>JACBWW010000027.1:8372728-8413431 GCA_020086605.1 Lanius collurio
CCGCCCCGCCGCCCGCCCGCCCCGTCGGGTCTCTGCGTCCCCGAGGGTCCGCGAGCAGCGGAGTCACCAGAGCCGCCGCCATGGCCACCCTTCTCCGCAGCAAGCTCTCCAACGTGGCCACCTCGGTGTCTCACAAATCCCAGGCGAAGATGAGCGGCATGTTCGCCAGGATGGGCTTCCAGGCGGCCACCGACGAGGAGGCGGTGGGCTTTGCCCACTGCGACGACTTGGACATGGAGCATCGGCAAGGGCTGCAGATGGACATCCTCAAGTCCGAGGGCAGCGAGGAGGGCGGAGAGCCGCCCTTGGAGGGGGACATCCACTACCAGCGGGATGGCACAGGGCCCTTGCCGCCCTCCGGCTCCAAGGAGGCCTGCTCCGAGCTCTCCGGGCAGGGCAAGCCCAAGATCACGGCATGGGAGGCGGGATGGAACGTCACCAACGCCATCCAGGTACGGCCGCCGCGCCGCCGCCGCCGCGGGCCAGCGGGCAGCGCTCCCTGATCCCGGCCCTCTTACGTGCTCTGTGTCTTGGCAAGCAGCCGTGGGCTGATTGCAAACCCGCTTCGGGGAAATAGGGAAAAAGAGAATAAAAGGGGGGGGCGTGGTGGGGGGAAGAAATAAAAATAGGTGAAAGATAGAGGAGAATAATAGGGTGGGAGAAAGGAAAGGGGAATCAGATTTTATGAAAAGGAAATTAAAACTCCCCAAGCCGGCTTTCTGCTTTGCCTCCCACCACTGAACAGGACACAGCGCCAGGGAGGGGCCCCAGCCCTGTCACACTGCAGCTTCTGCGGGGCGGGGGCTGGCCAATGACCCCATCAGGCTGCCCCAGCAGCGTCAGGGAGCAAGGAGGGACAGGGTCCCCGTGGGTAACTGGGATGCTGGTAGGGCTGCACTGGAATGGGCCCAGTCTTGCCCCTCTGGATATCCCCAGCTAAGGTGCACCGAGAGGGGCTGGGGACAGAGAGAGCAGTGACTGGGGCAAAGCCCGGGTACCAAATCCTTGCTCGCCTGTTCTGGGCGCTCGGGGGTGCGATGATGCGGGTGTGACTGCGCGGGTGTGACTGTGGGGGTGGCACGTCACAGGGACGGGGGTGCGTCACCGCGTGGCCACGACTGCATGGCGTGACTGTGTGACCGCCTGTGTGGGTGCCATGGTGCGCGGGCGAGACAGAGAGCACACACGTGACCGCCGCGCTGCGGCTGCGTGTGTTCGACCACGGGCGTGGGCCTGGGCCCCTCCGAGATCCAGCAACACGGTTTCCATTTTGTCTCTTTCTAGGGAATGTTTGTTCTGGGCCTGCCCTATGCCATCCTTCATGGTGGATACCTAGGACTCTTTTTAATAATTTTTGCTGCAGTGGTTTGCTGCTACACTGGGAAAATCCTTATTGCCTGTCTTTATGAAGAAAATGAGGATGGGGAGATAGTCAGGGTGAGAGACTCCTACGTGGACATCGCGAACGCGTGCTGCGCGCCCCGCTTCCCCACCCTGGGGGGCAGAATTGTGAATGTGGCTCAGATCATTGAACTGGTCATGACCTGCATCCTCTATGTGGTGGTCAGTGGGAATCTGATGTACAACAGCTTCCCCAACCTGCCCGTCTCCCAGAAGTCGTGGTCCATCATTGCCACGGCAGTGCTCCTGCCTTGTGCGTTCTTGAAGAACCTCAAGGCAGTCTCCAAGTTCAGCTTGCTCTGCACGTTAGCCCACTTTGTCATCAACATCCTGGTGATTGCCTACTGCCTCTCCAGAGCGCGCGACTGGGCCTGGGACAAAGTCAAGTTTTACATTGATGTCAAGAAGTTTCCCATCTCCATTGGCATCATTGTCTTCAGCTACACCTCCCAGATCTTTCTGCCTTCCTTGGAGGGGAACATGCAGAACCCCAAGGAGTTTCATTGCATGATGAACTGGACTCACATAGCAGCTTGCATCCTTAAGGGACTCTTTGCCTTGGTCGCCTACCTGACCTGGGCTGATGAGACCAAGGAGGTCATTACAGACAACTTGCCATCCACCATTAGGGCAGTAGTCAACATTTTCTTGGTGGCCAAAGCCTTGCTCTCATACCCCTTGCCATTCTTTGCAGCTGTAGAAGTCCTGGAGAGGTCCCTTTTCCAAGATGGAAACAGAGCTTTCTTCCCCAACTGCTACGGGGGTGACGGGCGGCTCAAATCCTGGGGACTCACCCTCAGATGTGCCCTGGTAGTTTTCACCCTGCTCATGGCTATTTATGTCCCCCATTTTGCCCTCTTGATGGGTCTTACTGGGAGCCTCACAGGTGCAGGGCTCTGTTTCCTGCTCCCCAGTCTCTTCCACCTCAAACTGTTGTGGAGGAAGCTCTTGTGGCATCACGTCTTCTTTGACGTTGCCATTTTCGTTATAGGTGGTATCTGCAGCATCTCTGGGTTCATCCACTCTTTAGAAGGCCTCATAGAGGCTTTCAGAACCAATGCTGAAGACTAAGGAGGGGCTGGAGTCGGGTGCAGGAAGAGAATTGCATTGAACATCCGCATAGCCAAATAATTCTGCATCCCTTTAATGGAAAGAGTCATTATTTTCGTTATGTGCATCCAAAAAATTCTATGTCATAGAATCTGCAAATTAAGGAGAAGAAGAGATGAAAGTGCTCTCCCTGATGTCTTTTTAAATAAGCTCAGATTTAAATCTATTTTTTTGTTATTTAGATTTTTTTGAATGAAATTATCTGGTGCCCCAGCCCTATCTCCTCACTCGTTGCCTGAAGCTTGGCCCCCCACAAACGGCCTGTTGGGAAACAGTCGCAGTTTTCAACACTCCTCACAGATATGCAAATCAGTGTTTCAGGAGCCGAAACACAGGTGCCGATCCCATGGGATTGGGTCGCTGCGCTCACAGACGGAAGCAAACCCGCCTTTAAAGGAGCAGGGACCTCTGTTTTAACACTTTGAGAGATGGATGTAGATGAGACCCAGATTGTACGACCAGCCCAACAAGCCCAAGCAGCAGCTGACGACCGGTGGTGCTGCTTACCTGCAATGTTTACACCGTAGTCACGTAGATGTCAGGACTGCTTGATTCTTCCATCCGAATCCGCACCGAGGAACGGCGCTTCCCATCAAATACAAATGTGTTGCCTCTGGTTGAAATTGCAGCCCTGGAGTCCACTTCTCGGTGACTGATGTTTCATTTCATTTTAACAATCGTTATTTCTAAATTATGAAAAGCTAAAAAAAAAAAAATTAAATAAATATATGGTTGGATTTGATGTCGTTCAGGATTACAGGAACAAAACTACGACACAATTCATTCTGTGCAATCTACCAGATCCGTGGAGCTGTTTCCAATGTACGTGTGGTGTCATTGTGGTAAATAAGATGAAAAATGTATATCAGAAAAAAAAAAATCTATCTTTAACATATAATGTGGTACATAAATATATCGAACAATAAAGAGAAAACATAGATGATGAGGCTGGCCTGGTTCGTGGGGGGCCCTGGAGGAGCAGGGCAGGGGCAGAGGGAATTTCATCCTCTCCGTGTCGGGGCTACAACACATCCATCCTCGGGCAAAAGGGATGCAGTGCTGGGTTGCCCTTGAAGGTGGCATTAAGCTGTTTGCAAGAGGTAGGACACGTTTTTTTGGGAAGAGGTCGTCATACATCTGAGGGTGGTGGGGCTGCTTTCACCCCTTCCTCACAGTTTTGCTTTCCCCCGTAGTGCTCAGACTCCAGGGATGGATGGAGTTTGCAGATGCACCCCGAGGTTTTTGTTCTTGTGAAAGAGGGAAAAAAAAACCCTCACAAACAAATAAAAGGGGAGAAATAAACGAAAAAAAGGGCTAGATGCATCCCTGGCTTGATCCACACTCACCAAATCCTGCCCACAGCTGTGGAGCATTGCTCTGATCCCCGCTGCAGGCAAAGCCGCCACCGCGGGGAAAATTAGCCCCACACTCCTCTCCTGTGACAGAAAACACCTCGATTTACACCATTTTAAAAGCCACAACAACTAATTATCCACTCGCTGCCACTACACAGCGAGGATGAGGATGGGGGTAGCCACCGGCAGCACTCCCGCAGCGTAGGCACGGCTGAGATCCCCGTGGCGCTCTTATTATTGCCCCCAAATCGCTTGGAGCCCTGGTAGGGCTGGGATGTCCCTCCATGTCCCCTGGCCGGTCCGGTGCTAGCGGGCAGCTCCGCAATGCGGTACCGGGGGCGGGAGGGGGTGTTGGGAAAGGGGCTGCGGGCGGGAGAGGGGGATGTCCGTGCCCGGAGAAAAACGCATTTCGGGCGGCTCTCCGGGCAGCCTCCGAAAGGAAAGCACAGGGGAGCTGTGGGGTGTGTTCCGTGTGGGGACAGGGTGGTGTGGCGCCGGAGGTGGGTGAGTGTGGGGGGCATCGTGGTGGGGCGCCTGTCCCCCGGATTGGCCACGGTTCCCTTTCATGGGGACATCCAGCGCTGTCCTATCCTGTTCTCAAGCTCATTCCCATCATCTTCATGCTCACCCCTACCCGAAACATACTCATCCTCATTATCCCTGCTCCCACCTCGATGCGAGTTACCCGCGACTGCCGCCCTGCCGCAGGCACCGACAGCCCGATCCGACCCCCCCGCCCCGTGCGCTCCCCGCCCGCAGCCGGCCCGGAGCCGTCACGGCGGAGCAGCGCCCTCGCCCGACGGCGTGCCCGGCCCGGAGCCACGGCATCCACAGCCCGGAGATGGGATGTGCCCGGCCCGGAGCCACGGCATCCACAGCCCGGAGACGGGATGTGCCCGGCCCGGAGCCACGGCATCCACAGCCCGGAGACGGGATGTGCCCGGCCCGGAGCCACGGCATCCATCCCACCGGGATGAGGGGAGCCAGCCCGGCAGGGAGACTTCACTTCAGGAGTGCTGGCTGCTCTTGCTTCTGCCCCGAACTCTCTGTCCCAGCTCTGTTTTCTCCCCAGGACGATGATAAGGGACCAGCGAGGGAGGAGATCCAGCCCGTCTCCGTGCCCTGAGCATGGCTGAGATAACCCCTCGGATCCCGGGAATAAGTGGAGAGCTGAGGCTCCCCGGCAGGTTAACACACTGCTCTGCTCATCTGTGCTGTGCATCGGCTTTGCACAAGATGGTTTCAGGGTGGTTTTGTCTCTGTGTTCCTCATCAGGGAAGCAAAGGGACCGATGGCATGCCATGCCATGCCATGCCATGCCATGCCATGCCATGCCATGCCATGCCATGCCATGCCATGCCATGCCATGCCATGCCATGCCATGCCATGCCATGCCATGCCATGCCATGCCATGCCGTAGCAGCAGGGCAGCTGACTCTCCTCTCCTGCCGACAGCGGCTCTGGATACAGGATGCTCACAGACCTGCCTGTCCTGGTCTTTGTGCTTTACGGGGGCCAAAACTTCTCTGGTTCAGGGTACATGATGATGGAGACAGTGAGGGGAAAGTCAGGGATCCTCGCTCCTATCCCTCAGAGTGAAGAGCAGAGAAGCTTGACCAGAGAGTGCCCTCAGCCCCTGCAAGGGCACCTCAGATCCCGGAGCCCCCCAAGCTCCCGCTTCCAGGGAGATGCCTCTGGCCGGAGGAGCTCCGCGAGGCATTCGTGCGTCCCGGGGCCGCCTGGCAGCAGCAGGCGGTGCAGCTCCGGGGGCTGACAGAGCATCTCAGCGTCTGGCTCGCTGCAGATTTCAGCTGTGGCGAAGCCAGCGATTACCCAGAGAGCCCCAAAGGGCTTTGTCTCGCTGTCAGCTCTGCTCAGGCGCTTCCCTCCGTGTTCCTGCCGGGAGCCGGCGCTCGCTGGCGGCTGACGTGCGACCAGCTTGCGAAACGAGCCGGCTCTGCAAGCCCGGCGATAAGCAGAGGCTTTGTCCTCTAAACTTGTCCGTGGCTGGAGCGAACGCGGCTGTTGGCGCAACACTTGTGCCTTGGGCTTGGAACACGGGCAGCCCCTCCAGCCCGTGGCAGCAGACATTTTGATGCTGTGCTGGTGCCGGTGAAAGCCTTCGTGAGCCCAGCGCTGCGGGACATGTGCAGCCCTTACAGCAAGGGATGCAGTGGAGTGAGGAAAATAACCCCCAAAATAGCAGCAGGTTTAACTTGAACAAAGCAGAGATCTCCTGAAAAGCCCGCGCGATGGCAAAGTCTGATCTGTGCTCCAAATGGCTTTTGTCTGCAGCTTCGTAGCTTCTGGTCATGTGCTGCAACAATCCTCTAAACCTTCTCACTCTGAAAACCAGACAAAGGCCGTCTCTGAACTACCAGGGAACAGATTTATTTCTCTCTCTGTCCGTACAGTTCCTCAAACACAATAGGGACCTCTATTTGGGCTCGTTTCCCGAGACATGAGGGTAATACCAAATCTCTGTTGCCCTCAGGCATCCGCACAGTCGTGCCACCCAATGGGACCATTGGTGAGAGCTGGAGTGAGGTGAGGGCTGAGCCCAGTCCTCCCTGTGGGCACAGAGCAGGTGTGGCTCTGCCTTCCCCACACACAGGGAGCCAGAGACCTTGGCTGTTGTGGCTGCTGGAAATCTCAGCCTCATGAAGTTTGGATGCTCCATGTCACATATTCCAGGCTATTTTAGAAAATGCCTATTTGGACAGTTGCACCAATATTTTCCATCAACTGATTTTGTACATCTTTGGAGTCTGTGTTTCAGGTGAGGAGCTGAAGGCTCCACCAGTGACCCACCAATGCACTCATCTGTCAGACCCTCATTTGGGCCCCCACACAGGGATCTGTGACCACTGGTGCTGGGCTCCTGCAGAAGCCAAGGGAGAGGAATGCAGCAAAATGGGGAGGGCACGGAGGCAATAGATTTTGGCTCTAAAAGTGCTCCTCTGGGCACAGTTCTGACATGTCCATGGGGCTTGATCCTCTTGGCTGCTCAGGTGGTTTTCCTGCATGTCAGTGACCCAGGACAGGGAGTGTGGAGCCAAGGAGGGGCACACGGGAGGCAGAAGGGAGGCTGTAGGACTGTCACACCTGTACAGATCAAGCATGTAAAGTCCTTTGATTTCTTGCCCCTCAGTGCTGCCAGAGGACAAGGCTCCCCCTCACCCATCTCGTTCTTGTCTGGCAAGGTCTATGGGCTGCTGGGGGATTGGTCATGTCCACGGCCAGGAGGTCTTGCCGGCGTTTGGGAGGTGATCCATGCCTCATTACCTCTGCTGGGACCCGGCATGTGACCCGGCACAGCCTCCGGCAAACAGAGCACTTTGTTCTGACCCTTTGCACTTCCCTGCCAGCGAGCTGCCCTCTAATCCCCCCAAGGAGGGATTTTCCTCTCCCACCCCGGCTCCTTGTGCCTTGGTCCCGCTCGGAGAGCGGTCCAGGGTAATAATTTACTGCCTGCCACAAGCCACTCCTTCGGACTTTTTCTTCGACCTTCAGACTGCATTGCCAAAATAAAAACAACGGGAGGGAGCGGTACAAGTTGCTTCCCACAGCGAGACTGTGGCAGTGCCCGCCAGCCCTGCTGCCGGATCCCAGGAGCCCCATCTCTGCAGGTAATGCCCATTTGCTTTCTCTGGGATGATTGTGACTGTCCCTTTTTTTTTTTTTTTTTAATGAGTCCCTGAACCCCTTTGGGAGGAGCAGAGGTTTTTGTGAAGGACTCGTCCCTTGCTGCCAGGAACCCAGCTGGCCTGTGGAAGGGCTGCTCCCCAGGGTCAGCAGCTGGAAGCGGAGGGGTTTGAGTTCCAGCAGAGGGGTTGTTTCCCAGCTGTGGAGAAGTCCAGTGAGGAGACAAGCAGCCTTCTTGCTCCCCTGGCAAATGCTGTAGTAGTCGGGAAGATTTCTGGCATTAGTTCTGCCTCCCTCAGGAAACTTCCATCAAAGGAATTCCCATCACCCCTCTTGTCCCTGCAGCCCCACATCAGCTCACTGGGAGAGCTCCTGTGAGCACCCACAGGTGCTCCTGACCTGAGGAATTCCAGGAGCTGGCAGATCAGCAGAGAGCGACCATGTGTGTCCCCATGGTCCTGGGCCACCTGCACACGGAAAGGAGCCTTGGGCTCCATTGGGATTTGCAGCCAGCACCAGAAGGGTGAAGTTTACGCCAGAAATTTCAGGTTGTGAATTGGCTGTGGTCTCCTGGGCTGTGAGAGTCCCTGGAGCCCAGCCTGGTGAAGCTCAGGGGTGCTGTGCCCAGCAGCCTTCTAACAGGGCATTCCCACTCCCCTTGCTGGCAGGACAGGGAGGGCTGTTCTTGCTCAGTTCCAGAGCAGGGGAACAGAGCTGGGCCTGGCAGATTTCAGGACAGCTCTGCTGCTCTTGTGCAGAGGCTCACAGATCCTGGCAATGCCTTGAGCCCAGCTTACACTGGGCTGCTCACTGGAGCCAGTATGTATAACTCTGCCAGAGACAATCTCTGGCTGTGCCAGCACCAGTCGCTTCCCAGGATTTGCATGTGGATAAAAAGGGGTGAAAACATATATCCCATGCAGAGGAGCTGGAGTTGGCAGCTCCCAGGGGTGGAGCAGGCAGAGGGGAGGCATTCCCAGGGACACTGCACCCACAAGCCATCCTCACAAACCCAGTGCTGTGCCAGCAGCGAGGGGCCTGGGCAGTGCAGCTCTCAGAGCCACTCCTGAGCTGCTAAACCCTGCTCAATCCAGCCAGGAAACTGCCTCTCTGCCCTTGTCCCCACCAGGCTGAGTACATTTGGGGTTTGAGTTGTGGGTGGTGGCCCTGTGTCACACTGAGCTGTGCCACAGGGAAAAAGAGGTGTTCACCCCAAAAAACACATTTTGGGGGTAGTGTTTTTTGGGGTTGTGGTTGTTTTATGTTTTGGGGTTTTTTTTAAGGCCCCAAAGCACAGGCTGTAATGTGTTCTGAAGTGCTTCTGGGAAGGAGAGGAGGGGACAGCAAGCAGGAGAGTTGAGCCTTCCCCAAGGACAAGGCTGGCCAGGAAGGGCCACTTACAGTCAGGCTGCTTCCAGCCACGTGTTATTTGTTCACTGACACTGTGCCTACACTTGAAAAGCACTTGAGAGCAAAAAAAAAGTCCCAGCCAATTAATTTAATGGCAATAATAACCTCAGGAATTTATTCCTCAGAAGATGTAAAGGCTTTACAAGAGATGAGTAACCATTCTGCCACATTCATATTTACAGAAACAGAGGCATAAGAAGTGGCAAGAGTTGCTCAAACCCACCTTAGCTGTCATTTGGAATAAAAACCTGATCCTCAGCGGTCTCCTCTTGTCTCCTTTCTCCATGGGGAAATATCCCAGCACCTATGTGGGATTCCTTGGCAAAATCAAAGGCAAAGCCTCAGGCAGAGCCCTGTTTTTTGAAGCTGAAAGAAAAATGTAGAGAGGGAAAAAAAGGGAAATATTTTAAAGAACTGCAAGGGTCACCAGTAATCTATTTAGTCTTTCATGGGTCCTCCTAAAATGAACAAATAGCCTCTGGGTTTTTAAAGGACATCCTATCCCACCCCATCCTATTCTATCTTAGCTCTTACCAGTAGAGATAACTGAGTAGCCAAATATTTTAGGTCAGCTTTCACTGCAGATCCACAGACTCTTGCTCTGTGCTCTCTAGAGAAGTATTTGTTTTAGCCTTATCTGGACCTTCCCTGCAACTCCCATTGCTCAGGATTGTGTGGTTCCACTTCGGTGATACTTTTATGATTATGGTTATGGATATTGCTAGATAGGGAGATTAGAATTATCTTTCCCTGAAAAATAACATATAAAATATTGTGTGTGAGAGAGAGAGGGTGCTTCTCTGTGCATAGCGACAATGGGCTGGACCTGTTGTCCCCACTGGATGTGTCCTGTCACAGAGAAGCTGCAAATGTAGCTTCCCTGGGATGGCCCTGCCTGGAGGGATCCAACTCAGCCACAGAAGGACCACTCAGCCCTTGAATCCTTATAAGGCTTGGGGTAGTAAAGGCAGCTTCCCTTCCTTGGGGGAAAAGAAAATGTTTCCAAGTACAGGCAATGTCTGGAGGCTCTGAGCTGTGCCAGTGCAGCTGAAAAAAATTCCCTTTCTGTGGCCAGAGCTTGCTCCCCCCATGGCCCAGCCAGGTCCAGGCAGGAGGTGTGCACAGAAGGGGTTAAATTTCCCCAGAGCTGCTCCTCACCTTTGAACTCAGGTCCAGCCAGAGGTTTTCCTGGCACAGATGTGCTCTCTGGAGAGCAGGGAAACAGCAGCCAGACACAGAAGGGCAGCAACACTGGCAAAACCCAGCCCTGAGATCAGCAGCTCTCCAGCTTCAGCAGAATTGTTTAATTTTGTGTAGGAGCGTGTGGGTGCTGGGCAGGGGAACGGGCCAAGGTCAGTGCTGGTGTCAGGGGGCACGGTCACCCTGGTGGCACCTGCAGGGACACGTGCCTGTGTGATGTGTGTGCCCTGCAAGGGCTCCCCCACTCAGAAGTCCCTTCAGCATGGCAGGAACGTGTCCTGCCATGGGCACGGCCGATGGTCAGTGAGGGACAGGAGCTGCTGCAGGGCGTGACTGGCTGTGGGCACACAGCACAGGGCATGGGGAAAATCTCACCTCTTACAGGGAGGGCAGGAGGCTAACCCTGCTCACACCTACCTGTCCCACTCCTGTCATCATGGTGACAACTGCTCACCACGGTCACCTCTCAGGGAGAGTCACAGGGCTCCACAGGCAAAGCCCTTTACAACTGCCCCGGGCATCTGGTGGTGTCTGATGCTGAATCTCCAATGAGGATGGGCATTTTCTGATGGGCCATGTGTCCCTGTGCTTCCAGGGAATGTTTTCTCCTGTGCCAGGGAGCCACCAGTGTCAGGGCAGTCACCTCAGGTACAGGTAGGGTGAGCTGGGTTTCAGCTCCTCAAAAGCATCTAAACCCAAAATCCTTTCCTGAGAGCAGAAATACAGTTCAACAGTTTTTGGGTAAATTTCTTCTGTGGTACAGATGCCAAATCACTCATCTCTCTTCCATTCCCCCCATCTGCCAGTCCCAAAGCACTTTGTCACCAGGGTGATGGCAGAGCCCCCCAGTGACTTCCACCAGACTGAATGCTGGGTGGGTGCTGCCCAAAGGAGGGTCAGCAGCTGTCCCCATGTCCCAGAGCCGTGCCTGGCTGGCAGGCAGCCACCACTGCACCCAAGGACTTGTTTCTGCTCTTACTCCCGTGCCCTTCACCTTTACAGACAGAGGAACATCTGCGTGCTCTGCGTCCTGAGGACACCCGGAGCCAGCAGCTGAATTCCTGCCCCAGCTGCCAGGAGAGGAGATTATTCCAGCTGTTTAATGTTCGTGGCCTGGATGGAGCCCTCCTCCACTGCCCTGGGCAAGACAAAGGGTAATGCTGCTGGATGGCACGGTGTCACTATGCCCTGGGGGTGGTGGGGGCACGGAGAAGGCTTCCCCATGGAGGTCTCCCACGAGTGTTGGGCTGCAGAGCCTTCCCAGTGGGCTCCAGCTGGGCTCAGCCCACCCAGTAAGGGCTGCAGGGAGCCTGGTCCCCATGGGACACACACAGGGGACTCTGTGTGATGGGAGGTGGCATCTTTGCATGGCACACCTGGTGCTGAGTGACACTCAGTCCTGGAGGGTCAGTGACCCTCACAGAGGGGGTAGGATGGACAAAACCGACCCAACATCACTTTGCCCATCACTATCAATCATCAGATTAGGTGTTTTATGCATTTTAGCAGTTAAAATTTGCCTTACTGGATCCTTCTGCTTTCTCATCTTTAGATAGGAAGTGGGTTTTAATTAAAGATGGTTTTTTCTGTGGAAATTAAAATCAAGTAGATTTTGTTGATAATACCAAGATTTTCATTAAAGAAACAAAAGCAGAAGGCACTGACTAGAAAATGTGAGTTAAGTGATGAAATTATTCTGTAATTTGACAATTTCAAAGCAAGTGGAGGCAAAGCTGGAGAAAAGAAAAACATATTAAGGGACATTCTTAAAAGACATGAATGCTGATAACCTGAGAATATTGGCTGAGAAAAAATCAGGTTTTTACCTGAGAGAAGGCAACATTTCAAGCAAAATGCTGCTTCCCCTCCCTCATTACACATGGAACCAAGCATATCAGATGTCTCAGATGATCTCCCCCTGGGATGAGGGCCTGGGGTGAGGGCCACCCATCCTATGGTGGCCATTCTGCTTCCCACAAGGAATGCTGCCCACAGTCTGGCTTTTATTTCCTTGCACCCACCACTGAAATTGCTCTGCAAGCTGCTTTCCTGCTGCTGCAGCTGCACACAGGCAGATTTTGTAGGAAACTACAGTGGAAGCAAAAAGTGACTTCTTTATTTTTAATGAAGAGAGAGAAGGCACCAGCCCTCCTCCCAGGTCGCTTTTGCTCAGAGCTCAGTCCCTGTTCTCTCAAATCACCAGGCTCCCTGCGTGTTTATGTTTGCAGTTAATAGTGCTGCAAAGCACCAGCCTGGCTGCCCTGGCTGCATCCCTCCAGAATTCCTGAGAACAGTGGAAAAAGCAGCTTCTTCAGGGTTTGACCTGAACCAAATGCCAGTTTTGACCTTCCTCCAAACCACTGGATGGCAGACAAATTTCCAGTTGACTTGTAAAAAATTATTTAGAACACCTGAGCTGCCTGCCACCACCTACTCACCACCTGCACCCCTTCCTCCCCACCCAAAACTACCCCTCCCACCTAAATTCTCACTCCTAGGGTGTCTGTTCATCTTTTGCAGCTGGTCAGCTTTTCCTGCTTTCTTTAAAGTGCTGCAGGGAGGTGCCAGCATGATCACTTTGAGGGGCTGAGGGTGGTTGTGTTCAGGCACTAAATGAACTGCTGCAGGAAACAAAGCTCTTCCCCTCTGGGTTTTAGGAAGGGCCTTTGGGCTCCTGGCCTAACAGGGTGGGCTGGTGCAAGGATGGGAAGTGGGGAGAATGAGAGGTATCTGTGCTCACTGGTTGTGGACTGCTTCCCATGCTTCAGGACTCAGCCTCTGGGAGATGAGCTCCCAGGTATGTTTGATGACTTGTTTTCATGGAATTCTTTTTCTGCAAAGTGCTTCAGGCTTTAGCCACCTGCTGTTTTCTGAAAGTTCTGCATGTAGCTTTTCTCTAACATTTCAAGGATTGGTTGTCTGTGGGCTCCAGTTTGCCCTGAGCCAGGGCTGCTTGGCTGGGCTCCTGCTCTGGTTTGCAGTGTCCCTGGGTTGTAGAGAACAAGATCTGCAGGAGAAAATTGGACAAGCCAGGAGCTCTCCAGAGGATGGCTAAGAAAGCTTCCTCAAATGCAGCAGTACTTTAAAGTCTTTCCTAACCTCTTCCTGGACTTGCTGTAGTGTCTCAATGGGAATGAAAGTGGAGTTCAGTACTGGCTTGCAGCTATCTTTTAGATCTGTAGCAGGGGAAAACTTGAGCCTTTTTTTTCTCTCCTCAGTAAAAGCACGTGTTTGCAGGAATCCTCCTTCCCACCTCCCTCCCTGCTCTTCTCTGAGCTGAAACTGGAGCATCTCCCCCTTAAGCTGCAAGCAGCCCCTGGGCTGGGTGAAAGCTGTGGGCTGCCTTTGGTGCCCCTCTCTCAACCCTACCCCTCCAAACTCTGTGCTTCCCCCAAAACATCACCTGCTGTCCCAGTGACAGCCCTGCCAGGCCTCTCCATGCTGGCAGCCAGCCCTTCCCAGAGCGGGAGGGGACGAGGGACTCGCTCGGAGGGGTTTGCAATGTAGGTTAGGTAGGAAAGGCTGCCGAGAGCGGTGACATCAGGGAGGAGGGTGGGAGGCAGCCCGCAGATGACGAGTCTGTGAGGTTGTGTCTCCGTGCAAGGTACGCGTTGCATTAGTAATGTGTTTGTAGCAAATAACGCTGGGCTAGCATGGGAATGTGGGTCAGCACTGCCAGAACTGTGCAAGGAAGAGGGAGCTGCTCGTGCTGTGCTGGGAAGCAAACGTATGTTACTGAGGGATGCGTGGTGGGGGGAGATTTAGCTGCAGTAACTGCTCCAACTTGTAAGTAGCAGCTTTCTCTTGTGTGAGCGGGGACTTCCTGCCTGGGGGTGCCTCTGGCTGGGAGCTGGGGTGAAATGGCCTTTGAGGAGGGGGGAGCAGGGGTTTGTGTTCCTGGTGTGTAATAGTCACATTACAGTGGGGAACTCCTAGACTTGCTTGCTGATGTTCTCCATGGCTCTGGCCGTGCCTGGAGCATCAGTGCTGCACCAGCAGGCACAAGGAGGGATGCAGCTGGGCATGTATAACCAAGGATTCCAGCGTATTTTCGTGACCTATTTCTGGTTCTGTTGTTCAGTGTGTGTGCTCAGGAAATCTTTGTGCTTCAGGGGGAGTAGGGTTTGTTAGTGGTAAGGGAAAGCCTGCTTGACTGCTTGTGAGATTTAAACCACAAACTAACCTGGTTTTGAAGGTGGACTTGGGCTGGGGAAGGTGGCTTTGAAGCTGAATAGAAAGTGATATGGCACGGGGATATACACATCCTAAAAATGGGTACGGTACTTCAGTGCCAGAGATTTTAACCTCAGAGCAAGTCCCTTTAATGAAAAAGCTTTGCTGAGAAAGGCTGCCTTTGGTCAGCAGGGACTTGTTGAGTGGCTTCACTTCCAGCAAAGAGGCAGTGGAGCAGAACAGGGCTGGTGGAGGGAGGCATGAACGGAAGGAAGGAGCTCTTGCCTAGCTGCAGGTTGCTAAAACAGGCTTGTCCAAGCCCCTTGGAGCAAGTCAGGAACTCGTTCTGCATCCTGTGCTGCTAGTAAATACCTCCAAGGCAGATGAATGTGTTTCCATGGCCCATGTGCTCTCCAAGATGTCCAAGCTGTGATATCTCCATCTGTGCCTGAGTCATTATGTTCCCCCCGAGTATGGGGTTGGAGCAGTGGCAGCACGCTGACCCTGGGGCCTAACCCAGGCTTGTGGGGGTTCAGATTTGGAGGAAATGAGCTGTATCACCTGATGGAGCTGCAGGTAGGGAGAGGGAGTGAGGTGTTAGGTTGGGCTGCTCTGGCAAGAGGCTCCTGAGCAGGGGTGGGAACCTTCACTCCTCCACCTACTGCTGCCATATGCAGCTTGGGACTTGTCCACACACACCTGTGTGCCCTGGCCATCCCCTGTGCCAACCTCCTCCCTGGCCCTGAACCTCCAGTGAGTGTTGTCTGCTCAGAGACAGCAGCACTGCTGTCCCTCTGCTGTGGCTGTGATATCTGCCCAGCCTGTGGGACAGATCAGCCCCAAGGCAGGTGTTGGATTACCTTCAGCAGACCTCAGGGAGCCAGGGAATGCCAGACTGTCAGGGAAAGGACTATGCCCAGTGGGAGGAGATGAGGTTTGACCTGTCTGGGTGCTGCCTGCATGCTGTCCCCGCTGGTGGGTGCCAGCTGGGACAGGATCTTGGACCTACTGCAGGGCAAAGTACGGACAAGGTCAGGGGCTCGGACCAGCCTGATGTTGTAAGTTCTTCCTCTGCATGACTTGTGGATTTTGCTTTAAATTCATGCTTCCCCTTTCTTATCCATTCAGGAACTCTAAACCCACAGTTTTTTTGGGTGTTCATCAGAGCTGCCTCCACATCTGCTTGTGGGGTCAGTTCAGTGGCTCTCAGGACTTCACAGGTCCCTCTGCCTGGCAGATCCAAATATCTATGCAGGAAGGGCTCTGTTATGGGCTTGTTTGACTCAAAACACATTGTCCTACAAACTCTTTGCCCAGAGACATGGCCTCTGGCAGTTGGTGCTGTCCATTCCTTGGTCTGTAGAAGAGCTATTGCAGGATATTTATGGACACAACTTACTTGTGTCCATAAAGCCCATTCTTTTCAGATGGAGAGAAACACACTTTCACACTTCTGTGAAAGTTTTGATTCTTCCTTTCCCTTCAGAACTGAGGAGTAAAACTGAGTCTTGAAATAATCTTGCTATCTACTCTCCTAAGCAAAACAAGGAACTCCTCTGTGCAGGCTGTGCTCCTTGGGCTTCCCTCTGGCTCAGCTTGTGCAGCAGCAGGGAGCAGGCTCAGGGCTGCCCCTCTGTGAAGGGAGAGGTGATGATGATGATGAGTGATGGCAACTGCCTGCACGGCTGAGCAGCAGGGATGCTCCATGGTGGGAATCCCAGCTTCTGGCACTAGCTATGTGTCCTTGGGCAAGTCACTCCTGTGCTGTGTGTGTGCTGGCTTACCTCCTGCAGGGCCTGAAAGGTTTCATTCATGTCCCTAATTACTCGCAGAGTCCTGAATGAAAGGGGCAGTGGATGTGCCAAGTGTGTGATGCATCCCAGTACAACCTTGTCCTTGTAAGTGCTCTCCTTGTTCCCCCTGGGAACACGGCGGGTGGCTCAGGAAGGCTTGACAGAGCTGCTTTAGCCTGAGTCCCCTCGGCCACCAGACAAGGTGTCTGTTTTGTGGCACTCATGCCTGTCCTGTGAGCTATTGAGGGCTCCTGGTGAGGCTGGGAGGGAAGATGTCCTGGTTCCTATAATTTCCCGGTTATTTTGGTATGTGAGTGGAAGGGGGAGGAGGGCGGCTGTGGAGAGAAGAGCAAGGTCAGAGAAGAACAAATGTGCCTCTGTGCACTTGTGATCAGGCTGCCAGCTAATCGGCTTCGGGGCTCCAACTTTCCTCACAGAACTCATCAAGCACGGCCGGGAGAGGATAGAACAAACCATCAAGGCCTCCAGCTCCAGGCTCTGCTTGTAGTGAGTATGAAACCCTCCCAGTGGGCTGGGAGCCCTTTAACAGCTCAGCCCGATAACCCCTGTGCTGGCTGGGCGGCGGATGGAGCTGGCTGGCACCGGGCAGATGTGGGCAGTCCCTGGGGACAGCTGCCAGCACCCGCTGCTGCTGCCTGGCAGCTCCTGCCATGCTCAGCCTGGCTGTGCAGGAGGGGCTTCTTTGGGATGGCTGGGGGTCTGTGCCTGCTGCTGGGTGGGGGCAGAGAGTGGGAGCACCCACAGGTGAGATGTGGGGAGGCTGGTGGGATCTTTGCACCCCCTTTTTGGGAGGGGTAGGGCACAGGGTGTCTGTGGGGATGGGAGCCTTCAGAGCCTTCATGTGAGGGGGAGTCAAAGCTCTCTGGGGCAGGGGAGAAGGGAGCAGAGCTGTTCATTTTGTGTTAGCTCCTTAAATCTGGCTTTTGCAAGGAGAATGGGGGAGCCCTTAAAACCAAAGAGAGGAATTCCTGAAGCAGGGTCCACCTATCCCCAGTGATCCTCAGGCAGGATCCTCAGGAACACCAACAAGTGTTCAAGTCCAGCTCTTCCAGCCCCAGTAAAAGCTGCAGCAGGCAGACAAGAGCCCTGGTCTTTAATGCACCTGCTCACTGAGCCTCCCTGGCTGCCATGGCAGCTCTCCTGCAGTGTCAACAGCCCTGAACTGCCCTGGTCTGACCTGGCCTGGGGAGTGGCCTCTGTCTGCTGCCAGCCCCATGGACCGTGGTGGTTGGACCCAGCTGGACTGCCCTGGCTGCCCTGTGGGGATACTCACTGGGCTGTGGTATCCCTGTGCAGTGGGGTGGGGGCTGCAGCTGCCTGGAGAGGGGTCTGGCCAGGAGAGCTGTGGCTTCAGCTGGCCTGGTGCTGTGTTGCTGCTGGGGCTGTGCTGGTCCTCATGTGCTGATGCCCTGAGCAGTTTCTGCTATTGCAAGTCAAGGGCTAACATTTCATGTGCTTGTGCACCCAGGAACCCTTTTCCCCTAACCTCCTGTCAGCATGCACTGTTCCCTGCCTCCTCCAGGATGTGGGCATCCCATCCTTTGGGGACAGCAGTGCTGGGGAGCTCAGCTCAGCCTTCCTATGATGGATGGGGAGCTCTGGGGTCTGCATTGCTCCCTGGCAAGTTAATGGTGTGAAGCTGTTTCTCTCTTGGATTTTGTTTTCAACACTGCCTACTTCTTCTTTTCCCAAGTGCTGAGAGAGTTGCTTTTTTAATGGATCGCTCCCGGAGCCCAGACAAAAGCACCCAGGTGAGATCATGGCTCTGAACAAGCAGATCCTCCCCTTTGGGACAGAGGGGGCTGGTGCCTTTAGATGAAAAAGGCGAGAGCCTGTGTTAGCCTGCTGGCAGTCTTACTGCTGCCTTGTCCTGTGGGTGATGCTGGGTGAAGAAGAACAGCAGAGAGGCCCTTTTGGACAAAGCATAATGTTCCCAGAGTCTGGGGAGGGGAAGATTCCTAGGGAGCAGGAAGAGTGTGTATGTGTATGTATCCTCTTGTCTTTGGGATGGTGGGGCTGCAGCTCTGTGGTGCTGGGTGTGCATAAAACCATCTAAAGAGACCTTAAAGGTTTGCTAAAGTACCAGCTGGGTCTCTTGCTGATGGGTGTTTATCAATGGCCCTGTGTGAGGGGTGCTGTGTTGAGGAAGGGAAAACCCAACATGCAGCATCGTCCTTTTGACTAAAATTCTTGTTATCTTCTCTAGCCTTCAACACCAACTGACAACATCAACCTTGGACCTTCTGCTAACCCCAAGTAAGCCTCTGCAAAGCCAGGTAGGGTGTGAAGCATGAAGAGATCTGGCAGGGGGATGCAGCAGGTCCCTGGGTCTCACAGGGTGGTGTCTGCACAAGTCTGAACAATTGCATTTCTTGGCTTTTAACACCATGTGTGTCACCAATGCACTAGCTTTCAAGACTAAGCTGTAGCTGAAATATATAATCATCTTCTCCTGGCCATACCTGTAGCCTCTTGTCCCTTTTCTTTTGAGAGGTAGTGTGGGAAGGTCTTCCTCATTCCTGCTGGCTTCCTGATTACCCTGTTTCTCCAGAAACAGGGATAAACTGTCCCCTGTAAGGCATCACTTTGTCCTTACAGGTGCTTTCACTGCTGCTGCCTTCAGCCCAGGGGCTGCTCACGGCGCTCTGCAGGGTGTGCTGACCCCCACAGTGTGAATCCTGAGCTGGCTGGGAGCGAGGGTCACCCACCAGTGCCCTTTAATCCCTTTCACAAGCTCACAAACACTCATTTTCCAAGCAGGAACTCTGCTTTGATGGTGGTGTTACTGTTGCATGTTTCCCTCCCAGAAACATTAACTTGTTTTATTCTTGCCCAACAGTGCCAAGCCAACAGACTTTGACTTCCTGAAGGTTATTGGCAAAGGAAGCTTTGGAAAAGTAAGTGGGCTTCTGCAGGGGGCTGTAGAGCTTTAGAGACAGCTTGCAAGGAAAATGTGTTACTGAAGGAGTTTCTGGCTGTGTCCTTTGCTTGCACCTCTCCTGAGGTGTCTGGCCTGAGTGGGACTGATATTAAATAAAACCTGAGACAGTTATTAATAGTCCATTCTTACTTTAAGGTCCTGCAACCTCTCTAAGGATGGAAGAGTGAGGTGCTTTATGCTCAGGGGGGTGATGGTAAGGAGCAGTGCTTGATTTAGAATAAGTTTCAGACTTGTTCAGCAAAAGATCTCCAGAGAAATCTGTACCTTGGAGACGGCCAGAGTTCACTTTAAGTGAGACTGTCTCCAAGTGTTCCAAAAGTATTTTCTATTGGGTGTCTGGGGGCTGTATGTGGAGATATTGTGTGCTTTTCTTCTGGCAATGAAAAAGTGCTGGGAACTGAGAGGGCTGGAGCTTGGTCTTAAAAACCTGGACCTGGCCCACGGAAGCAGTTTTCTGGGTATGATCACTCACGAGAGTGTTGAGCTAATGAGGAAACACAGACCAAGGTGAGACTGAAAGCTGTGACCAGGACCTTCTGTTGCAGGTTCTCCTGGCCAAACGCAAGTGTGATGGGACTTTTTATGCAGTGAAAGTGCTGCACAAGAAAACCATCCTCAAGAAAAAGGAGGTGTGTCTGCTCTCCTGATCTGCTTCTGCAAATAGTGCTTGGGGTATGGGCTCTCTGGGTAATGTAATTGGGGTACCTGGCATTCATGTAGGCAGGTCACATGTTAAACATGGATTTCTCTGTGCCATGAGAACAAAAAAACACAGAATAATTGGATTAGATAGGAGGGAGTTGTTCTCTTTTTGGGGCTGGAAAGCACTCTTGTGGGCTCCCAGCTTCCACCTGTTTTGAAAACACCAGTGAGCCCCTAGGACAGGCTGGGCTGGACCCTTGCCTGAAACCTTAATGCCTCATCTGCTTTTTGATAGCAAAACCACATCATGGCAGAACGCAATGTGCTCCTGAAAAATGTCAAGCACCCCTTCCTTGTGGGACTCCACTACTCCTTCCAGACCTCAGAGAAGCTTTACTTTGTGCTTGACTATGTAAATGGAGGAGAGGTGAGTGCACTTACAGGCTTTGTTTTAATCATTTTTGGTCCTTCACAAACATGCTGCTTTATTTAAAACTGTTTCTTGTCAGAAGATAATGATGTGGAGGGATGATGTTGTTTTGACTGCTGGCAAGGAACAGCCAGGAATACATGGCAGGATATCTCACCAGTAAATCGAGTCAAGATCTTGCTGGCTATGACCTGAGTCAGATGATTCCCAAAGTAAAGATGCTGAGAAAAGCAGTGTTGGGGCATTTTGAAATGCTAGGGAGAATATGGGTAATATTGGTGTTGGTGAGCTTTAGGAAAGCTCACTTTTGGCCCAGCTCTGGATCCGTGTCTAATGCTTGAGTGTGGTGCCACTGCAACTTTCTAGACTTTTTCTGTCCTGTAGAGGTTTGCCTTTTTTAGTTGTCTTTCTGTGATATCTGAAACTGGCTGGGAGATATTGTGATTGTGGGTATCCTGCCCAAACTGAGTTCATGTTGGGGACCTTCACATGTTCAGCTCTCTGCATGTACCACTTCTCATGGCCATACTACCATTCAAATCAGCCTGAGGGTCATAGTAAGCTAGGAGCTTAACCAGGTCAGCAGATGATGGAGGGTTTGAGAACAAATTATTAATTTTCTGAATGAAGAGGAGGACAAATGAAGCAATTTCTAGAAAGGTGTCTGGATTGCTTAAATTCACTTGGCTTGGGCTTATTTCATGCTGTTCACATGCTACCTGCTGCAAACTGCTTGTCACTTATATAGCTGGCTTTCAGCCTTGCTCCAGATTAGCCTCCCTTTATTTAGAGACCTGATCAACCCTCTCACCTTCCCGTAGCTCTTCTTCCACTTACAAAGGGAGCGCTGTTTCCGTGAGCCCCGGGCCCGATTCTACGCTGCAGAAGTCGCCAGTGCCATTGGGTACCTGCATTCCCTAAACATCATCTACAGGTAAGGCAGGGGCACCCAGCCTGCCCAGCCAGTGTTGGGAGGGAATGGGATTCACCAGGGAAGTGAAATGCAGGACTGCAGTAGCTGAAGAATCTCCTACCCCAGACAAAATTGTGCTGCTGGCACTTCACCCTACAAGAGGGTCTGCACAGGACCCAACAGGCAATAAAACACGCTTTCCCCTTCCCAGTGTCTGTCTGAGAGTATTAAGTTTAAATATATAAAATAAAACTGGCTCAATAAGTAAGAAAGCATCTCTCAGTAACAATTTATGCATGGAAATCCTGGCTAACACTTGATCCTGATAGGCTGCTTTCACAGCCTGTGTTTGCACACATGTATACTGATGGGAATCTGCAATTTGGAGAGGTCTTGGTGATCTGGATTGGGAGGTTTTGTTAGCTCCTGTTCTTAGCTGATGTTGTTTCAGATCCATGTTTTCTAAATATCTGGCCAAATCTGCTCAAACAGCACTTTGTCTTGCAGGGACTTAAAGCCTGAGAACATTCTCCTGGATTGCCAGGTATATTCATAGCTTGGGCTGTCTTCCTGCTGCCTTAAAAAATGTCAAGACCACAAAGAGAGGGCCGTGGCTCCACAAGCTGGGCTATAACTGACAGGATGGCATGGATTTTGTCTGCCCCACTGCACTTCTGTGGGAGGGATGACTGGGCCTGCCCTCTGAAGGACTGCATGGATTTGGGGCCCTTGGCTCATTCCCAGAAGCTGTGGGCAGGGATCAGGGGTGGGAAGAGCAGGTCACTGCTGCAACTCTGGTGGTGACTGTTATGTAAATTTGCTCTGGGATAAAGCAGAAGAAAGTCACTGCAGTGCTTGATCTCTTCATGGCTATCTAGCTGTAGACGAAAAAAAAAGAAATCTAGATTTTTCTCTATGGGCTCCAGTACCTGAGCTGTTGGAAGAACATAAGGGGAGGGAGGGGGGGCAGATGAGCAGTGGGAAACTAAAACCCACATGAGATGTAATGCATAGGAAAATACTTGGAAATCCTGTCTCCTCTCCAGAAAGAGTGGGACAAGCTAAAATATCCCTTTTCTTTAGGGACACATAGTATTGACAGATTTTGGACTCTGCAAAGAAGGAATGGAGCAAGAGGAGACAACTTCCACCTTTTGTGGCACTCCTGAGGTAGGAGTGGCTGGAAGCCTTCAGACACCTATTGCTCTGGGTCTTGGGTTTATGTGACACCTCAAAAAATTAAGGGCTCTCTGAGGCTGTCAGCCTGAAGCTGGAGTTCTAATAAGGCCTTCCCTATTCAGCAGAGACAGCTCTACCTGTAACAACACAGCATTTTTGGAGTACTAATCAGCTATTGGGGCAAGGGCTCCTGCACTTGGAAATGGCCAGGCTTGTGAAAACAGCTGTGGAGGTGGAGACAACAGTGTCCCTGGGAGCCTGTGAGCAGGATGTTTACCTGTTCTGAGACCCCAGAGGTGCAGGAGAAGGAGCTTGCTGGTACTGGTGTGCACAGGACCTTGCTGTGCTCTCCTGGGTGTCCTTGGTGCACACAGGAGCTACAGAATGCCCTGCATGGAGGAGAGCACCAGGCTCCCTCTGGAATGTGAGCACTGCTCAGAGGGGAGGAAATGCCTTTTCTCCAGTGTATTCCAACTGGGGTTTGTGAAAACCTGTTTCCAGTCTGGCTTCTTGGAGGCTTTTTAACCTGCTCCTGATGGAGCCTGGGGCTTTTGGTAGCACTTCAGCCTAAGTAATATGCCTGTCCTGCTGCTTTCCCCAGACAGCTTGGCAAAGGCTCTGTAAACATGACACCTTTCAGTGTTCAAACTCAGCAGAAGTGGGCAGGAATTTCCCTCCTTTTCCAGGGGGGTGCCTCTTATGCAATAGCATAGCATGAACCAAGCAGGAATGTTTGAGCTTTGTTTTCTAGTTTTGCTCTGTGTGTTGGTGTTTTTCTGTTCTAGACAGAGCCTGATAGCACACAGATAATTCTGTGGGACACTGTTCTGCAGAACGCTCAAATTCTTGCCTGTTGCTCCTTGGTGGTGGCTCTTGGTAGTTTTGCTGTTTTGGGCAGGCTTACTGGGGCTGAAAACTGCAGCTTTGACAAAACTGCAGGGGCTTTTTCGAGGTGTGATGTGTCAGGGTGGGACACATTGGTTGGTTGAACTGTGGTGGGTGGCAAATCCTTGTACAAGTCCTCTCTGGGAAGAGAACCTTCTGCTCTCTGGAAGGACACTGTGAGGGCTTTGGTAGGTGTCTTTCAACCCTATTGCATCAAGGCAAGTGGAGAGTTTATCAGATAATACTAGGAAATAAATCTGTGTTATTCCTAATATGTTTGCTCAACTTGAGCTGCAGCCAGGTTTGGGACTTAGAAGGGCAAAGCCTTCCCTTTATAATTTGACTCAAATATTTCCTTCTGGCTTCCCAGTATCTGGCTCCTGAGGTGCTAAAGAAGCAGCCCTATGACCGGACAGTAGACTGGTGGTGCCTGGGAGCTGTCCTCTATGAAATGCTCTATGGACTGGTAAGTTTGGAAATAGATTGGTTTACTTTACATGGAGGAAACTTTATTTTCAACAGCTGTGGTGTAAGGTAGGTCTGGTGTTCACAAGGTACTTGATAGACAACTAAATCCTCAATCAATGACCTGGTTCAATCCTGCCTCTGCCCTTCTGAGCAGAGGTGTGGCAGGTCAGCCTCATCTACTCACTGCAGGACTCATCTTGACCTGCAATTTGTGGCTCCTTCTGGTAGCTCATGTTTTACCTGGCTGCTTCTCCTCTCTTTCAAATCAGCCTCCTTTTTACAGCCGGGATGTGTCTCAGATGTATGACAACATTCTGCACAAGCCACTACAGATCCAAGGAACCAAGACTGTGGCAGCTTGTGACATCCTCCAGGGACTTCTCCACAAGGACCAGAAGAGGAGGCTGGGTGCCAAAACAGACTTTGTAGGTGGCCTCCACTATGCTCAGGAGGGAGGGAGGATGATTGGGAAAATTTCTATTCTGAGCATTTCTTTCATAACAGCACTGCCTTGGGAAAAGCTTCCCATAGGGTCTGTCCCCTCAGCCTCCTATAAGGAATGCATGGGGTTGACTTGGATTTCCCCAAAGGGAAAAGGGGTGATGGCCAGCTAAGGACACCAATGTGTGATGGGTCATTTCCCTTCAAGGGATTCCTGGCCCACGACCCTCATGTATCAAGGATTTGTGGATATGGGCAGGTGGGAACTTCTAGTCTTGCTTCAGCCAATTAAAGCTGTGAGACCAGGTGCTGGAAAAGGGAGGTTGGCAGAAAACTGACTTTTCCTTCCTGCTTTCTGTACAGCTTGAGATAAAGAACCACGTATTCTTCAGCCCAATAAACTGGGATGATTTATATCACAAGAGGATTACTCCTCCATTCAACCCCAATGTGGTAAGTGGGTAATTCTGTCTGCTGTACAAAAGGGATCCTTTCCAGACCTCTCAGGGTTCTGAGGTGTGGGTTGGCACCTGCAGATGCAGTGGTGATCACTCTTTTGGAAGAGCAGCTGTGTCAGACTGCCTGAACACGAGTGGCTGGTCTGGGTCTGCCCACCCCATGATTGTGTCTCTGCTCTTTGGCTTAGGCTGGCCCAGCTGACCTGCGACACTTTGATCCCGAGTTCACCCAAGAAGCCATCTCTGCCTCCATCACCCGCACACCTGACCTAGCAGCCAGCAGCTCCAGTGCCTCAGATGCATTTTTAGGATTTTCCTATGCACCAACCGAAGAGGACATATAAGTTTTACAAAAGGCTTTGTGAAGCCATATTTTAAATGAATGGGTTTTATGTTTATTTTGTTTTTCTTTTCCTTTTGAGAGGATTGGTACCATCCTTTGCTCATGGTTTAAGGAAATTGGCACTAACACATTAACTGGCTGTGATGGAACAGAGCTCTTAATTTTTGCTGTTTGGTGGATTTTCTCCCTAAAGGAATGTTTCCCTGCCAGGGAAAGTGGGACACCGCTTATGATTTCCCCCAAGTGTCTTGTGCTACTTGGCAGAATTGTATTCACTCTGTGGTTGTATTTATGGTTGAGGTATGTGCCATCATTCACATCAACAGCCATGTCCCTGTAACTGGACACTTTTTTTGGGTGTATCTATGCTCAGCTGTGTCTAATATCTTTTCCCAAGCCTTCCCCAGAGAAGGAAACTCTCCACATCACCAAAAACAGGGGCTTCCTTCCTTTAAGTGAACTCTTGTCATTCAAGCTACTCATCCTGGACTGAGCTGGGCTGAGGGAAAACTGTTCATCACTTATTGCTGCAAAGGCAGCTGCAGATCTGTGCATCCTGAACTGCACTGTTGCCCTTCATGCCAGTCTGTCCCTCCTCAAAGGGAGTGGGTCACCTCTCTGGTTGGGATGCTATTGCTGCAACAACAAGGCTGTGATGGAGGAGTCAATGTGCAGGAGGAAAATCCCAGATCAAAGGGGTGGGGGAAGAGGCTGAGTTGCTTGGAAAAATAAAAGTAACTTTATAGCTGAACTCGGGTTGGGGGATGCCTCCACAGCATGTGCTTCACTTGCCCCAGGCACACCAACACTTCTGTGAAGACACGGGGCAGTGCACAGTGAGGGATGGCTGCGCTCCAGGCTCCAGCACTCACCTGAAAATGCCCATCACTGCTGTGGAACCGTTATTTATTCTGCCTTAATTTAAATGCTGGTGTATTCATTGAATATCACTTCCCACTTTTTTTTTTTTTTTTAAGCTGTTCTGTGCTGTTGCTGGAGGGAGGAGAGAGGGCTTGGAGCACCACAGGGATAAACAAGGGCCTTTCTAAAAGTTGTGTGATGCTCGTGCTGTGGGGAACCTTGCGCTGGAACAATTGTTTGGGTTTTTTTATCAGGCTTTATCTTGTATATGCTGGACTCATGGGCAATATGACATGATTTATATTAAAGTGTAAACACTGATGTTGTTTTATGGCTGTCCTGGCTCTGAGGGGTGATGGGCAGGGAGGAAGCGTGGCCCTAATTCCCTAATTTAAGGTGATCACAGAATCATGGAAGGGTTGAGGATCATAAACGCTAGGGCCAGGGACCTCTTCCCCTGTCCCAGCTCGCTCCAAGCCCTGTCCGGCCTGCCCTTGGACACTTCCAGGGCGCCAGGGGCAGCCACAGCTTCTCTGGGCACCCTGCGCCAGGGCCTCACAACCATCACAGGGCACAACCTGCAGCTGTCAGGATTTGGATTTTAGACGCAAGTCCAATCCAAGGCCCAGAACGTCACGAGGGGCCTCACCACAGCAGCCCGGCCCCGCTGCCAGGCGCGGCCTGGGGCCAAGCGCCCGGGCTGACCGCGGCCGGCTGCGCGCAGCCATCTCCCTCCCCGTCACACCCCCGCCCTCCGCAATGGTACCGCCCCGCCCCGTTCCCTGGCAGGGAGTGGAGCGAACCACCGCGGCGACCTCTGCACTCGGGGGGGGGGGGGGGGGGGAAAGAAGGACACCCGCGCATGCGTTTTCCGCACCCGGAGCGTTGCTAGGGCGGAGCGCGCGTGGTGACGGCGGGGACACGGTGCGGACCCGCGGGCGGCCGGAGCGCTGGCGCTTGCCCGCTGCTCCCCAGAGCCCTCCGGCACCCCCGGGGGAGCCTATGGAGAGCGGCCCGCGCAATGCCATAGTGTTCAACGCCTCCAAGGGAGAGAGCTTCACGCCGGCCGGCGGCTACAAGGCCCTGCGGAAGAGGCTGCGCGGCAGCTGGAAGGTGCAGAGGTGAGGGGCGGCTCTCGGGGGCACGGAGAGGCCGCGGCGGGGCCTTGCGGTCCGCGCTGGGTACGCGAGTGGCCTTTGGGGATGGATCTCGTGAGCTGAGGCCGCTCCCTCGCGTTGATTGCGCCCTGTTGCATCTTCTGCCGCTGTGGGATGCTGTGTGTGGGGCTTTGGAGCTGCAGCTGTCCCACCTGTGGCGGAGATTTGGCACAGGTCGTAAGGGTGAAGCTCCTCATGCAGATTTGTGAGTCTGTCTCGATTTGGAGTTTGGGACAAAAAGAAACCAGCCCCGGTGCAGATGAAGCTGTTTATGTGGCCGCTGTAAGATGGCACGGCGTGGAACTGTTTGGGAGACGGTCAGGCTGGATATCAGGGAAAGGCTCTTCCCCAGAGGGTGCTGGCACTGCCCAGGCTCCCCAGGGAATGGGCACTGAGGCTGCCAGAGCTCCAGGAGCGTTTGGGCAGCGCTGCCAGGGATGCCCAGGGTGGGGCTGTTGGGGGGTCTGGGCAGGGCCATGAGCTGGGCTGGATGATCCTGTGGGTCCCCTCTAGCTCAGGACATTCTATGAAATGTGCCCAGAACAAAGAGAAGAAAAATAAAGATAACAGGAAGCTGCTCAGATGCAAAGTTTAATAGCAGCTGTGACAACTTGCAGCAGCCCTGGAACTGCCACAGTGCCTCGTCAGAGCAGTGTTACTGTTTAGCTGGCTGGCATTTGTAAGGATTATTTTTGCTCAAGTTGTCAACTTTAAACCCAGATAAAAGGATACAAAGTGACTGAACTGATTTGCTTTGTATTCATTTGCCAGTCCTTTAAAAAAAAAATAAAAGGAAAAAGTTGTGGTTCAGGACTATAGCCAAGAATAATGTGTGTCTTTATTAATCTATTCATAGCTTAAAAGATGAGATCACATCTGAGAGACTGTTTGGGGTGAAATTGTGGATTACAGCAGGACCAAGAGAGAAGTTCAGTGCTGATGAGGTAAGAAGTCAATAATTGTTTTCAGTTTGTGTTTTAAAATTTGTTGAAGTAGAAAAGAACAAGACAGAAGTCTTTGCTGAAATGCTGCTTTAAATGAATTTGTATAAACTGAAATTTGATGTTTTTCTCATAGGATCAAGTTAAATGCTAGCAGTCAAAATCATTTACCTTCCCTCATCTCAATATAACTTCATGCAGTTTTGTGTGTAGTTTCTCATGTTTGGTTTTTTTTTTTTTTTTTCTGGATCTTTGTTGTTTTCTAGTTTTCCGTTCTGAAGAAATTCCTGGAGGATGGTGGGGCCATCCTGGTGATGCTGAGAGAAGGTGGAGAGTCCCGGAATGGCACAAATATTAACTTTTTGTTAGAAGAATATGGAATCATTTTCAATAATGGTAATGGGGCTCACTGCTGCCTTTTATTCATCAATTTGCAGCAGAATTGAAAGAGCAAGGTTCAGCCTTTGTGGATACAAGCCAAGCAGATCTTTCTCACAAAGTATCTTTTGATCTAAAAGACATTTTTCTTTAAATCTGCATGCACTTGGCAGGGTAATATTGGAACAGAGCAAAGGCTTTCCATGGACAGAGTGCATGGATAACTCAAACATCTCCATTCCTTTGCTGTAGTTGTTAGTTTCAATTTACTAAAAAAAATAATTCTAGTGAAATTTCTCAATTCTAAAGCCTTTAAGATATTTTCTACACATTTTAAAGGATTGACTCACTTCATGCTCATCCTGAATAAGAAGTGGCACTTTTCTTTAGCAGACCACTAAAATGTCATTCCTTAGTTTTGTGCTGCCAATGGGGGAAAAAGCCCCCAACGAACCAAGGCAACTGTGTCTCAATGTGCATAAAATACTTTGGGTCTTTGCTGGCTTTTCTAGGCTGTGCCTCCTTTTTGCATCAATGGGATTCGAGTCATCAAGTGTTTGGAAGATGGATAAAAAAAATCAAGCTGTAGAAGTTGATATAGGCTGTTTTAACTGGACCATCTTTTTGCCTCTTCTGCTTTGCAGAAGATGGACATGTGCTTACTTTGTGTATTTTTTATTTGAATTTGTAAATGTATTCCTGTCCTAAATCTGTTTTGTTGAAAAGGAAACAGTAGTGAAGGCTGATTTCAATTCTTTTGGTATCCAAATGCCAGCTTTGTGCTGTTAGAAGCAAACACCCAGGGAATGCAAGAACTAAATTAATTTTTCTTTGCTAAATCTAACACACTGATCAGATAAGGTGTAGATTTCTATATTTTTTTCCTGTTTCAAGATGCTGTAGTACGAAATGTGTATTACAAGTACCACCACCCTAAGGAGGCACTGATCTCTGATGGAGTTTTGAACAGGTAAGTATTTGGGGTATGTGAATCCTCACAGTAAACTCTTGTAATCTGGATTGTTTTCAGCAAGGTTTGTTTTTCAATATCTCATAGGGGAATCAGTGAAGCTGCAAAGAAAACAGTGCTTGAGACAACAGATGAAGATGGAAGGGGCCATGACTCACAGTGAGTGTTTTCTGTGAGGAAACTGATGTGAAAATATGTAGAACACCTCAGAACTGGCAGGTTTGTGATTAGCAGCAGGACACTGTGCTTATGGTGAGGTTTTCTAATGCATTTCTTATGTTCTTATGCTTCTTGGGTTATATCTGGAAAGGAGAATCTGTTTAGTAGAGCTTGGTAACCTCTGAAGGAGCAGGAGGGATAGATTTGGAAATTGTTCTCATGACCAGATCTTTTTTGCCTCTAGTCTGTGGGTTTGAGTTTGAGTTCTGTGACTCTGTCCAGCCTGCCTGATGCATGCAGGTGCTTATGGAGTTTCTTATTTCCTGCAGAGCTCTCACCTTTGTTTATCCTTTCGGAGCCACACTGAATGTGATGAAGCCAGCAGTGGCAATTCTGTCCACAGGATCCGTCTGCTTCCCTCTCAACAGGCCTATCCTGGCTTTCTATCAGCATGAGGTAAGAGCTGCCTGGGGCACTCCCTGCATTCCCCTGCCCCACACAAAAACCGGGAGTGGGTGTTTTGGGGACACTTACAAACGACCTCAATTTTTGGTGCATCTGCAAACTCCAGATGAGTCCTGCAACTCCTTTTTTTTTTATAATAAACTTCTTTGCATTGGGTTCAGAGGAAAGTTAATGAGGTGGTCAGCAGAGATTACCTATTTTTTGGTTGACTGGTGGATATCTTTAGTTCTTTAAAGTTTGGGGTTTTTTTCCACTGTTTTAGTAATAATTTATTAAATAAAATTATCCTTAGCTTTGTAAGTACACCATATTGAATGAAGGAAGAGGCCTATCACCTCAGAACCAGTAGATTTTTCATATATTGTCTTACTCATCCAGCCCTGTTAATTTTTAGAAATAAATTCAGAAATGTAGTCCTAGGCAATGGTTACAAGCACAGGATTGATACTGTTAAGGAATGTGAACAAATTAACAGTTTTTTACTATGTTGACAAGTAAATCAATGCAATAACGATTGCCTCTAAAATTGTGCTTTGGAAGGATTTTTGCTATATTGTATTCTTTGTTGGTAGAGTAATGGTGGAAAGATGGCAGCACTGGGGTCTTCCCACATGTTCAATGACCAGTATTTAGATAAAGAAGAAAATGGTAAGATCATGGTAAGTTGGAGTTTTTTGGGAGTTGTTTTTTTTTCTTTAAAACGCCCTAGTGGGTTTTCACGTTTGCAAAGCACTCCAGGCTCATCTTCATTTTAGAGCAAGACAGCTATGAAATGGATTCAGTATGGGGATTCTAAGCCAATGCTAACAGATATTCTTTGATTTATTATCTTGTTTTCAATCTTTTTCATGATATGTTATTTAATAGATTTAATATGAATATTTAAGCATCGTATGAGATTATTTGAATTCTCCTGAAATTAACTGAGTTTTGCCCTTCTCCAGGATGTGCTTTTCCAGTGGCTCACAACATCAGATATCCACTTAAACCAGATGGATATGGAGGACCCTGAGGTAAGAGAGATCCATCCCCAGGAGGTGGAGAACAGTGTGGTTGGGCAGCACCAGTTTTGGCACACTGTGTATTTAGCAGGGTGGTTAACAGCCAGATGGGTGCTGCTGTTGTTGCAGAGCCTTTATTCATGGTTTAAGATTGAGAGGACAGATGGCTTAGGTGTAAAAAATAATGATATCACTCAGCCTTAGATTGCTATTCATTATCACATAGGATTTGTGAAAGTCTCTTTCCAATTTGCCCACGTTTAAGAGATTTACTGCTCTGGTGCAATGAATTTTTTCACTCTGACAAGAGGAGCGTGCAGGAAGGAAAGGCAGATTTTCTGTATGTGAGTGGGGATCAACCTTTGTGTCAGTTTTAGTTGTATACAAATACTATTTTTATTTGGAAATATCTTTATGTGATGCAGTTGTATACTCTGCATAAAAGAACAGCAGTTTTGCACAGCTGATTAGTAAGGTGGCTGTTTTAATTTTAAATAATTAACAGAAATCCAGATCAAACATCCCTGTGTTGGGTAGCTTTACAGCTGAGAGAAGAGTGGGCACAGTTACTGATCTACTGGGCTGCACTGCAAAGGGCCATGCCTGGTAAAAAGTGAAATAATTACTTCTAGGTGAGATGTTATGTGAGATCTAAACTAGAAAGAGGCTGTGGGAATGGGTTGGCCATTTCAAATGACAGGGGTGTGTACCTGTGTGTTCAGATTTCAGACTACACCGTGCTCCCAGACACAGCCGCGCTCTCGGAGCAGCTGCGAGTCTGCCTGCAGGAGGGAGATGAGAACCCAAGAGACTTCACAAAGCTCTTTGATACATCCCTTTATCAGCTGGACACAACTGCCCTCCCTTCTGTTATCAAGTCAGCAGCTGTAATTTTCTTATTACTTATTTATTTTTTCCATTCTGTGTTCTGCATTTTCTGTTTGTGCTTAACTGTGTCTCTTTAAGAGCAGGAAGGACTGAGCCGTAGGCAGCATTTTAGTGTGGATATACCAGAGGATGGATTTGTACAGTGTGGCAATGATGTTTTCTCTTGCTGCTTATCTTATTTTAGTTTCTCCATTTTTTTTCTGACTACATGAGATTCATTGATCTAATATTTTTAGAACTGTCTGCAGTGAAGTTGGGCACTTTCTGGAGTGAAAACTGAGAGCTGCTCGTTTTCCCATCTTTGAATTACTTGGCATTTGCTGAAAGCTGCATTTCAGTCACCTATGCATTTCCCAATAATTGTGTTTTGAGGTTTGTCAGCTGCTCAGTTTTCCCAGTTTGTGTCACTATCAGCTTTGTCCATCATAACTCCCCTGTTACCCACATCATGTCTGAACACTTGAGTAGTGGCAGCTTAACACAGATGTCATGAAACTCCACTCTGCTGTGGACACTCTTCCTTCTTACTCTGTATTTCTTGTATTTTCACTAGTTGTGAATTCTCAGTAGGATCTCCCTTCTGATACCACCATAACAAATATTTTTTTTCAAAAATAACTTTTGGTTATTGACTTCCTTACAAACATTTTTGAAATCCCAGTTTTGCTTTTTTGTGCTGGATTACTGTTTGTTCATCCATGTTCATCCTGCTAAAAGTCAACTGAAGAATTGAGCTGTGATTTTTTTAAATCATCTTATATATATCTATCATTATCTTCCTCTGTCACAATTATAATTGTCTCACTGTAGAAGTTGTTTATTACTGATCTGTAGTTCTCTGAGTTCCTTCTAATATGGACATCCCATTTTTTTGTGCTGTTACAGTGCAAAACTGATGCTGGTGTGTTCACAAAAATCCATCTCTGTAGCCTGCAAGTGGAAATAGATGTTGTATCATTTTTTCTCTCATACTTTGAATTTTTCTGTGCTGTAGAGCTTATGAAGAACTGAATGTGAAACATGAACCCCTTCAACTCATTCAGCCTGAATTTGAGAGTCCACTACCTGTCCTGCAGCCAGCTGTGAGTAATTTTCTTGCTTGTACAGTACAGGGAGAACCCTTGTCCATGGAGGTTGAACTTGAGAATCTTGGAGGTCTTTTCCACCCTTGATAAGTCTCTGCTTCTTTTGTTTCATGCAAAACCTCTGTGTGTCATTTCCATACTTCTGTAAGTGAGAAATACTGTAGTAATCATTAATCACCAGGGAGTTAAATACACTACAGGGACCATGTTTTAGAAATAACACTTATTTACACTTCTAATTTTTATTAAAAGAGCTTCAAAATGTAATGTGTGGTACCAAACCAGAATCCTTGTGTGCTAAGCCTTTGGTTGAGTAGCTGCTCCCAGTCCTGTGAGGCACTGGCTCAGCCTTCCCTGTGAAAACAAGATGTGGTACTTCAGAAAGCAGTGGTGGTGTAAGTACTGCACTGAGTGCTGCCAGGGAGGAGCCAGTCTGTCCTGCTCTGCTTCCACCTCCCAGATCCTCAGGGAAAGTAGAAAGTGGAGCATTGGTCTTTTACAGCAGGAGCTGATCAAACTTTTACCAGCAGAGGTTTGGGCTGACAGCAACAACACGAGCTGTGGTGGTGTCAGACTCATTTCAGAAAGCAGGAATCTCTGAGTATCTGAATTTTACCATCATTGTTCCATCCTTCTTTACCCTGGCCACTGAGAAAGCATTGCTGGGATCCTTATAGCTGCAAGATTGCAACTGAAAGTGGTGTCTCATGCACTGCTTTTTAGAAACCCAAGTCCCACTTGTGACATAAATGGTGCCTGCATGAATCAGAAAATATTCTGACCAGAACTGATGTCAGTATGTTTTCAGGGTGAGCTGTTATGGCTGTTATTTCTCAGCCATCACCTGGGTCTCATGGAGCAAAACTGAAACTGCAAATAAGAATGTCTAGTTTTGATGCTGGGTGAGGATTCTGGCATGCTTGTGACTTTACTCTTTTGGAATGTTCAGTTATTTTTACAAAGTAAGAATGGAATTTTCAAATGATGCCCCTTTGTTCAGTGGGCTTTGGAGTTGCTTTTGGCTTTTTAAAAGGTTTCTTCAAGTCCAATAGAAGTTCAAAACTGTTGTCTTAGAGATCTGTAAAGTGTAAGAAAAATATGTGGCAATCAACCATGCTGCTTTATCTCTTCAAGGTTTTTCCACCTGCTTTCAGAGAATTGCCTCCTCCCGCTCTGGAACTGTTTGACTTGGATGAAACTTTTTCCTCTGAGAAAGCACGTCTTGCAGAGATCACAAACAAATGTAAGTGAAGCATATTGTTTGCACATTTATATAAAAAGTCAAAATTTTTAGAGGAAAATTGTTATATTTCATTTTAAACCATGGACTTCATTTGGGAAAATCTATTGCTCTCATCCTGATTCAAGAAATTGAAAGGCTTTGGAAATTGATAGTGTGACTTTATGTACCATGACATTATATTTTGTCTGTTATGTGACATTTTATCCTGCTTCTGCCTGCTGTTTCCTATATTGTGCATAAATTGCTTTGTGCCCTCTTGCTGATGGATCTCACATCCTTTTTATGCTTTGAAGTTAAAATGTTAAGACTATTCTAAACACCTAAAGAAGATGAGCAGGTACTGGCTGCAGGAATACACCATGGCTAGTGCACTGAGCTTGGTTATGGGACTGAACCTCCCTGACTGCCAACAGCCAATGGAGATTCAGAGCAGTTTTTGGCCAGCTGCTCCAGATGTGTGTGATACTCACCTGCCTTCCTCCCTGGGCCCTTGTTTAGGCACTGATGATGACCTGGAGTTTTACGTGCGGAAATGCGGTGATATCCTGGGCGTGACAAGTGAACTCCCAAAGGACAAGCAAGATGCCAAATATATCCTGGAGCACATCTTCTTCCAAGTGGTTGAGTTTAAGAAACTGAATCAGGTATTTTTGATAACAATTACAAGTGAGTAGCTGGTAGTAGCAGCAGTGAGGGTGGTGTGTCATTGTAGCAGCTACACTTGTCACAGGTGAGAGGTGCAGTGATTTTAGTTGTGCAATAGATGAGACCAGTGAAGTGTGATCCAGAGTACTTATGACTGTTAATCTCTATAAAACATGTAGTGCTCAATATAAGTCTCTTATTTATTTTAATTGGGGGATTAGTATGTGCAAGTGTAGTTTGTAATTTCAGCTAAATCCAGATCATTGCTGGTGCCTGAGTGAGAGCAGTGAGTCCTCAAGAGTGCTCACATCTCTGCCCAGTGCTGCCGGGCAGAGGTGACACCAGCACTGTTCCTCAGCAGCTGTACTGAAACACAGCTGTGCTGAAATAGTTCTTCTTAGTGGATTTGATACTTCAAAGTGTGTTTGGAGCACATGGGCAGAGCAGCAGTTTGTGCTAGCACGAATTGCCTGTTCCACACATAATCTAAGTAAGCCAAAAATCTTACAGCTCTATCCTGGTGTTAAAACTCATTTTCCTTCTTTTTTTTTTCTTCCTCTTCCCTCACTTAAGGACCATGATACGGACCCAAGTGAAGCTGGATTCCAGAACAGTACTTGAGACCTGGATTTCTCCAGTTTGAGCTAGATCTTTTAGTGAAAATATATTTTTCCATTTTTAAAGCCACTCCTTTCAGTTATACTGATTGGGACTGTCTCAGTAGTTCACTGAATGCTTGGATCATTTATGTGTGGTAGTTCAGATAATTAATGCCTTCTGGGGAACTGCTTGTATTTCACAAGCACTTTCCAGAGAATTTCTTATTTTTCTACTTCTTTACTGAGAATGTAATTTTTTAATATATTAAAAAAATAATATACCAAGAAAATGTATTTTGGGTCCTTCTTTCTGGCTCCAGCATTTATTTTTTTTGTAGTTAAATCTTACCATCCTGCTGTACATGAGATCCTTAATTGCACTGTGAGAAGGGTTGTTATTTTGGTTTGTGAACTGAGGACAAAAAAATAGAGCCATGATTCTAACACGAGCTGCTGAAAATACATTTATCACCCTCAGGCAGCCTCCTTTTGTCTCTCTGCCAAAGAGAACTAAGGAGAGGTGAGTTTGCTACTGTAGAAGGAAAATATTTCTTCCAGGGGAGGGAGGATTTGAAATTAAGCAATAATGACATTGTTGCAGATCACTGCCTCATATCAGACTGGAACTACATAATTTTAAAAAGAGAGGACAGCACATGGATGAAACCCTTAAGCTTTAATGCATCATTATTAAGAAACTTTGATACTGCACAGAAACTCAGGAATATTTTTACTTCCAGTTATTTGATCTCTAGTCCACTCCCTTGAGGTGATGAGTTCAGTAATGCACAGGAGTGGAAATTCAGGTTAAAGTCATTGACCGTGAAATGTTGAAGCTCAATGCACAGCAAAAATAGAGCCAGGGAGATCAGTGGTGAGCAGAAAACATTTGTCATCAACACCACATCTCTAGTGCAAGGACTTTATATTCATGTGGTGAAATTGCATTATAAAGCCTTTTTTTGGCTGTCAATCTGACATTCAAATTGTTAAACATAAATTCTTCCCCCACTCAGACCTTCCATGACTTCTGTGCTTTACCTTGTTCTGCCGTGGTTTATAAAATCAAAGCTGCTTTTAAAAATCTGTTCATCTTTTATCGTCCAAAAATATCTTTTTATTTTACATTTCTTCATGCCTCACATACCCTCTTGGCACAGTTTTTTCTAAAGGAGGTGCCCCAACGCCCCTGTCAAGTTCCTGCCTAGTTGAGATGTGCTGATAGATCGTTAGCAGAAGTGGTTGTCTCTTCCTACACTACAGACATTCCCTTTTCACAGCAGCATCTTGGAAATTTTTCATTTGTTCCTCTGTTTTCCTGTAAGGCCGTGGTTGTGTTTATCACCCAGAGCACTTTGTACATTCCAGCTACAGATTTACACAACAAGCTTAATCTCTTCTCCTGTGCGGCATCAATACCAATCAGGCAGCACAGACTGCAGCTGAACCAAGCCCCTGCGTGCTCCTCTTGCTAATTATAGCTCTGGTTTGTACTCTTCTGGGGTGTTTATACTTCAAACTGTAAATAGTTTCTGTTTCCCAGCCCTGTTTCGGAGTTGTTTTGTCACCTGTTCCTGATGTTGGAACATGGTTTAGAGAAAAGCCATGTGAGCAGCCAGGGGATACAAGCAGCTCTGTTTTCTGGGTTGCTCTGAGGCTTCTCTGACAGCTGAAGAACCAATGTTTTTCTGAATTATTTTTTTTTTTTACTAGGGTACAAGATATGTAGCTAGAATCTCTCTTTCAAAGCTCTCCCTTTAGCCTTCTGGAAGTATTTAAACTTTGTAACTAGAAACACTTTAGTCATGGCAATGTGATACATGTAAAATTTATGGCTGACTGACAGAATTTTGAAGGAATACAAGTAGGTGAGTGCTTTCAAGAAGTGAGGCCAGGGGGGAGGTGAAGCACATAGCGAGGGAGTTTATATATTAATGAAATTATTGCTGCAATTCACAAAAGTTGGTTACAAACAACTCTTGCTGCTTTCCCTTTTTGTCTGTCCTCTCCTACAACATTGATTGTCCTTTTTTTTAAATGTCCTTTTTTATGTCATTTTAACAAATCCTCCCCTTGCTTGCTGTGAACAGCGACAGGAGAGGAAAATCCTGTGAGTGGGGTGAGATCTAACAGGAGAGCATGAAAATTTGTAAGGGGGTGGGTGCAATGGTCCGGCTCCTTTCCTTCCCTCCTGACCAGCGGTTGGACAGGACAGAGGAGAGCTTCGCTGCGTGGTGGCCGGTGCTGGATTCCGGCGGGCGGGACGAGGAGTGACATCCTGCCTCAGGCGGGCAGGTGACAGGGCAGGGTGCCCGGGGCTGCCAGGCTGCGCTTTCCCGCTGCGCCAGGAGAGGGATCCGAGCCCCGGCGCGCCTCCGCCCGCGCTCCCGGCGGGCAGCGCCGGCCCCGCGGCCATGGCCCCGGGGCTGCAGCCGCGTCCCGCTGCCCCTCTCCGCACGGAGCTACCCCGACCCCAATGCCAGGTAACGGGGGCGGGCGGGGCGGGGGGCCCGGGCCCGGCCACCTTGGAGGATCCTGCCCCGGGCGGTGCCGGAGGGGGCTGCACGCTGTGAGGTTGGACCGGAGGCTGGCCCTGGGTGTTTAGGGGGCTCAGCTTCAGGTCGGGAACGCAGCGGGAGTCAGAGACCAGCACCAGAGAGACATATAGATCTTTATTGTGTTAATACAAAAGAGAGGGATCGGAGGAGGGGGAGGAACCACCAAGACTGAGGCTCTCGGGGGTGCCATCACCAGCCCAAACACCCCCACCAGCAGCGCCGACTCAGTCACCCCAGGGGGGACAGATTTAACTTGTCACCAGGTGCTGCCATCACCATTCGAGCCGCTGGCTCCATCTTCTGTGCTGCAGCGCGGGTCCCTGCTCCTTGCAGGAGGGTGCAGGCACCCAGCAGATCCAGCTGGAGCCAGGGCAGCAGCATCACAGAGTCTGGCGCAGAAACACAGGGACAGTGTCAGGGTCACCCTGCTGGGTCTGCAGGGTGGCAGAGCTGTGGATCAGTGTAGGGTGCTTGAAAGCACTAGGGCAAGCCAGAGGAATCACCACAGAGGTCTCCAGGGATGATGTGGCTGGTTTGGAGCATCCCAGTAACCGGAACTCCTCAGTGCTTACATCAAGGGACATGCTGGTATCCATAAAGGGTTTTACTGTGGAGATGTCCCACCTGGGAGTTGGCACTTTCCCAAGGGCTGAGAGGTCTCCAGCCAGCTCAGGGCCCTTGAAGAGCAGGCGCTCCAGTGACTTGCAAGGTGTCGAGGTCTTCTGTGACACCACATTCATCAGGCAGCTGTCTCTGCTGGGGTGCTCCCAGGGCAAAGCAGACATCTCAAAAGTGGTCTGGCCATGGTGGGCCTTGCAGAAGCAGATGAGACCGAGATCAGAGACGTTCTGGGTCACGCTGTGCAGCTCAGTCTTCACACAGCTGCTCAGAGACTCCACCTGCTTGACAACACACAGAGAACTTCCACTTACTGTGTTGTCTAAATCCATGGGAAGCTCCCAGGTGTCCAGTTTGGAAGCGCTGCTGGAGTCCATGTAATAACTCAGAACAGGATAAGAATGGCTATGGCTGGAGGACCCAGCCAAGAACCCATTTTCTAGGATTTCCTTTCTGATCAGGATGCTGGTGCTGTGCCTCCGGGTGGACAGCATGGTGCAGAATCCAACAGCTGTCTGGCTTATGGAGACAGTTCAGGGTGACCCTGTCAGAATAAACATGTTACTGTTCATTACTGTTCACTAAGGAATTACAGACTTACAGTAGCAGGACCCCTCTTGGCAAAATCCTGTCTTAGTCTTGCAAGGAGCTGAGTAGGATCCAGGACAGGTAAGAGAGCATCCAGCCTGTCCCTACTTCTTAGAATAAAACAGTTACACCACAGTCTGTTGCTCAGAGGTCATTGAGGCGCCTCCCTAGAGTTGCATTTATCTGAGCTCAGCCTGTATATCACTACTCTTAGCTTCAAACAGGGGATAGTGACATTTTATCCCACTCCTGAAGTCAGAGGACCACTAACCCCAGCTAGAATTGAGTCCCTTCCTGTGAGGGGAGGCACCAAAACCAGGCTCGGATAGGAGAGGTGGAAGGGCAGCTCTCACCTTACTTTTAGTCTCACATGAGATAACCCTCACTACCAGCTGACTGCCAGCACCCTTCCAAGCAACTAGGGCGGGCCAGGGAAGGGGATGGCTATGCCCCAAACCCATCTTTACACTGAATACGCATTAAGCGGTGATAAATAGCTGCTAAACTTACTACAGAGGGGCTGTATGATCAGTCTATAAGGAAAGTCTTTTTTAAGAGACTAAAAACCTTTTCTCTTAGTGTGTGAGAAACAAAAGAGGGATTAAGAGAACAGAGTAAATAGCACTACTTACCTTCAGCTTCTATAGGTACCCCTTGAAGTTCTTAACTCTTTTCTGCCAGTGCTACTTACAGGAGTTTTATACTTCTGGTAATCAATTAACAGGCTGATTTCCTAATTAAGCTAGTTTGGAAGAGGGAGTGGCTTCTATTTGCCTCTTTTTAAGCACAGGGGCAGGGAGAATGGGCTGTGGCTGAGTGATGGAGGTATTCTGAGTTGTGTTTGTCCTCTCAGTGGTCCTTCTTAAGGTGACACCCTTCTTTAAGTTTTGCCTTGTTTTGTGAGATGTTGGTTAGGAATATCCACTTACGCAGACTTAGCTTGGACAATGTAGATAGAATATGCTGAAGTATTGGACGATGCTCTCAGGCACAGGGTTGTTGGGGCTGTCCTGGGTGGGGCCAGGAGTTGGACTTGGATGATCTTTGGGGTCCCTTCCAACCTGGAATATTCTATGACTTGTATGGCACTCCTGCCCTTTGCCCAGGGCTGCTGCTGTGGCTGGGGGGATGCTCAGGTCTGTGTAGGGGGTCCCAAGGGTGGAAATGGAGAGTTCTGGGGCAGGGGGTGAATGGAGGGTATCTTGGGTTGGCGGGGGGGGTCCCAGTAGTTTGAGGTGGGGGGGGGGTTGAATGTGGGGTGTCGTGGGAGCCCTGGGTCGATGTGGAGGTGGATGTGGAGGTCCTGAGGATGGAAATGAGATAGGTCAGGCCAGGGATGGACGCGGGAATGTCTGCAGTGAGGGGGATGCCAGTGGTTTTGGTTGGGGCAGGGGTGGATGCGCAAGAATCCCGGGGTCAGTGCGAGGGTGGATGGGAAGGGTTGTGGGGGGTCCCGGAACAGGCACAGGGATGGATGTGGGGAGTCCCGGCGGTCTCAGGTGGATGTGGGGGTGCCGGGGGTGGTGTAGGGCTGGATGCAGGGGTCCCGGAGGGTGCTGGGGCTGGATGCGGGGTGCCCTCAGTGTCCCGGAGGGTGCTGGGGCTGGATACGGGGGGCCGTCAGGCTCCCAGAGGGCGCAGAGGCTGGATGCGGGATGCCCTCAGGGTCCCAGAGAGTGCCAGGGCTGGATGCGGGGTGCCCTCGGTGTCCCGGAGGGTGCCGGGGCTGGATGCGGGGT
>JACBWW010000027.1:8418431-8514055 GCA_020086605.1 Lanius collurio
GAGTGCCGACCCCGCCGTGCCGGGGCTCCCCCTGCCCGCTCCCAACCCGGCAGGCTCCTCCCGGCCGCCCCGTTCCCGCTCGCCGGCCGGACAGCGGGATGCGGGATGCAGGGCGGCGGCCCCGCGGTACCCGCGCTGGGGCATCCCCCGGCTCTGCCCGCGCCCGGCTGTGCCCGCTCGGTAGCCGGGGGTGAGCGGCAGCCCTGCGGCTGCTCCCCCGCACCGCTCCCCGCGCCCCTTTGCGCCGGCGATCCGGGCGCTGCTGAGCTGTACCGGGGAAATGGGGCCGGTGCCCAGATGCAAAGTCCACCCCGAGGGACAGCAGGGGCAGAAATGGAAAGAAATGCTCTTTCCCCTGCTCTGGGCAGAATAAAACTTCCCAGCAGCCGCTGGAGCTCGAAGTTGAGGATCTCCTTTCAGTCTGGATGGGTGTCGGTGAGGTTGGCGCTCGTTCTGGAAGAGAGAGATCTGGAGCTCTGCTTTGTAATGGTGCAGGTTGCTCTTGAGCTCTGCACTGTATGGTGGAGGTTGTTCCCTCTACTGCATTTTTATCAGGTGGAAATGGTAATCTTCCTTTATTCACTTCTAGTGAGGATCAGGATGAGCTGCATTATCAGGATACAGACTTGGATGTGCCGGAGCAGCGGGATGGCAGGTGCAAAGTCAAGTGGACACAAGAAGAGGTGAGTGAGAGCCTGAAATTTGCTGAGGAAGGTGCTTTGGGATGGTGCTGCTGACATGGCACCCTGGGCTTGAGTGACACCACCCCAGTCCTCACCTGCCAGTCATGACCTCACCTCCTGCTGTCTTGCTGTTGGAGAGAACCATGTGTCTTTTGTACTGAGCTCAGGCCTAAATGAGCCTCAGAGGTTCAGGGGAATTTGAAATGTAGCCTGAAGAGCAAGAGCTCAAACATTTTTAACTTAAGCATGTGAGTACTGAGTGATACACCACTGCCTGCAACACTCCTGTGAGCACAGAGGGGTCCAGATGATAGTTGATGCCACCAACAAGCTGAAATGTGCAGTGGAAATGTACTCCTTTTTCTGGAGTATTGACACTTGGGATCATGGCTTAGTCATCCTGGCTAAGAGCCTGGAATGAACTGGGTTATTCTCTTCCTTCATCCCAGTTTCACTATTGGTTTGTGCTGTATGAAAACTGCACCTGGGGTCAGAACACCAAGTAAGGTGGTCTGTGGGGAAGGATTAAAGCCTTGGGCTTGTGTTGGGCAAGGAAAAATGTAATTATTGGGCCAGCCAGAGCTCACAGACAAGGACCCCTCTAACAGGCTTTCCGTGAGCTGTAGGAGTTTGCACACCCAGGCTATAGCAGGGGTCACGAAAGAGATGCTGTAGAGCCCTGTAGCACTGAAAGACAGAAGAGCACCAGGGCTAATGGTGATATACTTCAATCAGTCAACTGTCCTGGCCAGACAAAAGCAGTGGCTGAGCTGGGAGATGGACTGTCTGGTCAGGGGTGTACTGGGGCTGGATAAGCTGGCCCTTGGCCACAGAGTTTGACTCAGACTGTAGAGGAACAGAGCTGAACTCTTATTTTGCACTTAATGTGTGAGCATGTCCTAGTACAGAGCTCAGAACCAGTCTGTGCCATTTGGGCTCCAGGCACTGGAGGGCTACTCAAGGCTGATGTGAGCTGCCTTCCTTCCCTGAACACAGAATGCCAACAAAACCTTCTTGACTGTTTAAAATATCTAACTTGTTCTTTTAATGCTATCAGCCCTGTGGCAGGGGTTGCCTCAGTGTATTTAAAAGTGGATGTCTTTGTCCTTTGCAGGATGAGCAGCTGAAGATGTTAGTGAGCCATTATGGGCAGAATGACTGGAAGTTCCTGGCCAGTCACTTTCCTGTAAGTGCCCAGCTGGGAATCCCAGTGTCTGCTTGTTGCTGCTTCTCCTTGTGCTGGCTCCCTGTGTCTGTGCAGTGGGACTCTGCTCTCACTCCACAGCTCCAGGCTGTGAAACCAGGAGGAGACCTTCTTGCATAGAGGGCTTTCTGGGGCGAGTCTGTTGGAGCTGGGGTGAGAAACTGAGGTTCCTGTCCCTGTGTCCAGGGCCTCCATGTGTACTCTCCACGTGCTCCTGCAGGTGTTCTGTGGGACAGCCTGTGTGTGTGGGGACTGCTGTCACTTTTGGAGCTTTTTGAGCCCTGGTCTAACGCAGGGCTGTTCCCATTCCTGTTCCCAGAACCGCAGTGACCAGCAGTGTCAGTACCGGTGGCTGAGAGTGTTGAATCCAGACCTGGTTAAGGGTCCTTGGACCAAAGAGGAGGACCAAAAGGTAAGTGAGGGCTGAGAGGATCAAAGTGTTGGGCTGTCTCTGTCTGCAGAGAGGATGGAGATGTCAGAGCCATGCTCAGGTGTTGTAAACTGTGTGTAATTGTTCCCCACGGGGGTACCTGTGAGAGCAGCTCTGTCTGCCCTGCCCTGAGCAGCCCAGGCAGCCATGGTTGGGATGTGATGTGATCTAGGCCTCTCCAGGTAAACACCTTCTCCCTTTCACACAGTGCTGCTACAGTAGGCTGCCGAGAGAGAGAGCTGAAAAGGGAATTAATTCATCTGCCTGCTGGCAGGTCTCCACCTGGCCTGGCCAGGTTAGGTCTGAGAGAAAATAAAATTGGCATTTCCTGTGTCACATTAGGCAGGCTGGAGTGGATGTCTGAGGTTGGCTGGGTGAATCATGACTTCTGTGAGCCTGTTTCTCTGCTGATTCCAGAGTCAGCTGAGAGAGGCCAGCTCAGACAGACTCATCATCTTGATGTACTTCAGAAAAGCAGGAATGAAATTCAAATTTTACCAAGGTTTTCTGGTACAGAACATCCTAGTTTGGCAGATTCTCTGTAAGACTTCTGTTCCCCCAGTTCTTTCCCTTTTGGTCCTATTACATTATGACAAGCCCTAAGGAAGCTTCTCCTGGTGTTGTTCCCTGTTCTTACAGCAGAGCAGTTGTTGCCTGCTTTCCCTGCCCTTTGTGTTGTCCCAACTCTGCCAGCCTGCCCATTCTAGCCAGGCTGGGCTCCAACTCACTCATCATTGCTTTGGCTCAGCTCCTTGGCCTCAGTTTGGCATCTTTGGTCCATTTTTCTGTGCTCAAAAGGCAAGAATCTGCAGCAGGGACATTTGTTACTTCTCTGCCTGCACCTTTCTGCTCAGCACAGCTGGCCAGGGTAGAAATGTTCTATGAGAACTCTTCAGCCATGATTTTGATTGGCTGAACATTGCAGGAAGTAGATTGTTTCATCCTGACTGTGCCCTGGATACTGTAGGAACCCAGAATGGATTCAGTGCCCAGAAGCATTTGTGTTGGGGCTCAGGTAGAAGTGACAGAGCCCTGGATGAAGGGGAAGAGACAAAGAGGGTGGTTCTTAAGTGAATTTGGCTCTCTCTCTGTGTGTCCTGGTGCTATCAGGGCATGGAGCTGCAGCCCTGTCTGTCCTGGGTGTACCACACTGTGGAAGGGAGCAGCAGCCCAGTGCACAGCTGGTGGGGACTGTGGTCACATAGCCAGGTCCTCGGAAGCAGGGAGGGCAGAGGAGCCTTGGAGCAGGTGGGACTTGGCCCTTGCTCAGAAATGGGAATGTGTTTCTATATCTGGGCCCCTGCCAGTCTCCACCCCATCTTCTGTGCGGGATCATCTGCATTCACAGGTGCCCTGTGGTAAAATGTCTGCGTGGAAACAGCCTCTTAGAGAAGTTTGGCTGAATCATTGCTCTCATGAGGGTTGGAACACCTGGTTGCCCTGCTGGCTCCCTCCAGCTCTTCCTCCAAAGGGGCCTTTCTTTATCTGTCCTTGCCTAGTTCCAGGAGACATGAAGAGCAAAGCCTGAAGATGACTGTACTGACCTTCCCCTACTTTATTCCATTTCCTTATTTCCCTCCCACTCTCTCCAAAGGTAATTGAACTGGTTAAAAAATATGGCACCAAACAGTGGACCCTGATAGCCAAGCACCTGAAAGGGCGGTTAGGGAAGCAGTGCCGGGAGCGCTGGCATAACCACCTGAACCCGGAGGTGAAGAAGTCCTCGTGGACAGAGGAGGAGGATCGCATCATTTTTGAGGCCCACAAGGTCCTGGGGAATCGTTGGGCAGAGATTGCCAAGCTGCTGCCTGGGAGGTAGGACCCCTTTGCTTGCTGGTGCCTTCCTTCCCTGCTGGGTGGCCCCTGGAGATCCATATGTTAGGCTCTTGGGATGGGGCTGGAGGGTGTGTTGGAGCTGCCAGCTGTGCTTTAAGTGATGATTTGTTCCCTTCTGCTTTCTCTGCAGGACTGATAATGCTGTGAAGAATCACTGGAACTCCACCATCAAGCGGAAGGTGGACACGGGAGGTTTCCTCAATGAAACCAAGGAGTCCAAGTCATTGTACTTCCTTGTGGAGCTGGATAACAAGGAGAGGCAAAGTCAGACGACAGCTGAGAGCCAGGTACTGCACTAGCACACTTGCAGCAGGCAGCTGAGTCAGTCTCCTGCCCTGCTAATGCATTTTGGAGCTGTTCATCCACCCTTCTGCTGCCTCACGCTTTGCCACAGCCTGGTGTCTGCACAGACAGTCTGTGCCTTCCCCAGCCTCCCAGATCTCCCTCCAGGAGCTAGAGGTGTGATGGGAGCTTGAGTGTGTTATCCAGGCAGAGGACAGCAGTCTGCTAGAGCTGTTACCTTGCCAATCCCAGCAGCAAGCCTGTCTTGGACATGGAATATTCTTTTGGCTTGGTTGTGCTGTTACTGGTGGGAGAAGGAGGCTGCTGGAGACAGTGTGTGTGTGGGAGCAGGGTGCAGAGATACTGTGTTCCTTTCTTCTAAAAAAGGAAGCAGGGAAGTACACCCAGTGATTGTTTTCATGAAGAAAGCATATAGTTTTTGAAGGCAGGCTCCTGTAAAATAGGAAGCGTAGAACTAGTGCTACATGCTCAGCCTAAGTACAGCTTCCTCCTGAGACACTGTAAAATGACATCGAATAAACAGTCCTGTGCTCACCACGTTGCATGGGCTCCTGCTCAGTGTATGGGACAGAACAGTGAGAGAGAATGGGGATGTGAAACAAACCCAGTGGCAGGTAGGAGAGTGGGCAGAGCTGAACATGTCCAGGTGCCCTCTGTCCCCAGGACTTGACACTGTTCCCTTGCTTTCTGCTGATATCTGGACTTTCTTCATTGTATGTGCCAAGAATGTCCTGCCAAACTGGCCAGTGGATGTCTCTGAAATAAAGGAGGAAGATGTCAGTGACGAGGAAGTGATGGGTGTACAGGAGTTGCCCTCAGAGCTGCCAGCTGCCACAGGAGTGGCAGAGCAGAATGTGGAGGGGACCCCAGATGATGCAGTGCCTGAGGATGGCACTTCATTGGTTGAGTCACCGTACAAATGGGTCGTTGAAGCTGCCAACTCTTTGTACCCAAGCTGTGCCCCAGCCTTCAGTGAAGCTCTGGACATGATTGAATCTGTAAGTAACAGACCCTTGTTCCTTCAGTTATTTTAGGGAGACTGACTCTTGCCCTTTTTGTTTGAGTGAACTTACTGGGTCCCCTTGATCATCACCCTGAGGAGAGCTGGGTTTGTCATTGCCTTGCAGCTTCCCCTTATCTCTCTTCTGGGGCTGGATTAGACCTTTCCAGCTCTGCCAGTATTGCTGTGGGCTTGTAGATTTTCCTAGATGGGTGTCCTTGTGTGTGGACTCTTCCTGTATGGGAGGCTCAAAGTTCTGGCAAATCTGATTTCAAGCCCTTCTTTGCCAGCCAGTGTCCCCAGCTCTCCTTTTCATAATAGTTCAGGCCCATGCTCATTGACTTTCCTTTCTATCCTGTCATGGGGTGGGATAGGACAGGACAGACTGGGAATAAGCCAAACCCATTGTACTATGCAGGACAGATCCCTTCATGCTGGCATAGTGCCACCATTTGCTTTCAGTGGAGGTACCTTCACTGCAATCAGTTATTTTCAGCCAGTCAAGCAGCGCTGAGGTCCCCTGGGTGACAGAGGCATGCCAGGGTGGGAGGCTGGCTAAAACCAGCAGGGCTCTTTGCTGCCATCAGAAGGAAGTTGCCTCTGCAGCCCCCAGCCCGCCTGTGGTGCTTACAGTCTGTGAAGGAGTCACTTTGCCTGTGTATAGGAAGACAGTGTGTGCCTGAGGCTGAGCAACACATCTGTGGGCCCTTGGGGCCTGCTTGTATGGTACTGGGTGTTGGTGGGGTGGAGCTGTGAAGCAGCTCATTTCTGAACTGGTCTGGTTAGTTTTAATCTGCTTTCAGCTGTGCAGGTTACACCCAAGCCCTATGTCCAGCTTTACAGGTGTGCCCAAGACTGCCTTGCTCTTGGGTGATAGTAGCTTCATTCAGTCCCAGCCCTCTGCCCAGCTGCTTTTTCTGCCCCCTCTCTGAGGGGGTGCAGCTGTTTGTGCAGCTGTGCTGTGAACCAAACAGGGAAATCAGCCTTGCATAAATAGAAAAACCTGCCCTGTGCACAAGCAGCAGCTTTGTCAGATCCCTGCTCTGCCTCCAGCTGTGCCCATGGCAGAGGAGAGAAAGGCTTGAGCTGTCCCTGGCCAGGCTCCTTCCAAAGCTTAGTGCCATCTCACACCCCTACTTATTTCACCTCCCAGCTCAATCTGGCTGGAAGCTGCTGACGCTTCCCCTTTTGTGCAGGACCCAGATGGGTGGTGTGACCTGACCCAGTTTGACCTGCCCGAGGAGCCCTCGGCCGGCGGCAGCAGCGGCAGCGCCAGCCCGGCCAGGCCAGCGCCCAGCGAGGCGGCCCTGGCCCTGCCCAGCGTCACTGAGTACCGCCTGGATGGCCACACCATCTCTGACCTGAGCAGGAGCAGCAAGGGAGAGCTCATCCCCATCTCCCCGCACGCTGAGGGCAGCTTTGGCACCCCTCCCTCTGTGCTGAAGAGGCAGAAGAAGAGGAAGATCTCCCTCTCTCCTGTCACAGAGAATGTCACCAGCACCAGCATGTCCTTCCTGGACTCCTGCAACAGCATGACACCCAAGGGCACCCCTGTGAAGACACTGCCCTTCTCTCCATCTCAGGTATCTTCTTGCCCTCATGTCATACATTCCCATCAGCTCTGCCAGCTTTATGTTCCTCCTGCCTTGAATGAGGCAGCGCCCATGAGTGATCCTGAGTGTGGTCATGTGCTAAAAGAAGGCTCAGAGCTGGTTTCTGGCCCTGCTTCTCTTCAGCACTGCCCTTCCTGAGAGAGCAGCAGCCTGTGTCTCCATCTGGGAGTGCTTGCAGTTTTAAGGAAGCCCAGCTATCCTGTGTGAGGGGCAAGGCACCTGCCCAGTGTGAGGAAGGAGCCCCACTATGATGGAGAGCACGATGCTGCTGTCCCCAGGGCATTGCTGTCCCCAGGGCATTGCTGTCCCCAGGGCATTGCTGCCCCAGCTGTGGGCAGCAGAGTGGCAACAGTGAAAACTTGCTTTCCCTGTCTGTTTGCAGTTCAGTCACACAGACAAGGGCAGCAAACACCTCGTGCAGATCTGTCTTGCTGTGCTTATGAAAATGCTCCTGGCCTTGTCTTTGTTGCAAAAGGGACTCAGGATCTTCCAGCCTTTGTCGTGACCCCCATAGTGTCCCCACACGTGGTCTCCAACACACATCACTTGGAGCACTGTGGTGGTCAGAGGGTCCAGCTGTGCCTTCCAGGCCTTTATTTCTGCTGTTTCTGCAGCAGATAACACAGGAGGGCACCACACAACAGTCCAAAATGCAGGTTTAGGTGAACCTTGAGGGGAAGGCCAGCAAGAAGGAACCAATCAGTGGGACCCATAATGTACAGCTGTGCAGAGTGTAAAAGGCAGGAGTGTCTGGAGTGAATCTGAGAAGGCAAAGTGCATGTCCTGCCTCAAGCTGAGCCATCAGTGAATGCCACAAACACAATTTTTCTCTCCCAAGAGGTTCTTGGGTACAAACTGTGTTCTTTATGGGAATGAGCTGTCACTTATTTGCTGTGGGGAAGTAAAATCCTAGCAGAGCTAACACAGTTTTTCTCACAGTTTAGGCTGAAGACTGCTCAATGCAAGACCTGTTAACTTGCACACTTTGTGTTATGTGGACTTCCCTCATGTTTGCCAGCCTGAGGTTGGAATAGACTGGGTGAGCTGGGATTACCAGTGCAAGGAGGGACTTCTCTCCCACTCTGTAGCTGGTAGCTGTGATAGTTGTATCAGCTCATCCCTAATGGGAAGTGAATAACCTCTGTAGGTGTGAGGCACCTTCTGGGCACTTTCTGATGTGTGTTCAGAGCTGTGAGTCTGTAATCCATTCTGGGTTGGGAGGATTATTCTTGTGTCAGGGTTTCCCTCATACTTAGGAAAAAGTAATGGCTTGTGATGTGATGCTTGAAACTGAGTGTCTTCAATTTTTCTTCCCTGTGCTGTGCAGTTCTTGAACTTTTGGACCAAACAGGATACACTGGAACTGGAGAACCCTTCCCTGACTTCCACGCCCGTGTGCAGCCAGAAGGTGATTGTCACCACCCCTCTGCACAGGGACAAGACCCCTCTGCTGCAGAAGAACTTGGCGTAAGTCCTTTCCTCCTCCCTGAGCAGCGTCCTTTTCCACACAGGAGTCTGGCCCTGTTCAGACATAGCTCTCAGTACTTCTCATGGCATTACTGAGAGAGGGGCAAGGTAGGCTGGGGATTTCCTTAAATCAGTGTTTTCCCCCCCAAAACAGCTCTTTGCTGAGCTGCAAGGAGTGAGTGTCCAGGCTGGCTGGGGGCACAGCTAAGTGACCTCTGTTGTGCTCAGCTGCTGGATGGGTTGTGGCCTTGTGTGGGTTCCAGCCTGTCTGATCCCTTGTCTTTCCCACTCTGCTTCCAGGTTTGTCACACCAGATCAGTCATATGTGGTGGACAACACACCCCACACTCCCACACCTTTCAAAAATGCCCTGGAGAAATATGGACCAATGAGACCTCTGGTAATTATTGGGCAGGGTATGGGGCTGATGAATACAAATGAGACAGGAGGGGGGGAGGTTGAGTCAGGGCTGTGAGCAAACTTTTATCTGCCCCAGAACAAAGGGCAGTGTGGTAGTGCCAGACTGAGAGGGGAAGGGTGAAGGGGACATTTTCACAGTGATCATTTCATTGAAGGGAGCTACAGGACTTTTCAGTCCTCTGCAAACCAGCTAAAAGTGCCAAAAGCTGCCCTTGAATAGGGCTGCAGTGCTTGGCTACTGATGACCTTGAGGAAAAGCAGGGAACTGCTCTGCCTAGGCCTCCCAGAGGAGCTGGATCTCCCAGGCATTGTGTGCACACGTGGGGTTCAGCTGATAAGTCTCTCACACCTGGAGATCCTGAAAATCCATCAGGCTCACAGAAAGCTTATCATATCTTTTCCAGCTGGGAAGCAAATAGGTTGTTGTGTCTGTGCTTCCACTCTGGGCTCTCCTGACCCTATTGTCCCTTCAGGGAAACACTTGAGGCTGCCCAGCACAGAGATTTTGACTACCTTGTTTTCTCTCTGCCTTCCACCCCAGCCCCAGACTCCTCACCTGGAAGAAGACTTGAAGGAGGTGCTCCGAAGTGAAGCTGGCATCGAACTCATCATCGAGGATGATGTGAAGCCTGAGAAGCAAAAGAGGAAACAAGGGGTGAGCTGGCTGTGCATCCAGTGCCAGCTGCCATCTGCCCTGTGCTCTTAAGGAGTGTTTTGGCTGTTTTTATTTATCCCACCTTTGGTGCCAAAATTATTTTAGCCTTGTGGCTGCTCTCTTAATCAACAACAGTTGCCTGAGGTTAAGGTCTGGTTAAAATACTGCCAGGGGTGTCCTGGTTTATGCTGAGCTCAGGGCTTGCTGGCACTCTTGGAGCACCTGGGGCAAGTTGGGCTCCCAGAAGGCTCTGAGCTGGTATAAGAAGTCTCAGTTTCCTGGTGGCCTTCCCTTCCTGCTAAAGCTCTTCCTCTAAGCTGCTGGCTCGAGGTGCCAGGAGTGGGGCACTGGAAGCCGCTGTGTCCTGTGGTGGGGAAGGCTGCACAGACCTTCTTCCTGAGGTGCTGGTGCCATGCAGAACGGGGGTGATGTGGCCTTGGTGTGCCCCCTGGACCCACAGGAGGGCACTTTCCTGGATGGGTTCATGGTGACACTGGGTTTCCTACGTCCTCCAGTTGCGCAGGAGTCCCATCAAGAAGGTACGGAAGTCTCTGGCCCTGGATATTGTGGATGAAGACATGACACAAAACCTGCCTGCCCTCCCCAAGACTGTGTGTTTCAAAAGAGCCCAGGTGAGGGGTTGTGGGCTCAGAGCAGGGGCAGAGCCAGCTCTGCTCTGACAAAACTGTGCAAAGCAGCAGAAGCAGCCTGGAGCTGCCTTTGAACAGTCCATGTGAATGTGTGTGAGGGGCTGGATTTCTTCTTTCCTTACGCTTTCCTTTTTCTCCTGGTGCAGCCTGTGAATTTCCTGTCACGGTCCCTGAACCTCTCCTCCTCAAGCAGGAAGAATGACAGTGGTTTGCTCAACAGAGCCTTTGTGCAAGTGCAGCCAGAGAAAATGTCCTACAGGAAAATGCCGAGCCACTTCAGGCCACCGGCCCCGGTAAGCCCTGCAGCCACTGCCCTCCCAGGCAGGAGTTTATCTGGCACACTGCCCATGTCCCTTGAGGAGTGAGGGATGGAGCTCTGAACTCCTGCAAGGGCAACCCTTCACTGCCAGGGCTGTCTTTACACCCAGTCTGGGAGATGCTGAGCCAGAGGTGTCCATTCTACATTCCTAAAAACCACAATTGTGGCCTGCTCAGCATGTTTGGCCCTGAATTTCCCAATGGGAATTTGCACCCATCAAGGAATTTGGATGACTGCTCTGGCAGTAAAGTAAACTTTCCTTTTTCCAGTGAGCACCCCTTGGGTGGACAGCAGCAAACTCACCTTCTTTGCTTTTCAGGGCAGAGCATCTCTGAAGTGTTATATAAACGTTAAACAGGAAGGTATTTCCCTGCCCTGTGTTTTTTAGGGTGTTTCTGGGTTGTGGGGAAGGCTGAGTGCCTTAGGCAGCACAGGCTGGCTTTTTCCTGACCCTGTGGCAGTGCAGAGCTCCAGTGTGGCACCTTGTACCTTTTGCTGAGGTTGGTGCTGTTACAGCAGCTCTGTTTGTCAGCTCTGGAACTGGGTTGTGCTGGAGTCACAGCAGCCTACAAATGCCCTCTGGAACATAAACAGACCTCTCTACAATCATCACCACTTGCAGGCAAGATGCATTTGTAGAGGGGTGTTCCTGCTTTGCTGGGCAGTGTAGCTCAGACATGGGGATTGGGACCATAATTTTGTAGGTGTTTGTAGGCTGAGTCATTGGATGTCTCTTCGAGCTTCAGTGAGGATGGAAACGTGTGCTGTCCTTGTTTGGGGGGTTAGACTGCAACTGGGGGCTTGTGTGAGGGTGTTTTCCCATCCCAGGAAGAGCCCAAGTGTAGTGTTGTCCCCAGGAAACTGCAGTGAGGGGGATCTGTCCCTGTCTCATGAGAGCTCTTTCTTCTGATAAATAAATACTCCTCAGCTAGACTAATTCCTTCCCCTTCCCCAAATAAACCCTGCTTAAACACTTCAATTTCTCCTCCTGTCCTCGCCAGGGTTGTGCTGCTCTGAGAGCTAACAGCTCCCTATAAATAAACTTTGGGAGTGACTCAGGGTGACAGTGAGGCAGCTTGTGTGCTGACAGAGTACAGGTGTGCACTGCAATCCCATTGCCCACAGGCAGCAGGGCTGGCTGTGCTGCTGCTGGGCTCTGGGGATTTATTGTGCTGCTCTGGTGCTGCTGGCAGGCAGCTCTTTATTAAGGAGGCTCATCCAGCTCTGGGCTGAGCCTCAGGGGGCCCAAAGCTGCTCTGTGGCTGTGTGGGATGTTGTGCTGGAGCCCTGGTTCCCTGATGTTGTGCTGGAGCCCTGGTTCCCTGCAGTGTATGGACAGCTATTTCCAGCTCAGGGCACTGCCTGTCTCCTGGCTGCATTTACCAGAGGGTTCTCTGGGGGCTTTCCTGGAGTGCAGAAACACCTCGTGGGTGCCCTTTCTGCATGCAGAGACTGAAGCACAGCTGTGTTTTGGCTCTTCCTTTGTGCTGTGGGGCCCTGTTGAAACTGAAGGCACCAAGGATGGCATTGGATCAAAATAGGCCTGGGGCTGAGCAGCTCCTGTAGGAATTGAACTGGTGGGCAATAAACTCTAAAGCTGTGCTTGAATTCCTTCTATCCTTCTGGAATCCCTTCAGAGCAGTGAGTTTTAATAGATTTGTGCTTTGGGATTTTTGTATTGAGGCAAGTTAAGGGAAAGCCCTGAAAGGGCATGTGGGTTGCCTTGAAATGGAGCACTCACCTGGGAAACTGCTGAACCTGAACCCCAGAAATTGCCACCTCAGCTGTGAGGAGCAGCTGGTGGTGTGCAAGTTCCTCCTGGTTGGCAGATGGGTTCTAAAGTTTTATTTCTCTTGTTAGTTTTGGGGTTTTTTTTTGCGGTCTTTCAGAACAGGGTGTCAACAAGATGTTTGTCCTCTCCCCTGACTGCATTGTACCCATCCTTTCTTTTCCCTCTGCAGATGACCAGGGCTTGGAAAGCAGTGGCCTGTGGTGGAACCCGAGACCAACTCTTCATGCAGGAGAAAGCTCGACAGTTTTTGGGCACGTTGAAACAGAGTCACACATCAAGGACCTTAATCTTATCATGAAGGATTGTTCAGCTTTTTAATTTTATTTTTTAAACTTTTTTAATGAGTGGAGGGGGAACCACGGGAAAGCATATCTTTTGCCAAGTTTTAGTACATGAGTGTGGATTTTTTCTCCCTTCAGTTCCCAGATAGATCTATACTATAATAAATTGGGCTAACTGCTGGCTAGTGTGTGGAATGCAAGCTTTGGGACCATTATGGAAAGGCAAAGCAGGGAGGCTTGGACAGCTGACAGCACGACCTCTCCCTGCAAGACCTGAATTCTGGAAAAGTGGAAGCAGCAGCCATGTTCCACCTTGGAGCAGCAGGTGGTGGAGACCAGCCTCACAGCATCCCTGGATTCCTGCTGCTGCTTTGCTACCTCAGGAACAGCTTTGTGAAGGTTCCTGTGAGCCTTGAGCCTCCCTCCCCGCTTTCCCCAGGGGCTGGAGTGTCCTCCTGGGCTGGAGGAGGAGGGAGGGCATGGTGCTGTGGGGTGACCTGTGCCTGGAGCCCCTTGCACCCTGTGGGCCTGCTTTGTCCTGCCATGGCTCCAGTGGGGCCTCTGCCACAACTGTGCTCCCTCTTCCAATAAATGATGGTGCTCTCATCCCTCGGACTCTGCCTCTGCCTCACAGCACTCGGGAAGACAGCGAAGTGTGCTGGGTTTTGTGTGGGCTCTGTGCTCTCCTGGCAACTTGTTGAATTCCTGTTGGCTCCTCAGCAGGGAGGAGAAGGGATGTTCCCCCCCACACACACTCTGGGTAGTTTCTTCAGCCCCTCAGAAGTTTGGCTACTTTATGGGCAGGTGCCCATTGTGTGTTTCAGCTCAGTGTGGCTGGGATCCCTGCAGAGGTGCAGGGATGGATGGAGGCTGGAGAACGAGCAGCAGCAGTATGTGATGTAGCAGAGCCTTTCTGTTCCCTTTGCTGTGAGGGCTGAAGTTTCATCCATGTAGCTGTTCCAGAGTGGGAACAGTAGCCCTGCTCTGTTTTGAGGCAGCCAAGGATGAAATGTGGTGATCTTAGCAACATATTAACTGTGCAATTGGAAAGGTGTTGGAAAAACTGAGGAGCAGCTCAGTAGAACAGGAAGAGCTTTTTAAGGGAGCTGTGCTGTGCTTTCCTTGGCCAAAGCTGTGCTGGCAGGTCTGCCTCTGGCTGGGGCTGTGCATCCTGTGATGATGTACCTGCCCCAGGCTGCAAAACCAGAGCTGGGCTGTACAAACCTCATTTCAGGTCATAGCTTACTCTGGAAATAGAGTCAAACAATCCTTACTGACAAACTTGTTAATAAAACCTTGGATCCTGGGAAATGAGGGAGGTTTAGAAACCCAGCTCATTTTTCATTTTTACAAGCTCGAGGCCAGTGGAAATCCATGAAGTAATTTTTATTTCTGTTTCTGTGTTGCAGTGTTTGCTTTGGAAAGATGGCTGGGAGCATTTGTCTGGAAGCCTGGCTTTAGCTGCTCCCATTCTGGTGTTATTTTAAGAGAAATTGTCATAAACCCATCCCTCTCTGCTCAGGCTTTGCTGGGCTCGACTGTTCCTGCACGGTGTGGCTGTACAAATCCAAGCCTGGAATTGCAATTCCTTCCTGGAGCTGACACAAGCTGGGAGCTCTGAGCAGGCAGGGGCTGCTGGGGGATAAATCAGGATGTGAGCCTGGCACCTCTGTTTGAGAGCTGCCCCCAAATTAGAGGATGAGGGTGAGAATAATGACTGCTTCTCTCAGGCTGCAAATCCAGGCAGAGTGGGCTGTCCTGCATTGCAGAATGTTTGTGGGGAAAGACTGAGGGGCAGAAAAATACCAAGGCCTAGCACAGTTAATGGGTAAGAAGGCAATTAGCTTTTAATTTGAAAATGATGCTCCTTAGGGGGGAGGTTGCCAGCCTGGCTTTGATTGTCCTGGGGCCCAGGAATAGTCATCATTCTACAGGTGGGGTAAAACAGGTGGCACTTGCTTTGTTTTTCCTGTTAGTTTGGATGCTCTGCTTTCTTCCCAGTAAAAATCTCATAGAGGTTGAACTTCCTGCTGGCTGTGGAGTTCCTGGACTGGAGCTGGAGACCCTGAGGGGGAGTTTTGGTGGTCACTCCTCTGTCTGAGGCTCCCTGTCTAGCTGATGTCCCTGGGAAGACTCAGGCAGCCTTCTCAGGCTGCCCAACCTTCATTCACAAAGGGAAATCTGGATGTTTAATTTAGCTTTAGATAAAAAAAAAAACAGGATGAAAGTGTTCCAGGGGCATTGGCTGTATGTGGGAGGAATCCCCTCCCATGGCCCAGCTTCCTGCACAAACTCCAGGTTGCTGCTTGATTTTAAAGTTTATCTTTTGGTATTTTGCATTCCACAACACAGCAGAAGACTCCCTGTTTGAGTCCAGACATGGAAAAAGGATTGATTTTTACCAGGAGTGGGAAGGGAATAGCTTAAGCTGGAGCTCCTGGGTCATGGCAGTGCCCTGACTGCTAACAGGATGTTGTTTCCAGCTGGGACAGGCCTTAAAGCAGCTGGAAAAAGCAAAAGTAATGGGGCAAGGAGATGAAAAAAGGACATCCATGGTTTTTTATTGGTAAGTGGGACTTTGGACTGGAGCCTGGTAGGGCTGAGGAGCCCTGAGCTCACACAGCTCCATGGGCAGCAGTGTGGGAGGTGCTGTGTGTCCCTCCAAGGGCTCTCAGCTGTTGGGCTCCTTCCTGCTGCTTGGAGGGATTTCACAGCTTTTCTATCTCGTTTTCACAGCTAATTCTGCTAAAGCCTGTGCCAGCAGCAGGTGGATCACAGGGAACTGTGGCTCCACACCCGTGGGGAGAGAGATCTGACTGTGGGGGAATGCAAACGGTGACCAGTGTAATTCCTTGTATTTTGGGCATTTCTTGCATCTGAAGGAAAAACAAGACAAAGCTGATGGGGCTCAGCTGGGGAACACGGTACAAGGCCAGCCTTGGCAAAGCAAGGGCTCTGTGGGCACGGGATCCACGGTTTGTGCTCCAGGGCTTTGGTGTGGCCCAGATGTTGGCAGCTGCAGCAGGACACGCTGCTGACCTGGCTGCAATTCCTGCTGCGCCCCCGCCTTGCCCTGCTGCCCTTTGGTCCTTCCTCAGTGAGAGGTGTGATGGCACAGAGCAGAGGAAATCCTCCTTTGCAGGACCATTAGAGCTACACAGTAGTTGGTTACACCTCAGTGATGTTCCATGGGCTTTATCACAGCTCAGTGCAGAAAGGACCCTGTGAGGAGTGCAAGGGGATGCTGAGGTTGGCAGGGGGTGTCCAGGGTTTCTGCTTTGCCAAAAAATGCTTTGATCCCGGGAATTACTGACAGCAGCAAAGTGCCTCCTCTGCTGCCTTTGCTTATGGTGTTCATTGAGGAGTTGCTCAGCAATAACCTTGTAACACTTCCCATGTGCTTGTTTTGACACCCTAACCTGTGGCTTTAGAGGTTTGGGAAATTAAAAGGATGATTTTAGCTGAGCAGACACGGGCTGAGGATTAGCTGAGCAGCTCCTGGGTTTTGCAAGAAATGGAGACCACTTGTGCTAAGAGCTCGCTGCAGCTGGACAGGGAAACAACTGAGCCTTGGAAATCTAAAATCCTGCCTGTCCCTGTTTCTGGAGTGAGAAAACTGCAGTTCTTCATCTCTGCTTGAAGAGAATAATCAAATATTAAAATATGGTACTAGGTCAGGGGAAAATATTTTGCTGTGGAAACCAAAGGGTACAGGGTGAGGAAATAAATGTTCTCACTGGGAAAATGTTAGGAATCAGAAATTTTAGGGAGTTAAAACCCCTGCTGGGAAAAGGCTTGGCAAAACTACCCAGGGGACAAGCACAGGCTCACCTCCCCTGGCCATGGGCAGCCTCTGGCCTGTACAAGGGTAGCTGGCAGTGGCCAAAATCATCACCTGGGTCGTCTGTGACCTGGAGACCTAATAGCTTGTGACAGGCAAATCTAATACTTTATAGTGGGTTTGTGTTTGTAAATGCATTAGCTTTGGTTTTGTTTTGTTTTCCCAAGGTACTAAATAGATGCTGTAGGAAAATAAACAGATGTTTCATTCCTAATCCCTCCTAGAGGTTTTCAAAATTTGTATGTTTTGGAAATCTTACCCAAAGTTTTAACTTTGAGCAAAGCAGCCAGGCCAGGGAATGGGATGTCTTGTACATAAGTGATGTCTTTAAAGGTAGGATTTGGGTTTTTTGGGGGGTTTTTGGTGCCAATGTGCTGTGCCCAGTCCTGAGTTCAGCCAGGGGCACTGGGCTGCTGAAGGTGCCTCAGTCAGTCTGTTAGGGAAGGGAGAGCCCAGTGTCTGGCTGTGGAAATAAAGTGAGTTATCTGAAATTGTGCAGCAGGTAACAGGTGCCAAAATTGCTGTCAGATCTGCAGAAAAGGACCAGATAAGAGGAAAAAATAAAAAATAATGACTTTAGATTCAATTCTGCTGATGTACTTGTCTATTCCCAGGGTCAGTGTAAATCGAGGCTTGAATTAAGCCAAAACAACCCAGTTAATGTCTAAATCTGCCATTTCTCAGGCTCTGCAGAAGCAGACAAGCACAAAATCAATATTTGCTCTAACTGTTGCTAAGTTTTCTTTACAGATTAACTTCTGCCTAATAATCCCTGCAGCTCTCTGGAGCCCTCCCTGCCGTGGTTTGTATCCTGCCCTCGGTTTCCTCCCAGCCCATGATCCCGGGCTGCTGCGGCCGAGGGGGTGTGTGAGGACCCTGCCCGACCCCCTCCTGCAAAGCCCACCCTGCTCTGCCTTCAGGGCAGCACCCAGCATCCTTCCATCTCGAGGAAGAAAATATTTCCCCCCTCTCTGGATGCCAGGAATCTTTTTTTCCCAAGTCCCACGCTGTGGAAACGGAGCTGGATTAACACCCAGCTCTACACGCCGGACCCGTGTTGAGCCAGGAGATCATTTTGTCCCTTATTAGAGTTATTTCTGGTTTGAAGGTTTATTCTCCGCTCCTGCCACTAAGCGGGAGTGTTTCCCCGCTGTGGAGCAGCTGGATGAGCCCGAAGCAGCGTATCCTTTCCCTCCTGGAGCGGCTGGGAGAGGCAGGAGTGAAGCAGGGATGGCCACAGCAGCCCCCGGGGAGGGCAAACACCCTCCTGTTGGGGATCAAAGTGGGAGCGACACAAATTTCAGACCCATCTTGGGCAATAAGTGCAAACATCGTCCTTTGTCACCACATGGCTTTGACGTGGGCTGAGGCACCCATTGATCCATGAGGCTCCAGGAGGATGGAAACTGGTGAAGAGTGGGGAGGGCATGATGAGGATGCAGGGGGGTGGAAGGGCTCTTGGCAGTCTGGTGAATTGAGCTTCCCTGCTACAGGAAGGAGTGGATCAAGAAGAGATGGAAAGCCCCAAAACTGCCAGTGCAAAGGGTCCCTCCCTGCCTGCAGAAGAGAATTAAAAATGGGGCTGAGAAGCTCATTGGGGTGGGGCAGTTCAGGATCTCTGCTTCTGGCAGCTTTCATGTGCTCTGATGCTTGTGCCATTGCTGATGTGCTCCAGTTGACCTCAAGGTCATTCCCCTGCCCCGTGAGAGACACAGAAGTTGTGTGCAGTCAGACCTTTCCCTCCTTAGGACCCCAGTCCCTCTGCCTATGAACTGCAGATAACCCTCTTCATCTCTTTTTTACCTCTCCCTGAACAGGGTTTTGGCATCTACATCTACAGATGCCAAGCACTCTTTTTTATGGCTTACTGCAGTTAGAATTGTGAGTTTTCTTTAAAAATATATTCTCCTTTCAGTTTCTTACTTCACTTCAAATGTCATCCTTTTCCTCTTCTTTCTTCAGGGCCACCCAGGGATTTTATTCACAGAATTGGAATGAGCTGCAGAAGGGATAAAGATCATTCATGGGAACCTTGAAAGAATTGTCTGAGCTCTATGAAAGGAAGATTAAAAATAAAACAGGGAGGTGAAGCACAGGCTCCAGCACGAGCTTCTTATAAATACTTATCCATGAAATCAAGAGCTCTTCCCAGCGTGCTGGATGGCCTGCACAGGGAGGAGCTGCTGTATCCCTCTCAGGAGTGGGTAAATAGGAGCACAGCCCTAGAGCAGGGACACCCAGCAGGCTGGAAAACCTGCCAGCTCTTGGTTTGTGCTGCTTCCTCCCGGGTAAAGGACAGGGGAGCTCTGCCAGGCGTGGTTTCAGAGCTGTGGCACTGCCAGGAAACTCCAGCTCCTGGGGAAGGAGAGGGGAGAAGGAATAGGAGGAAAAAGCTGTAATCCTTTGCTGCCTTCAGGCACAGCTCGTGGTGCTTTTGGTGCTGGTGTCAAAGGAAGGACCCTGCTTTGCCTCCCACCTCATGGGGACCCCCTGGCCAAAGCCCTGGGGCTGATCACTCCTGGCCCTCAACCTCTGTCCAGACTGGTGTTTATGGCTCTTGTATCCTCCCATCACAGCAACAAAATTCTTAAAAAGCACTTTCCTCCAGACTGGTATTACAGGTATTTTCCAGGTCAAAGCCAGCCAGACCCCACCAAAGCTGTGAAACCCTCAGGAGAAAGGCCTGATCTGGTGTTGTGCCGGCTCTCTGTGCCCAGGCAGAGGCTGTGACCCCAGGGAGGATGGCTTGCTGAGCTGGCAATGCCCAGGAGATGCTCTCTGGGGGCTCTCTGTCAGCTGTCCCCATGCAGCTGCTCCAGTTTTGGCTCAGGCAGGGGATTCACACATGATATTTATGTCAAAAAAGCCACTCTGAAGCATAACATGTTTGTGTATTTCTTCCTGTTGCCTTGCCTGGGTAAGTGACCTCGAGAGGTGTCTTCTAAGATAAAATGAAGGGAGGTGAACATTTTTCTGTTTGATAAAAGGCTGTGCTGTGTCTGTTGAGGGTGTTTTGAGCATTCTGTGGCTGGCTGGAGACCTACTGATTTTCCTCTGTTATCAGGACAAACCACAGTGAAATGCAAAACCTTCCCCATCTCCCTCATATTTTTTTAATATTCCAGTTGGGGGTTTTACCCATCTGTGCCCATCTGACTCTGGCCTGGCCGTTCTCCTGTCCTGCCCCTGTGCACAGCAGGGGATGATGATGATTCCAGGAGATCAGATGGACTTTGGGAGATGGAGAAGGAGTCAGGTCAGGGTGGGAAGCTGGTGAGAGCACAGTGGGAGGGTGCAGTAAGGACAAAGGGCTCCAGCTCTCCACTGGATGGGAAGGCAAAGCTGCTGTTCTAACAAAAACCGTTTCTTCTTCCTCCTTCTAGAAAAAAAAAAAAGCCATTTTAGGTATTGCTGATAAGGAATCAACTAAATTCCTCCTTTCTGGGTCCCCATCTCTGCAGGAGATCACTCAGCTATTCAGCTAAGGCTTAGCACATGGGGCTTTTGAAAACATCTTGCTGCAAGTGCCTGGAAAATGCTATCATTTAAATCCATAATAGCTCTGTTAGGAAACATGCCCCAGGCATCCACATCAGCTCGTGGTGGTGCAGTGTGTGTGTCTGGTACCGCTTCCCAATGCCCAAACCATAAATAATGGGAATCCAACACAACACCAGCCTGTCTGGGCTTGGAAGCAGCTCAGGCCACGGGCCAAAAGTGGTCCAGTGTGCCCAGAGGGGCTCCCAGCCAAGGCTGGGGCTGTGTGACAGAGCTGAGTGTCCTCCCAGATGAGCTGAGTGTCCTCCCATCTGCTGCTACCAGTGGTTTGCTTATCTGGTGCCCCACTGGGGCGTCTCTGTTGGGTAGTGGGAGAGGCAAAGAGAAGTGAGAAGGCACCAGTGTGTATTTTTCTCAGGAAAAAGTAAAATTCTGGAAAAAAAACCTGGGAGGAAACAGCTGGGTGCCATCAGCTCCGTGACACCCAGACACGTTCGCGGCAGGAGGTGTCAGCAAACCCTGCTTAGGCTGAGCTTTTGGTGGCAGTACTGAGGTTAAAGAGGGAGCTCTGTTAGTCCCTCTGCTGATGCCTCTGTCTGTTCTTCCCATAAAATATGGATCTGGGAGATCTGGAAAGCTCTGCTGCAGTTACTGAAATGCTTTTACATCACGTATTGCTTGCTGCTGCCCACACGCTCTTCTGAATAATCATAAGTTTCTTCTATAATTATGTTTATTACACGCTTGCTATGGTGACACACTATCCTGCACTGGGGAGCTCCGAGCTGGAATTCTGCTCTGGCTGAGCAGCTGATTCCTGGGGGGCTGCTGGGGGGAATGGGAGGGAAATCCTTCCATAGCCTTTCTGTCAGGTTCCCCCTGCCCAAGACATCATCACAGCAGGTAGCACAGAGATTAATAACAGGATCGTCTTTCTTGTGTGCTTTGGCAAGCAAGCTAATTAATAATGATGGGTCAACAGTTTTTAGGATTTTAGGATTAGCACCAGGTTTAGAGGAGGATCATGTGCATGTCTGAGCTGCAGTGTGCAGATGTGGGCAGGTGTGTGGCAGTAAATGATGTATGACCCACATATTAAAGTAGTTTTTTTGTCTTTAAAAAAAAAAAGTTTATGGACTTAATCCTCTTCCTCCACCACCTGCCCTAGTTTATTCAATCCCTCTTATTTAGGACAAAAAAAAGACTTTAGTGTTATCAGGTAGCTGATGGCTTTGGGGTGAGATGGCCCAGCCCCCAAAGCCTCACATTATTATATGAATTGCCTGCCTTATGTGCTGCAGGGGTGAGTTACAGCTGAGGAGCTGGGGACATCTCATGTCTCAGCAGTCTGACAGAGGCTCTGTCCTGCTTCTCTCACCTCAGTTTTCTTCCACCCCCGAGGAAGCAGCCCCAGGTCAATGAGTGATGTATGATGTGGGGTGCACTTAGCAGAGCCCTCCGAGGAGTGCCAGGCAGTGAGTGTGGGCTCCCTGCCTGCCCTCCTGCAGCCCATCTTCCTGCTGGGAGCCTGCCAGCCCAGGTACACAGTGCCACGGATCACAACAGGGTAATCAGCCCATAAGCTGCTAATTAAAATATAAGTGTACTGCAGCGAGAAGGGGCTTGTGTGCTGGACCTTGAAATGCTCTGTTTGCTCAGCTGATGAGAGTCAGCTCTCATCAGTCAGTGCTCTGCAGCAGCTCTGGGCTGCATGGACAGAAGCCTGAGGGCCTCCCACTGCTGCAGGCTCCCCAACCTGCTGGTCCTTGTGTGTCCTGCTTCTCCCTGGTTCATCCCTGCAGCCGAGCTGGAGATAAGGTCTTGGCTCAGCTTATACCCAAATGGTGTCTAAAGGTGCTGGTTGGTGTGTTTAGGGATGGGTGGGAGGACCCATCTGCTGTGGGGAGCAGTGATGGGGTGTGACCCAGTGGGAACAAGGGGGTGGCCAGGGATCTGCAGCCTCTGGTGCCCCTGGGTGACTCCTCCCTGCTGCAGCTGCTGTGAGCTGAGGGTTTGCTCAGCCCCACATGCACGGGGAGGTGTGGGGGGCTTTGGGCTAATGGCTCTTTGCCAAAGTGTTTTCAGATCACCCAGAGATGCAGTCTCAGGTGGTTTGTGTAATGAGCCAGACCCTGACAGAGCCTTCTCTCCCTGCTGCCTGTCCGTGGGGCCTGAGCAGATCCAGCATTTACTCAGGTGGCCGAGGCAAACACGGTCAGTCCCTGCCACACACTGCACACAAATTAGGGCTGAGCTACAACAGTTAATTCCTCTTACAATGGGCACAGAAAGTTAAACTGAGAGGACAGGAATGAGGTGGTTCTATTTTACAGAGACTGTTCCTAGGGATGCTTCTCACCACCTTCTCTGGGCAGGTGCTGCCCTGTAGACCATGGCTGTTGCTTTGACTTCAGATTTAAACATATCCAGCCATTTTGTCCTACTTTTCCCCCTGTCCAGACAGCTGTTCTAAGTGCCTCTTTCCCTCAACCTTTGATCCTGAAGCAAAGTTTGAGTGGTAGAAGTTGTTGGTGCTGGGATGAGTGTGGTGGTGGGAGCCCAGGGTGCTACTGAAGCTTGGTGTGAGTTTTGGGTCCAGGTTGGTCTGGAGCTGAGTGATCCCCAGGGCTGGTGTAGGGTTGTTTTGTGTGATGCTTAGTGCAGTTCTCACAACAGCTCTATAGGGGAGAGAAATAATGGGATATGAGGGAGGTGAGTGTGGGGGTCTGTGCTGGGGATGCTGGATCCCCCCTCTTGAGCTCTAATGGAGCAACACACCTGTCCCTCTATAACTGGACAGAAATTAGGAGCAGGGAAACCCCTGGGGAGACAAACATGCTTTTCTGGGAAACATCATCTTCACAGCCAGGCACTGAGACCCACAGAGTTCCTGGGCTTGGAGGGGGCAGCAATTACCTTTCCTATCCTTGTTTTCTGAGAAAAGCAGCACTGGCGTGTGGGAAGAGGTGCCCCAGCTTTGTTTTTATTTGCTGAAGATGGGATCTTCCAGCAGCTGCATACTTAATGGCTCTCCAGGGCCATTCATTAACCTGACACGTCGACCAGCAAACCCAGAGCAATGATTCTACCTGCTTGCCATGACGTCTCTTTTTACCTCAATAAACCTTCCTACTCCTTCCAGCTCAGCTGATGAATCTGCCTTGAGATGCAGGGAAGGGTATCTCCAGAACAATGAATCCATGTCAAGAGATTTGTGAGCAGCCAGCCAAACAATTCCAGACAGAGAGACATGAGAAAGAACATCATTCCCGAAAGCACTGCATTATTGATTAGGCATTTGTGATCCGTAAAACACAGTAAAACCATGGGGCTGGCTGCAGAATGAATTCTACCAAAAAAAGGTCGTCTTTTACTGTCTCTGGTCCTCAAGGACGAGGGTAAAGTAAGTTTAGTACCAAGTAGGAATTCATTTGGATAATAATGGTTTTTGATGACTTGCAAAGGTTATTTTATGATTAGCCATCTAATTATAAAATGGCCAACAATTCCATCTTATCCAAATCTGCATCAGCTAAATTACGAAATGCCCTTGTTTTATGCAAATTCTAGAAATATTGCTTCCTTAACCTCCCAACCCTGCTGTCTGTCACTGCTTGTGTGGAGCATAAATCTCAGAGCAGTGCCAGAGGTGGATTCAGCTGCAAATAAACCAGGGTGGATTGATTCCACGGGAATAGCCAGCAGTGGTGAACGGCAGTGGAGGTGCAGCACGGGGCAGATGAGGGTGTGCAAGCCCATGGCACGGTCCCAGCTGGGCTGCCCTGCCTGGGGAGCTGCTGCAGCTGGCACAGGGAGCTAGGAGAGTGTTCCTAGGGAAGGGTTGCTCAATCACCCAAATGGCTGGAGATGTGGGATGTTCTCGCTCTCAGGACCTGCATGCTCCAGCATTCCTGGTCCTCTGAAACACCAAATGGTTTGGGTTGGAAGGGGCCTTAAAGATCCTCTTGTTCCAACTCCCCTGCCATGGGCAGGGACCCTTCTCTTAGCCCAGGTTGCTCAGGGCCCCATCCAGCCTGACCTTGGATATTTACAGGGATGGGGCAGCCACAGCTTCTCTGCTGAGAACACCCCCTGCTTTCTCTCTGCTTTAATTTCTCTTGGTCAGTTGGGGTCAAGAATATTTTCCTCTTGGAGCATTGCTGAAAGGTCCTACAGTACTGGGCCCTGAAGTACAAATTCCTCCTGTTCTTGTTCTCTCACAGCACTGCAGGGAGCAAGGGCAGGGGAAACTGAGACACAGGTTTGCTGTCCTTCGAGGTGGGCACACCTGAGACTTGGGTGTAGATGGGCAGGGGACTGATCAGAGCTGCTCTACAAACTCTGTGTGTGTGTGTGCATTTTGTGGTTTCTTTGCTTGGAAGAGATGCTGACTCCTCATGCCTGGCATTTGTGAAGAAGGGATGATAGGAAAACATTTTATACTTTTTTTTTCCAATTTCATAAATGATAAAACAAAGGAATTTATTGTTTCAGACAATCAGTTACAATTCTCAAAACCAGAACATTTTGGCTACTCCTGCAGAGGACTCTTCTTCCAAAAAGTGCAACTTTTACCACGGCACCAGAGAGGGAAGTACTGAAACAAAACAGTCTGAGCCTGGTGATTGGTGCAGAGAGGGACAGAAAACCCCATGTGTTCTCCATTCCCCAAAGTAGGTGTTTGGAGATTTTGTGGCCACTCTTCCCCTTCCTGCTAAAACAAGGTTTTAATGATGGGTTTGTGCTTGTGTCTCTGGGACAAGCCAGGCCTGAGTGAGCTCCTAAGGAGGAGATGGTGAGAGCAGAGGAACTGCAGCAGGAATAAGGAGCTTGCCTGGGAAACCCTGGGGGGGTTTGAAAGACATTTTTATGATCCTTGTGAGATCAGCTCACGATCCTGGTGGAGTTGCTGGGAAAGGTGGGGATCTGCCATGGCAGAGATGAGGAATCTCTGTGCTGGAGGCAGAGAGAGCAGCAAAGGAGGAGGAAAAACATCAGGAGAGGGGGAAGAAAGGAGGATTGTGAAGATTAGGTCCAATTAGTTACATGCACTTTAAACATCAGATCCTATTAAACACTCCTGGGTTAAAACCAGGCCTTATTATATGGTTACAGCTTCCAGACAAAGTCCCGTTAAGTGGAGCTGCTTTGAAATGCAGGGCCTCAGACACAGCCATTATGGAGATCAGGCCCATTAAATATATTCAGTTTGAAGATTAGGTCTGGTTATACACAGGCAGTTCAAAGTTGGCCTCTAATTAGGCAGAGGCAGTTGGGGAACAGGGGCTTGAGGGGAGAGGGGGACCTGTGGAGCAGCTCCCTGTTCCTCCCTGGTGGGAAGGAGCCTCTGGCCAGCAGTTCTGTTGGTCCAACCTGTCCATGCTGAATTACCCCAAATGGATTTTCCAGAAGGAAATGATCAAGAGTGGTCTTCAGGCTGGTGGAGATGGAGGCTGGAGGCTTCAGAGGTGAACAACAGGGAGCTGAGGGAATATTGCTGTCTAAGAAATCAGGGGAATAAAAGGGCTCCCTGTGCACCCCTCAGCTTTCCCTGATTTTGAGATGTGTCAGGCTACAACACCTGAACTCTTTTTTTCTGGAGAGGTGGTGTGTCGTGGGCATGGGGAGGTGAGCCCTGGATAGCCACAAAGGGTTGGGATGTCCAGCAGGCTGTGGATTGCATGGAAATTTGGGCACTCACCTGTCTTCTAGGACCAACAGAGCTGTGCATGGCTTGACTGGGGTCTGTGGTTTGGGTGCTGGAGGACTCCACTCTCAGCACGAGCCTGCCTTTTCTGCTGGCTGTGAGGACAGCCTGGGCACTCGGGGGTGGCTTTCCTGCAGGATTGCACAGTTCCTCTGTGTCCCCTGTGTGGATGCTTCAGGATTGCACAGTTCCTCTGGATCCCCTGTGTGGGTGCCTCAGGATTGCACAGTTCCTCTGGGTCCCCTGTGTGGATGCCTCAGGATTGCACAGCTCCTCTGGATCCCCTGTGTGGATTCTTGCCTTGTTAAAGGGAATGGCTCAGAAACACATCTGAGATGATGGGGACAGGGATGGCATCCAGTCCAAAGCCCCTGCCCCAAGGCAGTGCTCCCTTCCCTGGGCTCTCAGCCCCACCAGTGGCCAGCCCAGTCCTGCTGAGCCATGGCTGGATTGGCTCATTCTCACAGCTGATGTTTTCCCTGCAAAATACCACCGACCATCCCTCCTCATTCCACTTCTCCTCATGTTCTTCACTGCTCCTGCTCTGCTTTCACAGTGTGTGATGCAGAGAGGTGTGAGAGCAGCAGGGGTCATTTTCTTCCTGGTCCCCACATCAGTGCAGGGCCCTGAGATGCTCTTACAAGCATTACTGGCACCACTGCAATTTATTTCCAGGGGATTATTTGATGCTGCTCTTGGTCCTGAGCCTCAGAAGCATCAGATCACTTTTAATTAGTGCTGGGTGCTTTTATCTTTGATGGAGAAAAAGGATTTTGCCATTTCGACTTTGGCATATGAAGTATTAACTTAAATATATATATTTAATTTTTGTATTAAATATTATGTAGCAGCATAGTATTAATATTAAAACTTTAATACAATGTAAATGTCAGAGTGAGTTCTAGTGATAAAACCTAAATGAAATATATTTATAATATATTTATCTCTCTGTTTCACTTGCAATAGCAAAAGATTTTTAAGTCAAAACAGATTTTTTTAATTTTTCAACAGAAGTGCTCTTTCTTTGTTCTACAAGAAACCATTCCATTAGAGGCTGTTTTGATATTTTTTTTTATCACTTCTAATCTCATGACTTGAAGACTCAGGGCTTTAATGAGTGCTGAGGCTGAGGCCTGAGGTGATAGATGGGAGTGCTGTCACCTCTCATCCTTGTCTCGCCCTTATCTCCCCTCTCTATTTGTTCCTGTGGTTCCTGGGAAGGAGATCCGTGTAGCTGGCCCTGGCTGGTGCTCCTGTGGCACAGGTGGGGACCCACAAGGCTCAGTGGGACAAGCAGCCACTCTCTGCTGCTCGGACAGGCCACAGCAGGCAGGCAGCCCCTGTCCCCGTGACCTGTGCTGGGCTCAGGTGGCACAGGCACATCCAGGGAATTGTTCAAAAGCTGTGGCAAGGAGGGATGCTTGGAATCCTGCCTGGTGCCCATGGTGTGCGTGGTGGCAAGGGGATGGTGGTCCCCAGGCATGTGGGGAGGCACAAGGGATGTTCAGAGTCCTTCACAAACTGTGAGGCAGAGCTGGGGCAGAGACACTGCCCTGCCCCAGCCCAGCCCATCTCCTGGTGCTGTTTGACCCTGCTCACGCAGCTCCTCAGCAGGAGAGGGGTGCAAAAGCCTCCTTTCAACTCCCAGATGTTCTCCTGCCAGGAAGGGTGAAACTTCATCCCTCTGGGACAGAAGTGGGGAAAAATTGTGGAGGAGTCCCTGAGAGACTGTGGGGGAAGGTTGAGGGAATGAGGGACTGGGGGGTCCCTGCCCTGCCAGCTGTGCTGGCACTGTCTGGGTGAGCTGAGATGTTGAAAGGCTGTGGAAATGTGGCTCAGAGTGGGACCATGGTGCCCCAACCCCCCCAGATACCTCTGCCCTGCTAACTAAAGGTGCTTGGGAGCTGGTCCCAACAACACAAGCTGGCTGGCCCTGTCCCCATCCTCCTGTGCTTTTGTTGTTCCAGGTGGCTGTGACAGAGGATCCCAGTCCCACAGCAAAGGCCACCAGGACAGGCCTGGAGCTGGAACTGTGATGTGGGAGTGTGTTGGAGCTGATGGAGCCAGTGCCGAGCAAGCAAATCTCTGGGAGCAACACGTCCGTGCACGAGGATCCCTTCTCCTTTCATCCTTTTATCTACAGCCTGTTTTGAAGAAGCAGCAGATGAAAGAGCCCACCACTCACATCAAACCCCCATCAAGTGCATTCAAGGAAATGTTTTTGGCTTTATGGTTTGCTTTGAAGGAACCAGTGGCAAAATGAGCTGGGAAGGCATAAAAGACACCCCAGCTGGGTTAGCAGCATTTCCAGCATCAGAAATTTGTTCTCTGAAGTAATTAAGATGCAGGTATTTGAAAGGATGTACAAGGGCACATCATTAATGTGCACTTTAGCTCAGCTTCTCAGCTTCTGCTGCGCCCCAGGGATAGCTGCAAACTGTCCCAAATTGCCTCTTCCACTCAAAACAAGTTCCAGTCTTTTGGCAACAAAGGTAGAGATGCAGAATGTTTCCACAGAAACATTCCAAAACTTACCTCTGGATAAACCTTCTGTTTGAAATTCCTTCTCGTTATTGAATGCAATAAATCAGATGTGATGGTTTCCTGTATCAGGAATGAGACCCTGTCCCAGACAGGAGAGAGAGAGAAGCAGGGTGAGGTCTGGAGGGGTTGGGGGCAGGCCCAGGGTGGTGTGGGGGGATGCAGGAGTTGAGGCTTAGCTGGGCTCTCCCATCCCCTAGGAAATTGCTTCTCCTGTCTCAGGGGATTTGGGACAGCCTTTAAGAACGGGGCAGATGGCACATCACCACTGCAAATACCTTAAACAGGGAGATGTGGCCATTTCATCTTTTCCTGTTCGTGAGCTGCAAAGTGCAGGCCTCGGATCTAGATGTGTGAAGGTTAATAAACCAAATAAAAAATGAATTCCCTTCATCAGAGATGGCAGCTGATGATGTGCCAATGATCCCCTCCGAGCAGAGCTGTGCTGCTCAGGCTCCATAGAGTCCCTGGTCTTGTGGCCATGAGGTGCATTTGCAGGTGTAGCAAACACCAGCATCTGTTCCTTTCCTGCCCACCTGCCGGGAAGGAACCAGTGCTTTTTGGAGCTCCACAGCTGTTCCTGTTGGTCCCTTCCAGCAGGCACATGTGCAATCCCTCAGCAGGCAGGATAAGTTGGCAGGTTTAGGATGAGGCAGTGGAAGGGTCTTTTGCTGCAGGGTGTCACTGGTCCCAGCTTTCCCATCCTGCTGAGGGAAATTAGAGGTATGTGTACATTCTTTGTGTAAGCTGTGGAGTAATTTCACATCCTATGAACACCCTTTCTAGATGTTATGTGCTCAGCTTTTCCAATTGGAGACTTGTCCAAGGAGGAGGGACTCTGTGGTCATTCACAGCCTCCAGAGTGCTTTGAAGCACCTGTTACTGGTTATTCCCAGTTTTCCAAATTGTTTTTCCCTACTACTCAACATCAAATCCTGTATGTCTCTTTGGGAACCTCTGGTTCTGATGCAGGGATAAGCAGTGGAAAGGACACAGCAGGGATGTCCTGTGGGACAGGGGTGGAGAGCAGGGATGTGGGACTCTGGGGACAGAAGCAGGGCCCTGCAGCCCCCAGCACTTGGTTTCTATAGCATCTCTTTGCTGTAAGAGTAGGGACTAACAGGGCTGAAATGTGTTGTTGTGTCTGAGATTTTGTTTATTGCCGTGGCTCCCTTTAGGGTAGAAGGAAATACTTCTTGTGGGCAGAGGAACGCTGGTGTGGCACCCACAGCTGTGGGGACTGGCTCACAGTGATGCATTTCATCATTCCTGAGAGGCACAGGAATATAAGGATCCAAGAAATAGCTGGAGCCTGATTTTTACAGGTGGAAGGGGAGCACTGTACTTTTTACCACTACTCACAGAGGGGCTGAAAGTAAATTGAACCCAGAAGCTTAATCTGGTTTTAACAAGCTGTGAAGAGGTAGCAAGGAGTAGTTAGTGGGATGGGCTGGGCTGGGCTGCTGGTTGCCCCAGAAATTGAAAAGCAGTCTCTAGGAGCAAGGACTGACCCCAATTCATCTTGCCACACACACAAGGGGTTGCCAGCCCCAGAGCAAGCCCACCTCCCGGGGTGCAGTGGTGTTTCACCCAGCTCCAGACTGAGTTTGGGGGCTGGGTGCTGGGCAGCTTCCTGCTCTGGGATAACACAGCCTGGTGAGCCACAACCTGGCTGACACACCCAGCTAGCAATACTGCTAATTCCTCTATGGATAGTTTATTTTTTATTTCCCTAGAGCTGATTTAAGTGGTCTCTAGATATCCCTGTTTTGGGGGGAGGAGAAGCACTGAAACACAAATGGGCAGGAACATCGGGGTTGTCTCCAACTCTGTAGTGGGTGTCTTTGGGGAGCCTTGACACTCCTTCTCTGTGGCAGCAGCTGCTATTTCTCCCCAGCCCAGGCAGGCAGAGGCCATTCAGAGCAGGCCTGTGCCTGAGGAGGGCTGGTTTGCTGAGCTGATGGGAACTCTGCTGTTAAACTGGAGGTGTTTGTGAGAGTGGCTGCCTGGATTTGTGAGGAAATGCTGCTGAGCTGCTGTGCTATTGATTTACACATCACCTGGGCTTTGCAGTCTCACTCCTCTTCCTTCCCATTTGCTTTGGGGCTCTGCAGGCACGCACTGGCAGTGCTGACCCCTCCTTGCCTGGAATGGGGAGTTGAGCTGTGGCTGCAGATGATCCCCCAGGTGAGGCTCAGACCTTGAGGGCAAAGCTCCTTCATGGAACTCTGGGCAGCACAGCACTGTCCCAGCAAGGAAATCTGTTTTCTTCCTTTCAGGTTCAATTTTCCTCTGTGCTGGTCTCTAGGAGAGAGGGTACAGCCTCTGACACCTCTCTGAAGTACCACTGGAGTTGTACATAGGCACAGCATTTTTTAAAGAAACTTCCAAGCTTTACCTCTTTGCTGGGTGATGGCATCTCTCAGGACAGCACCAAGAGGAGGTGTCATGAATGCTGATGACCTAAAAGAGATTACCAAGAAGAAATTTCTTCCTCCAGATGCTGCTTCAGCATCTCTTTCCAGGCTGGCATTCTCTCCAGTCCTCACCCCTTGCCCTGCAGGCGGAGCTGGCAAAGCTGCTGAGCAGCTCAGGGCACTAAGCTGAACAGATAGGCTTAATTCTGCTGTCTGGAAACCTCCCAGCAGCTGGGGCAGAGTGTGATCACCACCTGCAGCAAGTCCTCAGAGCTGTCACTGCCCTGTCCCCAGGCTTGGGATGGGTGTTTCACCCAGCACTGCAGCTCCTGGGGCGGCCCAGCTTCACAGACCCATGCAGGTGTGCCCCCTGCCTCCATCAACAAGGCCAGACTCTGCGGGGCAGCAGTTTGGCATGTGGGTGGTGGATACAAAATCCCCCCCTGTTTCTGACTGTGTTCCCCATCCCATCGGGGTGGGTGAGATGCCACAGGACTCAGATTGTTGTTCTCTTCCTACTCAGCTTTGGAGTCCCTGTGGCACTCTCAGAGGGGCCACCTGGGGCTTGTTGAGGTAGAAAAGGAACATTTGAGGCATGGGGTGGAGAAACTGATTTTTTCCCTCTTGTGAGGAAAAAAATTAAATCCTTAGTGCTGGTGTGAAATGGCATAGAAAAGGAGTTGCCTGGATTACAGGGAGAGAAATACCAGCTGTATTAAAATGGGGGGAAAATCAGGAAGGCTTTATTGGGACTATTCTCTGACAAAACTTGCAGCTACAGACTGTGGATGAAAAGCCTCAGATTTGAATCCACGGAAATATTTTGGCTATAAAAATCCTGAGGTATTCAGGCAAAACTCCCGTGGGGTCCAGTGGGAGCCTTGCTTGGGGCCTGGAGGATTTACCTTATGGGCCTTTTGGAAATGTTAACGAATTTAAACCCCCTGGTCTGCCTTACCCAGAGGAAAACCCCGCGCGTGGCAATGCCGAGGCCACGGCGAGAGCCGGCGCTGTCCCCGCAGAGGTGCCGGGCCCTTCCCTCCGTCCTTCCCCCCTGGCTGGGCAGAGGGATGACAGCAAGAGCCGGCAGAGTTTCTCACACTGCTCTCTGCCAGCTCTTTTTGCCTCCTCTGTGCCTGGCTGGGCTGTGAGCCCTCTGTTCCTGCCTGCTCGGTCACGGTGACAAATGGCCAGTGCAGGGTCACTGCAGGGGCATTCCTGGGACGTGGTGGCCCTGCCCTGTGTCCCTCCCCGCAGCTGCGGTGCTCGCTGTGAGCTGCACAGGCACCGATGTGATGTGGGGGTGAAGATTTGGGACAGCACTGGGAATCAAAGTGTCCCCCTGGGACTGCCCTGCACCTGCACCAGGAGCACCTGCTCTCCCAGCCCTTTGCACAAGGCTTTTAATTATATTAGTGCTGCAAAATGTGGTCCCTATGGACAACATGCAGCATCCCTGTCCCAGGCCAGTGGGAGACAGCTTTCCCTGTGCTGCTCCATGCTGGGCCTTTTTGCCCCTCACAGAGCTGCCCCATGCCCACAGCTGTGGTGTGGGAGGCACCACAGAGGACAGAGGCTTAAAATAATGATTATTAACCTATATCTGTTTTCTAGCTGCTGGAGTTATATTTGGGCCTCATCTCTTTCCCATGTGACCTGGGTTTTACCACTTGAGGAAACCAGATTGGTAAAACCCCCTCTGCAATGTTGTTTAAACCCAGACTGAAGTGGAATGAGAAGTGTTGGAAAGCAGCAGTCATTGATTTTCAGGATCTCCACTTTCCAATCCGTGATGGGGAAAGGAGCTGGCCCTGGTGTGCTGTGACCCTGCAGTGCATGGGCTGTGCTGAGGTGGGTGCAGCTCCTCACCAAAGCATGTTCTTGCTTGGAGAATGGCACCTTCTGGAAAGCTGGAGACCAAAGGGCCTCCTGATGTACAAGGAGCTCAGGTGAGGAGCCTCTGGGGGCTTGATGGAACATCAGAGATTAGAAGTACACGCCAGGATGCTCAAAGCACTGGGACAGGACCGGTTATTGCTGCTTCACAAAAAGGATAGGGAAAAAATGGTGACTGTTGAGAAAAGGGAAATTCTTTATGTGCTCAGACAACCCTTGGACTGTGTCCTGAAGGATAAACCCCTGAAACCCCCACAGCAATTTTTCTCTTGTTCTTCAGGTGGCCTTGGCTCCCCTCACCATCAATTTGAACCTCCAATCAGCCCAAGCCTTGCATCACTGAGCCCTCAGAGATAATTTGCAGCAGCATCTTCTGGAGGTTAATGACACGTTGTGGGGAGTGGTCAAGTTTTAAATTCACTGCTGTCTGATTTCACTTCATACCCTCTTGGCTTTGAGCTGCTGCAAAAACCAGTCCCCAGTCACTCAGGGCAACAGTATCTGGCTGTCCCCTCATTACTTTTTTTTTCTCTGTTTTGGGGTCCTTTTCCCATCCTAGTAATTGGTGCTGGGCTGCTGGGGAGAAACCATCTGCGTGACTGGAGAGATTTAGGGAGTCAGTAACAGAAGGGATGTTATCAGAGTCTGGTACTTTAGGAGACTATGGTAATCCAAAGCTGATTACAGCTGGGCTGGTGCAGCAGGAAATTCGGGACATATGGGGCACTGACACTTCTCAGGAGCATCAAGCAGTGCAGGGCTTCCTGTGCATGCTGGGAGGGAGGGCTCTACTCTGGGTTTGTGTGGAAGCGGACAAATAGTGACCCTTTCCCTCAGATCATGGCTGGGGAGAAAGGAGACAAGAATGAACAAAGGGAAGAGGAAAACATGAAGGAAGTGCTCTCTCTGGGCACGGGGCTGTGAGGGTGAACACGTCCACAGCCAGCTCACGTTCCCCTGCTGTGACAAAATCCCCATGCAGGGCTGCTCCCCGTGGGCCTGGGTCAGTCACAAACAACACTCCCAAGCCAGTAAATCGATGTCCTCAGTCTTGGCCACGCTGCTGTGCTGGCCCTGGTGAGTGATGCAGCCTGAGCACACCCAGCACGTCCATCACTGCTCCCCTGGGCCTGGGATTTATCCCTGCCAGGGCACGAGGGCGTCTCTCACTTCTGTTGTGCTCTGTTAATGAATATCCAGCGTTTGATCACCCCCAGTCCCACAAATACACACCAAGGGGAGCTGCCCTGGCGCTGTGCTTGGCAGAGGGCTTTGGGTGAGCCCCGAGGCCATGGCTGGGACTGGGGGATGTTCTGTGCTGGGGGGCAGCCACTGGGGAGGGCAGCAAACCACTGTGTCCAAGCCCAGGCCCCAGTGTGGCCACAAAGGATGCTGCCTTCCAGCTGGGCATGGCAAACAGGGCAGGGCCAGTGTGGAGATGGAAAGTTTTGCCTTGAGTGCTCGGGAAGATTTCCAAGTGCTCCGTGCTGGCTCCTGCATCTGCACAGAGGGGAAAGAGCAACACAGGAGCTTTTATGGGAGATTAGGAGCTCCCAGTATGGCTCTTTCCCTCTCTGCTGGGAAGGGACAGCCCTGTGCTGAGGGATCTGCAGCAGAGGACACTCGTGGGGGCTGCTGGTGCTTTTGGCAGCAGAAAAAGGGCTCCCAAGGGGCATGTGCTGCTCTGTACTGCTGCTCCACGTGGAGGAAGGAAAAGGCTCCAGTGGGATAAAAAAAGGATGGAAACTCCTGAGATGCTTCTCAGGAGCACCCATCTAGCTCTTTTTTAGGATTTATTGTACTGATTCCCACTTGAGTCCCCTCAAGCCCTGTGCACTGGGGTGTCCCCCCTTAGCTCTGGCTGTGGCACTGCCTTTGGCAGCTCTGTGGGATCTGCATGAGGCCATGCTCAGGCTGCCCTGCATCAAACCACCCTATTGATTACCACTTTGATTCCTGCTGCTTTATTTACTTGCTCAGTAATAATTTGCTTAATAAAACCCTGCTATAGCGATTAGAGAGTGCCCAACCCTTTTGATTTCCAATTGCATTCCCAGCCCCAAAGATGCTTGGTGTTCCCACACTTCCCCTGAGAGACAGCCTGGGGTGTACAGTGCATAATTTGGGGTTGCATGGGCTGACCCATTGCTTTTCATCAATAGGTGCCAGTAGATAGGTACCATCTTGGGATGTTTAGGTGTTTTGGGGAGATCCTCTCTTGGGAAACTTCCACTGCAAAGCCCAGGGGAGAAAAGCAACAGCAATTCCTGACACCCCAACAGGGAGCATGGGAAAGAAAGCTCAGCAAAGTCCATGATGCCCTTGTGATAGGTCTTAATAGCCCATTTCTCATGTGAGCAATGCTTGATTTATGCAGCAATGTTCCACAGTGAGGAAAGCATCATCCTTCTCATTAGTGCAACACCCAGCATGGCAGGGCCCTGGCAGTGGGCAAGCCAGCAGTGGAAATATGAAATAATATCAATAAAAGAGAGCAAAAGTGGAGCTTGCCAGATGCAGCCACGCTGGGGGTTGTCAGGAAATGACAACACTGCGTGCAGGCTCCATGAAAGATTAGAAAGTGTTTGGAAATTGTCCCCCTGAGTCTTTAGCCAGGAATGGGCAATATGCAAATACAGTGAGTTAATCATTGCAAAATAGGACAGCGTTTCCAGGGACAGGAGGCAATTTTATTCTTTCATTATGCAGACTCCTTACTCTTCAATATGATGAGAAGAATTTTTTTTTTTGGGGGGGGGGAAAGAAGTGAACAAAAGTGAATGGAAATATTTGTACAGGGGAGATGCTTTTGAAGACTTTTGCTGCTCCTGGGGGGACGGGAGCAGTGACCACCAGGGTTGTGCCAAAGGCTTCTTTGGGCTGGATGATGGCAAGGATTTAGTCCCAGTTAGGGAGCTGGTACAAGCTTTGTCCTGGCCTTGACTGCAGACCAGCCATAAACCCCGTGGGTGTCTGCAGCCGTTTCAGGGCCAGCTGGGTGCTGTGGGCAGGTTTGTCACAATGAAATAAGGTGCCCTAAAAGTGCACGAGCACGAGGCAGCACAGACAGATACACCCCCAGCCCGGATCCTACCGACAGCAGTGATGTGGCACTTGCTCATCCCTCATTTTCTCATTCGATATTTTTTTCCTGAACTTTCCATCAGTGAAAAAAAAAAAAAATGTTCCTGTTTGGCTGCTCCAGTCTAATTCGGGATGAAAACGAAGCGCTGAACTGTTCCTGTGGCCCGCGGCGGTGTTTAGCAGCTCTATTAATACAGCTCCACGCATATTAATAGCGGCTGCCTGCGAGCGCCGAGCACGTTCGGCTGTGCCTTCATCTCAGGGGATGTGGCTGCCCCCGGTGCCATTCGAGGATGGGGAACGCGGTGCTGGGATGTGGGATGCGGTGCTGGGCTGTGGGATGCGGTGCTGGGCTGTGGGATGCGGTGCTGGGATGCGGGATGCGGGGCTGGGATGTGGGATGCGGTGTTGGGATGTGGGATGCGGTGCTGGGATGCGGGATGCGGTGCTGGGCTGTGGGATGCGGTGCTGGGCTGTGGGATGCGGTGCTGGGATGTGGGATGCGGGGCTGGGATGTGGGATGCGGTGCTGGGATGTGGGATGCGGGGCTGTTTGCAGCGTGGCTCCCACCTCGGTGCTATGGGGCAGCAGCCAGGACCTGTGGCTCTGCATCACTAGGACGGGACAGAGCATCCCCTCTGATGCCCCTTCCCGACATTCCGTGGCCACAAGGTCTCCAGACATCGGGAGAACCCTGGGGTGAGGGTGTTTTGGGGCGTTTTGGACTGATTTGCTGCCTCTAGATGGCACTGACCCAACGCGCACTGTTCAGGAGCGGCGGCGTCTGAATTACATCTTTTTCCTTCCCTTGGGTTATTTTTGTTTTAGAATCCTGTAATAATGGATGTTCAGTTTCGGCAACGAGGTGCTGATTACAGAAATAATCGATGCCATTGAGAGAAAAAAGCCTGTCCGTGCCAGCTCCTTCCCTGCTCTCCTCCGGCAGGAGCCGGGGCTCAGGTCCCTGTGGCCCGGGGAGAGCTGGGCAGGGACACCGGGGCAGAAGGGATGCTCGGCCCCACGGGAAAGCGGAATTTCTTTCCGGGATGCCTCTTCCTTCCCTAAATACTCGTCACACGGCTGTGGGAAGGCAGCAGCACGGTGTGCAGCCGGGCAGGGTCCCTGGCTCTCGCAGATATCCCCTGTTCTGCTCTCAGTTATCCCTAGTAACAGCTTTGCTCTCTAAATCCCATTTTATGCTGATTTCCACATGCCTTGAGCCAGGCAGCGAGAATCTGCCTTAAACCCCGGAGCAACATAAGATCTGTGGAGCTCTAGGATGCTCCGTGGACCAAAGGAATGACAAGAGGAGAGGGACAGTTCCCAGTCTGGCTTGGCTTGCTGTGGAGGATAAGAAGCTCCAGCTTGGGTGGGAATGGGGTGCAAATAGTGTTTGGTTCCCGAGCAGCCCCATCCTGTCTCCTCCTGAGGCATCTCTTGGCCCCAGCACCCTCCTGCTCCCCTGCAGGGATGGGAATGTACGTTTCCCACCATGGGGTTAAACACTGGCGATGACTTTAAAAAGAGACACGGGTTATGGGATGCTCTGGGGATTTTAGCAGCTCGTGGCTACCAGAAAGGAGTCATGGCTGCAATGACCTGGTGGCATTGGTCGGGTCTGTCCATGGAGCAGGGGGATCTCAGCCCCTCTCTTCCTCCCTTCCCGTGGGACTGACCACGGCTCCAGCCAGGACTGATTCCTTATCTGATGGAAGGTAAAGCTCCCAACACCACCCAGGCTGAAAGGCTCCTTTTGCTCCCCCCCAGGAAATAACCACAGCACTTTCCATCGTGCTTTGCCTGACCTCGTGGGTAACAACGAGGGAGGGAGAGCAGCGGTGGGGCTGCTCAGGGCCGGCGCCTTGCAATGGAGCAGCTCTCCAAAGTGTCTGTCAGGGATCCTATGGGGGTAAGGAAGGGTTAATGGCCCGACCCACAACACTCATCTGTAGATATTTGAAAATGGATGTGTTTTCCTGCTGTACTTGCTGGGCAGCCTGAAAGAGGGTATTGTGTATATATTTCTCTGTAAATGAGTATATATTTGTATTTCTTAATATATCCAACATCAGCTGCCTAAAGGTTGGTATGGCATTATTTAAGATTTATTTAAAGGACAAGTCAAGGGAGATTTCTGGAAAATTTGGGCTATTCCCCATGCAGCGAGGGAGAGGAATACTGAATTCCCTCCTTTCCAGCACAAATTAGCAAATGCATATTGCCTGAGCAGGAGGGAATACAATGTGATCAGGAAACTTGTATGAGGCAGGAGGCAGCTCTTCTCTCCCAGGGACTGCTGCTCTCGCTGCCCTGATTTCTCAGAGATGTTTGTGTCACTGTGCCCGGGTCCCTGGCTGGGATGTGTCCCTGCAGCAGCTTTCCCAACACACCTGGCAAAAAATTCAAACTTTTTGCCATGCCCACGGTCAGTGTTGTGTGGGGAGGGACTCCCCAGAGTGAGAAGCAGTGGTGGGTGCTTAAAAATCAGTAGAGGAGGGTTAAAAACATCACATGGCTTGCCAGATGCCTTTGCCCTTTCCGTAGGAGGGAAGGATTAGGACCAACACATTCCATCTCTCTGCAGCCAGAATTGCCCTTGAAAGTAAATCCTCACTTGGGAATGGGTTGCTGCCAACCCCACGGTGTCCTGAAGGGAAAGACTTGTGCAAGTTACATGAATTTTTAACATGAATGCTGATTTTTGACCTCATCTCATGCACTTTGAGAGGATCTGATTTTTTTTTAGTTCTTGGAACTGGCATTATTGCTTCTAGCAAGAAAGGATCACTGAAATGCACATTTTCAAGGAGATTTTGGAAAGGGTCATAATGTCTTTGAGAGAAAGATGGATTTTTGGTCTGGATGAAGGCTCATAAATTGTCTGGGGGAAGGGTGCATCTACTGGGAAATATGAATGTGGGTAAATGATACGCACAATCTCCTGTTTGCAGAGTTATCAAAGCTTCCAGAAATGTTGCTTTTAGGACTTGCAGTGTGTATTTAACTCTTCCTTCAGCAAATCTTTTTGGCTTTTATTTTTATTTGCTAAGTAGTTGGCCTGCTTAGGAAGATCAGAGGGAAGGGGAGGGCTTCCTGCATCTCCTGTTGCAAAGAACATGGAACTCAAGTCCCTCTTCTGCTCCTGGTATGATCCTGTTTGCTCTCCTGACTTCCAGCTCTGAATTTTCTTAAGGCTTTTGTCCTCCCTGAAGAAAAACACATGGACATGAGGAGCAAACCCCTCATATTTTCTTTTTTTCTTCCCCCCAAGTTGTGCCGGTTTTGGGGTGGGATGGCAATGGCAATTCATCTACATCTCTGGGGAGGAGGGAGTGAGGTCCAGTGCCCTAAACTCACACAGAAAATAAATCCTTGAGCCACAGAGAGATTAGGATGAGGCAAGCCAATGTAGGGCATCCATAATGAATAGTAAATAAGCTAAAGGGGGGCTGTGTGTCTGCACAGGTGTAGAGCTCCATCAAGAGGCAGAGGTAACATCCTGATAATGGCTTGCATTTAATACCAGGATTTAACATCCCCATAAAGGCAGCAGGTAGGCAGCTCCTGTCAGGACCACGAGACAGAGTTCCCTTGTACTACACCTTCACCAACTGCTTGTGAAATTGGGGCAGGCAGCAGCAGAGAGAGGTGGTGTCCCTTCCCTCTTCCTGGCCAGAGCAGGCACCACTGCCATGGATGGGTGGAAGGCAAGAGGTGGCTGTGGTGGGCTTTGGGGAGCCCAGTCCCTGCGGGGGATTGCCCTGACCCACAAACAGTGTTTGCTGCTGGGGCTGGGGCTCCCTGGAAGGGTCTGGCCAAGAGGCAGAACCTCGCTGGGTCGGGGTTGTGCATCCTTGCACGGGGATGCTCTCCTGGGGGCTCTCCTGGACCCATTCCCAGGCTGTACAGCTGAAAACCCCTGGTGCAGCCAAAGCCAGAGCGGGCCCCGTGCTTTGCTCTGCCACCATTCCAGACCGTGCCACCCCATTGCAGCCCACCCACGCCCCAGGGTGCCATCACAGCCCTGCTGCCCTGGAAACTTGGCTTGCTCTGGATGTGCAGACATCCTTGGGGAACCTGGAGGCGGGCAGGCTGTGGGTGTGGGGGTGTCATCCCCCCGAATCCCCCTCAGCATCCGCTCCCGGGAGCCGCGCGCTGGGCGGGCGCACACGGCAAGGCCGTTCGTGGGCTCTATCAAAGGGGGCTGTGGAGAGCGTGGTAACCACAGGGATGAAACTTCATTAGCTGGGGTTGTGATCAATAATTAATGCTGGTTATTTATTATTTGTTAAGTGCCGACACTGTGCTTGCTTCCGAGTTCCCCCAGTGGATCTCCAGCTTTGCTTGGCGTCCCTGGGTTGCATTTTTATGCTGCTCAAGGGTCACAAAAGATTTCAAAGAAAGAATATTTTAAAAAATGTAATGCTTTGTGTGGAGAGAACAGAAGCAGCCCACCACTGTAGAATTCACTGTAACTGGGGAGAGAAATTTATCTTCTTTTTCCTCATGGCTTGATTTCAGGCCAGCTCCCAGGCAGCTTGGGATGGAATAATCTGTGGTCAGAAACCAGTGTGGGGGTAGTGCAGGTTCATCGCTGCAGCTCCTCTGCTTCACGTGAAGCCAGAGCAGTGCCAAGTGCACCAGAGCAAAGAAAAGTGAGAGGTAATGCAGCTGGATTTGAAAAGATTTGAATTATTCAATCGGCTGGGTCATGGGCAGAACCTGCCACCTGTGGTATCTCTGGAGCCCAAGGGCTGCCATTTGTCCCAGGACACAGGGTGGGGAGGGCCCTCGGCTTTCTTGGAGCTGCATGGTCCCCTCTGCCAGCTTGCAGGGGGTGTGGGCAGGGGGAGAGGTGGTTTTATCTCTCTGGAGAGATGGGGCTGTGCCTTGAGTTTGTACAGCAGCAAGGAATTAAACAGGGGAGTGCAGTATGATGGGGTGGAGAGAGCTGGTGGGGCAGCAGGACAAAATACAGGTTCAGGAGTTGAAAGGGATGCAATAATTTGGACCCTCTGAATCCCAGCTGTGGGTGGGCAGGGAGGGGCTGCCCTCTGCCTGCCCACCTCTGCTGACCCCAGGCACGGGGCTGCTCCCTGCACCTCTCATGGGGTGACCTTGCTGTGCTGGGCACCATCACCTTCCTCCTCAGCCCCTGGGGGCAAACAGCACGGGGGGGTTTCAAGGGTTGAAGGAAAAACAGCTGGGATTTGAGAAAACACCACAATTGGTTTTTTAGGAGTTTATAGACCCCTTCCTAGAGGCTCCTTTAGGGATCTAGGGGGTCTAGGACTATAGACCACATTTACTGACCCCTTCCCACAGATCCCTCAGTGCCCTGGGGATGACAACCTGCTGTGGGTAAGAGAGACAGGGAAGTGCCTGTGGGGAGTGTGGCTGCTGGATCGCGTCTGTCCTTCTTGAAGGTAGTGGCTTGTATTTTATTGTAATGAACTTACCAGCCCTTTAAAACTATAGTTCTTGCTCTAGTGCTCCAAGAGATTAGAGAACCTCTTCTGAATTCTGTCCTCGGTGTAACTCCAGGTGAAATCCCCAGGCAGTGCAAGGCTGGAGCCCTCTGGAACACACGGGAGCTCTGTGCAGGGTCTGCAGGGCAGGGTCACCCCACAGAGGGGTTATGTGGGTCAGGGCTGTGCTCCCCAGAGCCCCCAGCCCTTTGCTGCAGCCTGGCTGCTCCGTGCCTGCCTCACAAGTCCCTCCCTGTCCCAATGCCCCACAAACTCAGCCATGAATTCACTCTGGGCTTCTCCGTGGTGACTTAAACTGGTGAGTGGCTGAGCATGGACTGGGTGTGATGGATGTGACCACACAGTTCAGAACAAATGCACATCAGTTCCCACTGTTATTTGTTGCTGTCTGATGGTAACAAATCAAATTTTTAAGCAAACTCCAGATACTCAATGGCCCTGTTGTTATCTTGCTGGTTCCAATGACTTGGACAAATCACTTAAGCTTTGTGCTTTGGTTTATTTTTTTTTTCCCAGAAACCTTTGTTAGCATCCTGTCCCAGCCTTGTGCCACACGAAGCACAGGGTGATTGTTAATCTCCTCTTGCTATAGACAGAGAATTTGGCACATACAGAGCTTTATGGAAACACTCTCTAGTTAATCCCTGTTTTGATGCAACAAGCAAGGGAATGAAGGGTTAAAGAACTCTCTCCAGAGAGATTAGTCTGGAATATTTAAGGCTTCTTTAGTCCCAACATTTATTAAAGGCTTTTTTTTGTTGTTGTTTTATCATTGTAATGCTCCATTCAAAGGAATCCCTCCTGGAGAATCCTTTCAATTTGGTCTCCACCACAGAAATAAACTGGTTTATCTTAGATCTTTTAATATCATACTCAGGGCTTTTAATAAATGTGAGTTTCATCAGCGCCTTTTTTTTTTTTTTTAATTTTTTTTTTAAACTGGTGAGATAATTTAATATTAACACATCACACCTTATCACCCAATAACACTTAGTCCCTGTAATCTTATGACAGGCTAATTCTGTAGCAACATCCCCTGTGTCAAATCTGCTCCATTCCATTACTACCCCGGCTGCTCGTGGATCCTGGGTTGGTAATGAATATTCTGGCTTCTAAGCTTTTATCTAAGGATTATGAAATGAATTTGGAGTTTAGCTTGAGGGAGTTACAGCTTCATTTTGCCTAGTGGAGCTCCTTCATATCACTGGAATAAATCATAGAGGTTTTCATGCTAAAAATGTAAGACAGAGAATCAAAAAATATATATGCTCAAAATTCCCTGGATGGGCTGGGGTGTTACGTGCAGGATTTGAGAAAAAGGGTTAATTGAAAAGAGAGCTGGGGAGATGGGAGAAGCGAAGCCTGGCTCTGGGGAAGGGCAGAGTGGTGGTGTGTCTGTCTGTCCCGGCGCTGCGAGTGGGAGGAGGCAGAGGGGTGACCTCACCCTTCCAGGTGGATCCTCTGCCAAGGCAGCGGCGCCGGGGACCCGTGAGCCCCATCCCACTGCACAACGGGGGGTTGGTGCCTCTCCCCTGTCGCCTTTCTCATCTGTGACACTAACAGCTTTCACTTAATTTAATCTGTGCAGCTCACAAGGCTGAAGATGAGGTGAGCTCATTTGGCATAATTATCGGATGTGTCAGGAATGTGAAATCCCAGGCAGTGCAACTGTCCTGGAGCCATCACACCTCCGACAGCCTGTCGGCTGTTGATGCTGTGAGGATGGGAAATGCACCTGCTTCCTCAAGCAGAAAATAGACTCTTAAAAAAAAAAAAAAAAAAAGGGTGAAGGCTAAACTGCTATCGTGTTTTTTTTCATGTTTAACATATGCTCTCCATCCCTGCTCTGTGCCCCCTCCGTGTGTTTCTCTGCCTGGCGCTGGTGTGGTGCTGGAGGATCGGTGCCACCCGTGCAGGCCATGGCGGTGGCAGGATGGGGAATGGGCACTTGGGACCAAGGGACTGCTCGGAGCTCCTGCGTGTCCCACTGATCGCGGGCACACGCTGGTGGCACAGGTGGGGGTGCTCTCCCTGAGGTGCCAAACCCTTCCTGCGATGGGAGGGAGAGTGGAACACTGTGCTGCCTTGTGGGCCGAGCACTCAGGTCAGGGACCGGGGCACCCCTGACTGTCCCCATCCCCTCCTGCCTGTCCTGAGCAGCCCAGAGCCTCTTTGTGGGAAACTGCAGCCGCTATTCCATGCTCATTGTACAGAGCAGGATGGGCAAAACCCAGGGAATGGGACGGCAGAATGCGGCTGCAGAGAGCAGAGGTCGGTGCCTGCTCCATTCTTGTCTGATTTCTGCCTGGATCGTTCCATTACTCATTTGAAAATCCCATTCTTTCAGTAATCCCGCACCTCTGCTTTCCTGGCACCTGCTCTGGAGCACTGGGACAAACGCAAGAGCTCAGAGGGAGAGCTCGAACAGCTCTGGCAGTTTGAGCGGTGCCGACCAAATTTTCCGAGCAGACTTTTCCCAGCCTCTCTGCCAGAGATGCCACCAGGAAGGAAATAACTGGAGGGCCCTGGGACGGCCGTGTCAGCCCGGAGCGGGTTTCAGGGATGTGCCCCACGGACCGCAGCCGGGAGATGGGAGGGACCTGGCTCAGCCCTGCCCACCCGCACGGCCGGGTGCCAAAATCCGCCCGCTGCCACCTCTCCCTTCCTCGATGAGCACCGAGTAATAAATTGGACAAAAAATAATTAACTTGCCATAAATTGGGTATTAGCATATGAATTAGAGTTTAACATATGAAAGGGCTTTTGATGCCGCATAAAATTAATATGGAAAATGACCGTAACAGAATAACAAATTACACTTTAGGAGCTGGTTCCTCTGAGTCTGGCTGACAATGTGATGGTGACACGGAGCTGCTGGGGAGGGGGACAGGCTGGAAGTGGGGCATCATCTCTGAACCCCCCATATTTGGTGCAGCCCTAGGCTCAGGGATGCCTCTGCCCTGTTACGCTGGGGCTGAGGAAATTTGTGCAGGTGAAGTCCCCCATTTGTGTTCTGGCACTTCCTCCTTGTTTATTTGGGCAAGTGGTGGTATATTTTATGTTATTTTACTGGTGGTTAACCTGGGTGTTTTTTTCCATTTGAGTTTTAAATATTCTGACCAGGCTGGGTCTCAGCTGTTTTGTTAATATATCCAGGACAGGGAGGATTAAGACAGAGGTTGAGGCATGCTGTGATTTGTTAAAAATGATCTGAAAAAAAAATTACTATTCACGAGCAAAAGGTTTTCTGGGACAGAGTTAAGCTAGTAAAGACTGGCCATTTATTTTCTGAGGGGGAAATAGAAAACCAAGCTTCAATTAGATTATGGGAGGTGTGAACACAGTTAAAGGTAGTCTGGGGAACAGCAGCTCCATGTTGAGCTGCCATGTGGCCTCTGTGCATGCTACTAGATCAACTCAACTGCAAACTCAAGGTCTTGGCTTAAATTACCTTTAAGTTTAAAGTCAACACATTTTACCTTTTATTCAGAGCAAGAGAACTGGGCTGACGAAGAGTGGCTTGCTGAAATGCCATAATGTGTTTCCATGCCTTCAGGCATCACCCAGTGCAGGAGGTCTAGAAAATATGAGTTGGAAAGATTGAAGATTTGACAGACATTAGGCTTAGATGAGATGTTAGGAACAAATCCTTCCCTGTGAGGGTGGGCAGGCCCTGGCACAGGGTGCCCAGAGCAGCTGTGGCTGCCCCTGGATCCCTGGCAGTGCCCAAGGCCAGGCTGGACAGGGCTTGGAGCAGTCTGGGACAGTGGGAGGTGTCCCTGCCCATGGCAGGGGGGTGGAACAAGGTGGTCTTTAAGATCCTTTCCAACCCAGGCTGTTTTATCATTATGTGATATTTAATATCTCCAGGGAAACTCTTGCATTTCATAACCCCTGCAAGGTTCTGTGCCACATTTCTGCCTCCCTTTCAGAGCACTGTGGGTGGCACTGCCCCTCAGCTGTACTGCCCTCGAAGTCCCAGCAGACATCAGTCTCTTTCCAGCACGGGGTGTGCTGTCTGTGTGATGTGCACAGCCTTCCATGCTGGCCTGGGTCTGCATGATTGTGAGAAGTCACAGAAATACAGAATGGTTTGGTTCAAAGGATTTAAACTCTGAAAAACAATCTCATTCCAACGCCTTGCTGTGGGCAGGGACACCTTCCACCAGACCAGGTTGCTCAGGGCCTGGTCTTGAACACTTCCAGGGATGAGGAGCCCACAAACTCCCTGGGTAACAGATTTCATGGCTTCATGGCTGTGCATTTTCTTTGGTTTTGGTTCTTTTTGCCTTTTTATTCTGTGAGCAGCAGCCCCATAGGCTGTGCATGTGCCTCAGACAGTAACATAATTACACCTTCCCAGCTGCTCTCGGTAAATGCTCTTGCCATGAGTGCCAATTAAAATAAATGCAGATTATTTGGAACTCAGAGGATAAACAAATCCCTTTTTGTCTAAATATCAGTCTGGGTTCTGGGGTCATTAGGGAGTTTTGCATTAGTATCTGCATTCACTCTGGTAGGGAAGGACCCCAGCCTTGTTACTGGAGCAGGAAGCTGTCATGGCCAGGGGTTGTTTTGGGATGGGTGCTGCATCCAAAGGGGATTGAGGGAGCCCATTGCTGCCCAGAGCAGCGAGCTTTTTTGGATGGAGGAGCAGAGGGCTGCCTGCTCTGATGGGTCAGCAAACAAACAGGAATCTGAAGAGCTTGCTCTGAATTCACGGCCAGGCAGAGCAAGCCAAATAGAGACACCCAGCTCTGCCCCGAGGGTTAACTACCTGCTGCTGAAATACTAATTGCAGGGAATTGTGTCCATCAATTATGGCAAACAGGGCTTGCTTCCCGGGAGTGTGACAGGAGAGGGAGAGGGAGGGAGCAGCCCTGACCATCGAAACGAGCTTTTTGCTAATCATCTCAGATGGGAGGGCTCCAGAGACTGGTAATGAGTGGGACAAGAGCTTCTCTCACCAGCCTGTAATCAGCAGGTCCTCAGGAATCCTGAGCACCCCTTTGCTCAGGCTCTGGTTCATGCTCATGGTCTCTGGCTGGCCCTGAAGGGTTGGGGTGTCCACAGCCACCACAGGCTGCTCTCCCTGGGGTTTGCTGTACCCACCTTGGCCAGGTTGTCTGTGATCACCATGGAAATCACCACCACTTGTGTCCCTCAGTGCCTTTTTGAGGGTCTGGATTAGCAGTGGAACCATGTCCTGCTGAGGTGGGATCATCCAACAGGCTGGGTTAAAGCTTCCCTTTCCTTCCTCCAGGCAACAATTTTAATTGCAGTACTATGATAGGACTAATAAAAAGAGGAATTTCACACTCTCTCCGGCTTTAGAAATCTATTGTTCAGTCTGTTTACCTCCCTTTTTGTTCTGAGAAATGCTTAATTGTCCCCTTGGACAAGGCTGTCCTTTAAATTATACTAAATTGGTGGTAATTTATGTAGCTTTTTTTTGCTTCACACAATGGCAATTTGCTCTTTACAGACGTTGCTTTTGGGGGTGCTCAGCTCTGCCTGAGCAGTCCTGGAGGGACCAGAGCAACCCCAGAGCCACAACTCTGCACCCCGAGGTGGCTCTTGGGACCTGAACTCCACTGTCCCTTTGCTGCTCCTAAATGCCTTCAGATCCCTGGGGGAACTTTACTTCTGGCATCTCCAGCTTATTTGCAAGGAAGAAGGAGCAGGTGCCTCTTGACAAGTTATCTTCTTTTTGCTATGTGCTTGTTCAGTTTTTCTAAGCTCACAAGTTGCCCATGATGGGGCCGCCAAAGCACTGCCTGAAGTGCTCTGAGATCATCCTGGTGCCACTCAGTTTAAATGCTGCAGCAACGATTCCTTTCAGACTTTTAAACCATACTCCTGGTTGACTTATTTCATGGATGTGCTGGGTAAAAGGTAAAAAATCGTTGAAGATAACTAAAATTTTGTTCAATGAAAAGGAACAGAGCTGGGAAAGGTTGTGGAACACAAGTCATATGAGGTGTGACTGAGGGAATGGGGAGGCTCAGCCTGGAGAAAAGGAGGCTCAAGGGGAACCTCATTGCTCTCTATGACCCCCTGACAGGAGGTGGAACGAGGGGCAGCCTCTCCTCTCAGGCAACAAGGATGAGAGGAAACAGCCTCAAGTTGTGCCAGGTGTGATTTAGATTGGACATTACTGAAAATCTTTTCACCAAAGGGGTTGTCAGGAACAGGCTGCCCAGGGAAGTGGTGGGGGACCATCCCTGAAGGGATTTAAAAGCTGTGTACATGTGACACTCTCCATGTGCTGCAGGCACAGGCTCGTCTTCCACAGATGATGCTGGTGAACTACTCCTGCAGATGCAGCCACTCCCCTGCTTAGACTCCAGGATGAAATTGCCCATTTTTTTCCTTTTGTTTCTTTTTCCCTTCTGTTGGAGGCAATTTGGGCAGTGGCACAGGCCTTGTGGCTCTGTCACATCATGCCAGTTGCCCACGCTGGCATTTCTCTCAGCCCGTCCCGCCTGGCTCTCCCATCTCGGTGGGGCCCCCTCCCTCCTGCTCCTGCTGCTCCATGTGGACCAAAGCTGACTGGAGGATGAGTGGGCATTGATCAGCGGGAGATTTATCCATTCCTGGAGACAGGAACATCCCGGGAGATGGCAGGAGTGGGGGCGGCTCTGCCTCGCTCGGCGTTGGGCATTGGGGCTGCCTCCCACCTGCCCTGCCGTGGGCAGCTCTGGCTTCCCTCCTCCTGCCTTTGGGGGCCAGGGGCAATGCTTGGAGGAACCAAGAGTTCCCCAAACCCCCCAGCTGGGTGAGCAGCCTGTCCCTGACTTGCCAGCCTCCACTTTCTGTCCCCTGTGCCCTGCAGGGACCTGCCTGGCCGCTCTTCCCCTTTTGTCTCAGGGTGTGCCAAGAAGTCTCGGGACAAATGTCCTCGCTCAGGGTGACGCTGGCCTCTGTGGCACTGTCAGGATGGGGTTATTGGGCTGGCAGCCACGAGCATGCTGGGCTGGAGGAGGCTTGTGAGAAACTCAATTAATCCTCCTGTCACTGGTGCCAGCAGAGCCCAAGTGCCTCTGCCAGCTGTGCCACTACAACATCTCTACATGATGGACAAAACCTCACTGGGAACGGGATGCAAACTTCATTGCCACTGGGACAGGACTCCTCTGGCATCGTGGAGGTGACCAACTGCTTTTTTGGGTGCCTGGTAACCTGGGTGGTCAGTGGGGAGCTGGGGAGGGAAAGGAGGACAGGATCACACCACTGCCCACAGCAGCATTTGCTCAGCCCCTGACCTTTTGTACAGCTCATTAACAACACACTGAAGAGAAGGAGGGCAGAGCCATTACAGAGCAATTTATATGTAAATGCCCAAAGTACCAAAAAAGAGCAACCCCACTGGCATTCGTCTGAAAAAAAATTATTGAATTTTCTTTGGTATGTGTCTGGGTTTGTTGGGATTTTTTGTTTTTCATTTCAGCAAGACAGAGTACACTGTCAAACTTCCCGTTTGGCTTCTTGATTGTCCAGGTGCATCCTTGTCCAGGCACAGATTAGGGTTGGGTTTTCCCCTGTCTGGAGAGTGAGAAAGGGAGGCTTTGGCCTCTGGGATCCCCAATAACCCTTGGAGACAGACATCCCATCTCTGCTGCCCACCTGGGACACCCAGACAAGTCCCCACTGAGTGACTTTGTTGTCCCCACAGGAATGTAGGAGACCAAGGTTATCTCACAGCCCATATCACAGGGCTCACTTCCCCTCGGAAATCCAGAAACTTTGACCCAGAGGGATTTCCAAGAAAAGTGAGTTTACCTTTAGCTAAACCCTGCATTCTCTCTGCTGTTTTAGCTCTCAGCTGAGGGCTGCTGCTGCCAGCAGCAGCAATAGAAACAAGGTAAAACACATGTATAAATTCTTAATCAAACCACTATTGGTAATGGCCCCGAGGAGTACAGCTGGTGCTGCTGGAAACACGTGCTGATGTCTTTGCACATCTGAGGAACGAGCTGATGTTCCCCTCCTAGAGCTGTGCTGGCTCTTGTCAAGCTGAGACCATACACAGGTGAGTTTAGGGGGTCCCTGGTTCCAGCTGGAGGGCTGGGAAAGGCCTTGTTTGTGTCAGGAGCCTGGATGTAGTTTGATTTGAGGCCAAAAAGCCCAGCAAAGACTATTTCTGGTCTTGAATGCAAAGTGAAAGTGCCACTAGTGATCACATCAAAATTACAGATCCTTCTCCCAGCAAACCTCCATCCTGGCTCCTTCACAAAGCTGCCTGAGCCTGTGAAAACCCTCCCTGCATCAGCTCTGCACCCTCAGCAGCCACCAGAGAGGGTTTCACTCATGTGTGACCCTGCAGTGCAGCACAGGGAGGTGTTTTGGACTTGCTCATGCCCCTCCCAGGCCATCCCCTGTGCCATGCCTGGGGTTTGGAGGCTTCCATCTGGCTGCTGCTGTGTTTGTGGGGTAACCACAACATTACCCTGTGCTCAGCATTATATAGATGAGTGTAAATACAAGATCCACCCCACTGACATAATGCTGGTGTTGGTGGCTCTGCTGGGGGTGAGCTCAAACACATTTCTACCCTGCCTCTTGACACACAACATCTGGAGATTTCCAAGGCACAAAACCCCTCCGAGGTTTCTTTCTGCAGCTGTACAAGGGAAAGCTACTGAAATGGGAGAGAGGGAAAAGTGGAGAATAAGCAATGTTACAGCATCACTATCAAATATGCAGGAACCCATGTCCTGGCAGAGATGTGTTCATTACCTCTCAAACCATTACCAGTGTATCAAACACAAGAGCTCGCTCTGGGGTGCTTGTGCCCGTGGCCAGACACCCAAAGCAGGTGCAGTGAGAAAATCTGTCCTTGGTCTTACCCCTTCCTCTCCTCCAAATGCCAATTTACAGCTTTTAAAATCAGTGTTAGGATTAATCCTCAGCCTTGCAATGGGGCAAAGAAATATCATCCTTTTCTCCTGTGCACCAGCAAGGGGCTGAGCTGTTGGCAGCTGCTGCAGAGGATGCATTTGCAATGAGGATGTCTCACCATGCTGGGGTTTGTTTGCTGCAGCTGCATGGCCAGCCTGGGCCAAGCTTTTGGCTGTGTGTGCTGACGTGGTGTTCTGGTGACATCCAGCATCACTGTCACAGCAAACCATCACCATGGCTCTGGCTCTGACCTGAGCGTGCTGAGAGCTACAGCAAAGTAGAACCACTGGCAGGAGCTTCAATATGCAACTCCATTTGCTGGGAAAAAATGATGATGGGTAAGTTAAAAAAGGTGAAAAGTTGCTGTCCAGGTGTGCAGAGATGGGTGGTCTCACTGGAGAAGGACCAGGGGCTGCCACGGCCCTGGTGTGAGCAGGAGTGAGAGCAGTGCCCAGATCTGGTGTGTTAATGAGAAATTTAATGAGGAACCACATAAAATGACAGCTGTTGGCTGCCTGAAGGGACAGAAAATCTCCCCCTGGTGCTTGCATCGTGCATTTTGCTGCTTCCTCATGTGCTTTGGTAGCTCCATTTGGGAGTGGGGGAATGCCTGCCAGCTCCACCAGGAATTGCTCTAGATGCTTGGCCACCCGTTTCCTTATCCAGAAGGACTAACTGGGTGGGCTGGGACCTTAATCAGTGAGTTCATAATTGGACTAATGCAGAAAATGACCCAGCTTCCCAGTGACATGGCCAGCCTGTTCCTTGTGTGCCTGTGTCGACTCTCAGAAATTGGCTGAAAAAAAAATCACCTGAGCTCAAAGAATCCATGCCAGCAAGGATGCTCAGGCTAAAAGACTAAAATAAGGGTAAAAGACTAAAATAATGTTATTTAATCCTGTCATACAAGAAGCTGATAAAGGATAGATAACGTGACACAGATCTGACTGGTGAATTAGTCTCTGAATGTCAGACTCCACTTTTGTTATATCCCTAATATATCTCCATTGAAGCAAGATAAATATGATTATAACATTTCATCTTAATCTTGAGGAGATAAAAATAATGCCTGTAGGCACAATGGTGCTCCTGCTGTTTTTCCTGGCTCTCAGTCCATGGGAAGCTTTGGGCTCGTGCTTCCCGTCCCTACGACTTCCACTGCACTCAGGCAAAGCTCAGTTCACCCCAGCTGTGTGGAGCATTCATTTAATCCAAGTTCCTACTCCTGTCCTGCTCTCTGTCCCTGCTCCTGTTGGCTCTGAAAGTGTGTGGTGACCTCTGGCAGCACTGCCCCCTCCCTCATCCCTGCGTGTGCTGAGCAGGGTCCCAGGGGCCACCCAGTCCCAGAAGGGAGAGGACAAGCCCCAGGATGTATTTTTGCCTGCTCATTTGCTGAAGATCTGAAGCAGGACTTGTCCCCTGCATGGTACTTCCCGGGGCAGAACAATTAATCAGTCCCTGGCTGTCTACCTGGGAATTTAGCCCATTTCCTGAGGATTAACTTAATTGTCTAATTATTCATTATATTGCCTCTCCTCCCACTCTTCATTCATTGTTTGGTTGTTTTATTTGTAAAATATCTTTAGTCTATTTTATTTTAAGGCATTACAGAGATTTACTTTGTGGGTTTGTTTTTATTTTTTTTTCGTGTATTTCTCTTCTAAAAAGTCCTTCCTGAGCCAAACCTTTCCTGCCAGGAAGGACTGAGAGGTTTGGCACTTCTGGTGGGTTTGCATGAAAGACCTCTAATTCATTTTTGTCCCTGTGTTCACCTTGCCTGACTGACTTCTGAGTCAATGTCACAGCACAGAAGGGATGTAAATCTACAGTGAGAGAACTCCTTGAGAGGAGTGTTAGGGTTAGGGCATAAGTGTGGTGTTCTCCACCAGTGGGGATTTAGCTGTTTGGGTTTGTCCTTGCCTCTAAAAACCCACCTGCTCCTGCCTCTAGGAAGTGGGTGTGTGTCAACACTTTGGTCTTTGTTCACAAGGCACACATTTGCCACCCCAAAAACGGCCAAAACCAAAAGGAAATCACCCCTAGAACAACCTTTTTTTGGCTGTGAAGTTTGGAAGTGCACAGAAGGACTCTCCATCCCCTATTCCACCTGCCTTTGCAGAAGGACTTCGATGACCTTTTAAAGAAGGGAACAAATTGCTGAGTCTTCTGCAGGACCCTCTTGCCCTGGGCTTCCCAGCTGGTGTAAGCTTCAACCATTGAGCTCCAGTTAGCTCTTATCAGCTGGTATAAACTCCACTTGGTTTTTCCACCCTGCAGAGATGTCAGTCAAAAGTTTGGATTGGGGTTGATGTGTCCAGAGTAAAAAATAAATTAAAATATGCCTTCCTTGGTGAAAAAGGAGTGCTTGCTCTTCCTGTTCTACTTTGGTACTAGAGGAGGAGCCAGTGTCAGGGGGACAGTCTGGCAAAGCTCTGCTGTCACTCAGGCAGAGAGCAGCTGAATCCCTGCAGATAATAATTCTCTATTGATTTTTGCCTTGTTTTTACAATCATTAGAGAATTTTCACTGAGTAGAATGAGAAAACCTTCTGATCCCCCAGAGGGTTCTCATATTCTCTCAAGGAAATAACAACAAATGAACAAAAAACAAAGCAGAAAAATTAAACCCATGAGTAAACCAGAAATAATGGGGTAGAGCTGGCTGAGAGCACTTTGATGTTCAAATGCATCAGTTACATGGTTTGGTTCTTTTTCTTAGATTTTTCCTGTACTTTCCTAACTTTTCATAAGCAGATTTGTAGTACCAGGCATTGCTTCTCCACAGTCCATCAGCATTTCCAGCCCTGCACAAAGGAGCATGAGCTGGGCTGGGCACAGGTGGTTTTGGTGCTGTGCCAGAGGCTTTTGGGGATCATTCCTCTGGGAGAAGTCTGTCTGATAAGGTCTTAGCTGTGTTCTGAGGAATTCCCAAAATGCGTGTGTGTGTTTGTGTGTTGGCTCACTGTGAGTGTCCATGCCTGGCTTGGGTGTCAGGGCTGGTGGAGGCTGAGTTTGTGCCCATGTTGTGGCTGTCTCTGAGGCTTTTTGTGGCCTGGAGGTGACTCTGAAGAGTTGTCTGTGGCACAGAGAGGGGCTGTGTGTGTACACAGAATCAGAGAATGGTTGGGGCTGGAAGGGACTTGAAAATTAATCTTGTTCCACTCCCTGCCATGGGCAGGGACACTTTCCACTATCCCAGGTTGCTCCAAGCCCTGTCCACCCTGGCTTTCAACACTTCCAGGGATGGGGCAGCCATAGCTTCTCTGGGCACCCTGTGCCAGGGCTACATGTGCCTGCACACATATGTGTGCTCGGGGACAGGGGTCTGCATGCCTCATCCCAGCACAGCCTTTGAAATGGGTGCCAATTCCAAGAGCTGGCAGCACTGTTCTGCTGCTCAGAGGTGCCTGCTGTCTCACACCACTGAAAAGATTATGACATTCAAAAGAAATAATTTATAAACAGCAGATGTTTCATAAACTGTGACTAAAAAATCCAACAACACAACAGGCAGAACACCAGCCCGACCAGTAAGTGCCTTGACTTAGAAACAGGTATCTGGACAGAGCAGCTGCTGGGAATGCCAAGGGAGGTCAGCTCCAGGGCAGACCTGAGGCACCCACAATGCTGAATGCCTGATAAGAAATGTTGAAGTGGTACAAAGAGGGCATCTGAGGGAGATCAGACTCTTGCATTTTTTATAAGGAACAGGGGGAAGAATGATATGATCGATATGATATGATATGATATGATATGATATAATATGATATGATATGATGAGATGTAAGGTGGGGAAGGGGGAAGGAAGAGGGGAAAACAGCAATGAAGATGCAGCAGAGCTGAGCCACCATGTGAAGAACTTTGACAGTGAGCTCTGAGCTAAGCTGGAGCCCTTTGCAGCAGCAGAGCAGCAGCATTGTGACCCTGCTGCTTCCCGAGCTGGGCAAGGATGAGGGGAGAACTGCTGCTGGGGACATGGGTCCTGACCAGGGAAGGGCCAGCAGAGCCTGACACTGCCATGTACCCCTTTCCCAAGAGCCTTCTTGTTACAACTGTAAAAAATCCATTTCAACATCAAAGTCTGTTTTAATTTGAGCTTTCAGACTCTTTGATTTAATTTCTTCTACATCTGCTAAATAATGACACGAGCACTTTCAGAAAATGCCCTTCAGTGCTCTCTAATTTGTTTTTGGACTGTAATCAGCCCTCCTCCTCTTCCTCTTGAAGACCTCTTGGTCCCTGCAGCCCCTGCCCAGGCAGCAGCCAGGAGGAGAGAGTGGCCATCTCCCTCCCTTGTGCTGCAGCAGATCCAGGCAGCTGGGGCAGAGCTGCTGGGGGAAAGCCTCCGTCTAGCTGGGGCTCCTGGGGACACATCTGCCATGGACTCCATGGGCCTGATGCAGCTCAGCATCTCCCCCAATTCCACCCCTCCACCTGTCAGGGGCAGCTCCATCCTCCCAGCCTTCCCTCCACGATCCCACAGATCTCCTGTACTTCTCCAGTCCTAGTCCCTGTCCCATACAACCAGAAGACACCTCCTGTAGCCCCAGCTTCCCTGGCAGGATTACCTGGTCTCCCTCAGGCATTGCAGGGATGTACCTCTCTGAAGGACTTGGCCAATTCTTTCCCAGCTGGAAATCCTTGTGGTTGCCCCCAAAACCCTTTGGCAGAGATCCACACCTCCTGAGCAGCTTTTAGCAGCCTGCAGATTGGCCTCTGGGGTAGGCAGTGCTGAGGTTTCCCACCCACATCTGTCCGTGTCTGCTATTCTGTTCACCTTCTGGGGGAAGGTCTGAATCAAACAGCTGAATATCTGCTACTGCCACCTGAAACTGCTGGGAAACACAGAAACATGGGGGGAAGGAGGTATCAGGAAGGATCCAGCCAGTCTCTCCTCAGGGAAGCTGGATCAGGTAGCCCTGCCTGGCAGGAATCTGTCCCCACTGTGTAAGGGAGTTGACAAATTTGGTCGGTGCCAGCCAGAACTCTTAACTGGGCTCTCCATTTCTCACTGGCTCCCACTTTTGCGATTGCCACGCCCTCAACACTGCGCTGAATGCCAGAGGAGAGGGCTCACAGCACCTTGTCTGTGCACACAGCACATGAAATGAGGGAAACAACCCTCTGCAGCCCTAAGTTATTTGTTAAAGACTGCTGATAGCTGTTACTTCTAGTTTGTGTTTCCTTTTATAGCTTCTCTTTTTGTCCCTGTCTGGGAGCTGGGGGGACTGGGGGCTCAGGGACCTGTTCCCTGCAGGGTGTGTGGTGGTACCCAGAGCCCAGCTCCATGCAGAGCTGCCAAGCCAGCTGAAACCCGTGTGGGCATCCTGGAAGAAGGTCACTCTCTGGTTTAATAATAACTTGGTCTCTCTGGAGATCGTCCCATGCAGATAAGCTTCAGAAAAGGCTCACAAAGGACCCTAGAAATCCCCCTAATTTCCACTCCCTCCTTCTTTGCATACCCCAGGTCCCAGGCAGAGCAGGCTGTGCATTTGCAGGTGGTTCCTTCTTTCCTAGAAAAGCAGAGGATTCATCCACACCTCATCCTGTCTCATTCCCTGGGTCAGGGCTGAGGGCTCATGCTCACATTCATCATCTCCCATTTGTTCCCATTTCCATGAGTGAACAGCTTTTTGGAGGGTGTCCTTGTGCATTGGAGAGAGCTCACTCAGACAGGATTAGTGTTGTCACCATTTCCTACATGATCCCAGAGCTTCCAGCTCACACCACTCCCGTGGTTCTGTGTCCTTATGGATGTGAATTCCTTTGGGATTGAGGAGGAGGCCCAGTGTGAAGGTGTCTGTCCCAGCTGGGTCTGGCTGAGCACACGTGCTGCCATGCAAGGCTGTGCTCTGCTGAGCTGCTGCAGGAGCTGCACCAGCCACCCCAAAAGTGACCTTCTCTGACAAGTCTCCCTCTCCACGGGAGCTGTCTTGTGGCCAAATGAAAACCTGAATATTTTCTGTATAGAGTGAGGGCTCTGAAATGCCAGTCATCCTTGGGCTCTGCCATCAATAAAGCCTAATTTGGGGACAGTGATTACCTGTAAGTGCAAGGGTCTGTCTACCCCAGCACCCTCATCTCCAAAAAGCTGCCAAGGGAATGGGTAGAATCCAGGGAAAGCAGCAGCTGCACCTCCCCAGCCCACAGCAGCTCTCCCTGCCTGCAGCTCAAGCACTTCCTTGAGGGGCTGTGGTTAATAACATTGATGGACTTTTTTCCCCATGAATTTGTCTAATTGCTTTTTGCATTTCTGGATATCCATTAGCTGGTCTCAGCCAAGGAAAGGTTAATGAATTAGAGCCCTTAAAAGCACCCAAAGGGTTTTAATGGAAACAATTCTCTAAGCACAAATCCTCATGTTCTCAGGCTGTTATTAAGTGCTGCAGAATAATTTTGAGGGTGGTTGGTGTAAGTATGGGAACCCCATCCCTATCCCCCTTCTGACCCATTTCCAAGCCCAGAGAAACTGGGGTGGTTTATCTGGCTCTGCCTGAAACCTGCCATTCCCTTTCCTGTTTTGTTCTGTGCTAGGAGGATTTTATTTTGTTTTTTTTTAACTTTTACTTATTCATTTTCTGGTAGAGGAGGAAGAAGAGTTTGGATTAGTTTTGTTGCAAATGTGCAGCCTGAAAAGCAACAGCTGCTTATTATGGATTAGTTTCATGGGACCCAGAAAGTGAAAGAGAGAAGAAATACAAAGGAATGAAGTTTGGCACAAGTGGAAATGATCATGATGAGGACAAACCTGCTGGAGGAGAAGGGTGCAGAGGAGAGAGGTGTCAGCAATGTGTGGTTTCAGTTGAAAGAGAGGTTTCAATCAGGCTTGATGGTCATGGTGAAGGGTGGATGGGGGTCTTTACTCTGCTCCCCCCATGCTGGACCAGCAGCACGGGTCACACTGGGCCACACTGGTGGCTCTGGGTTGACAGCAGTGGCTGGGGAGCACCAGAGCAATGTGCTCCTGCCCAGGCAGAACTCCAGGGACAGCTCATTCAGGGAATGCACTGATAATTCCTCAGCTGCCAAATCTGGAGTTTTGTGGTGTAATTAGTGTGAGTGGGGTGCAATTAACCACAAGGATCAAACACAGGAAATCTCAAAGTGTAAGAGGAGCTTAATGTCATCCTGGAGCCTCCCACGGTGGTGGCTCTGACACCCTGGCCAAGCCCCAGGACTGTGAAGGAGAGCTTTCCTAGAGGTCTGCATACCTTTCCAAGCTCTAAACACCTGACCAGCCTCACCTGGGACCAGGTGACCCACCCACCTTCAGCCTTTAGTCAGGAGGGTATTTAAGCTCAGGCTTTCAGCTTTCTTCTTTCTCTTGCTTGGGCTGTGTGGGTGCCTTACTTGGCCTTGCTCCTTAGCCCTGACTTCAGGGCTGCACCCAAAATTGGCTCTCCCTGCTCTGGGACTGAGCTCCTGGCTCATCTTTCTTGGCAGATTCTTGACACTTTCTCTCCAGGTAGGTCAGTTTTTGTTTCATTTTATTTGTGCTTAATGCTTTTCATTAATGGAAGAGCTCATCTCATTTCTCCCTGAAACTTTCTTATTTGCTGCATGGAGGAATGAGCAGTGAAATGTCAGTGCAGGACTTGAGGAGAGAGAATGTGTTGAGGGTTTGTGCAGGGGGAAAGGGTTGTTTCAAGGTCCATGTGCTGATACAACAACTCTGGAAGCTGCCAGTGCCCTCAGGACCATTTCCAGGTGAGCAAAACTTGCTGCTGCTGTGCAGACCATGCTCTGTGGGAGCTGGAAGTTGGCCAGGGTAAAGAAATGCTTTCTCTCAGTTTTCCCCCCACCATATTTTCTTTCTGCTGTTCCCAGCCCCTGAAGGCTGAGGGGTTGGTACTGCCAGGCTGCTGCAAGATTTAGGAGCTAATTTTTCAGATCTCAGAGCAAGATCCCACTCTGCTCCCAGCTGCTGGCAGGGCTTTAAAGCAGGAGAGGCTGCCTGTGGTGTGCTCTGATGGAGTATGGAGGGAAGGGTGCAGTGCAAAAAATAAGGCTGAGGGGAGGGAAGGAGTGCTGGAAGCAGCTGGCAGTGGATTGTAATAAGGTGACAAGAAGCTCTAACACTTCAGCAGCTGCTTGGTGCAGCCAGTAACCCAACACATTTAATGAGATGCTGCCTGCTGAGAAATGAAAGAGTTGGTTTCCTTAAATAAATATCATAATAATATGCAGGAGACTGCTCTGGCAGGATGCTCCAGTCCCCCCCCCAGCTCTCCCCTGGCACCTGGCAGCATTGTATTTGAAATCCAGGGTGAGTGCAAGAGGCTCAGGCTGTGGAGGAACAGCTGTGGGCACTGGGAGCATTTGGCCTGCCTGCTCCTGTGGAGGTGGGCTGTGACCTAAGGAGGAGGTTCAGGCAGGCTGCTTGGACAGATCTCAGTCAGGCTGAGTGTGGAGGAAGGGCTGGGCATGATCCCTGGGCAGGCGTTTGGGCTGCTGCCCCTCAGCCCCTCTCTCCTCTTCACAGGCATTGCTCTCCTTCCTGTTGCTCTCAGTGATGCCCAGAGCTGCTGTTACCAGCTTAAAGCTGACCCTGAAATCCACTTGAATTCCCCCTCTCCCATGCTGGCCTGATCATCGGTTACCAAAATCTGCTGCCACCGTGGGGCTCTCTACACTGACTGGGCACCTGGGAGGCTTCTCTGGCCAGCCTGGAGAAGGTCTGGGCTGGGAGAGGAGGGAAATGAAGGTTTGATGGGCAGGGCTGAGTTTGGGGTTTGTGGTCAAACCCACTGGCCATGAGTGTGCAGCAAGATTAAAACCACTGTGTAATGCGGGTCTGGGGCTTTAGGGGAGGTGCTGGTGTTCTTCTCTGTGATGCAACTGCTGTGGGTTTTTGTGGCTGCATCAAGGTGCTGCCCAGTGCTTGTAACCAGCCTCCAGGCTGCCTGAAGGGCTGTGCTTAATGCCAGGGCAAGTTCCTTCCTTCCCACAGGCTCGCAGGTTCCCCCTGTTCCTCTGGACTAGCCCAGAGCTCTTAAGGAAGATGGAGAGCTGGAACAGTGACCAGGAGACTGAAACTAAAGGGAAAGGTTAAAAGTCCCCTCACCCAGCTGTGAGCACAGGAACACTCAGCACTTTGCTGCACTGCAAGTGTGAAATCATTCCAGCCTTCATTGCTCCTCCAGGCCCTGTTGCAGGTGATGTCCTCCTCCTGTGCCCTGCCACAGCTGCACGAACAACTGCACAAGTGAGGGGTGAGGGGAGCTGAGACAGCATTAATGGACTAACCAGAGCTCCTCTGCTTCAGCTCAGCAGCTGCTGTGCTCAGAACACACCTGTCTGTAACTATTTTGATGGAAAGTACTCGTTTTTAACCCACTTTTTAATAGTGTCTCTCCAGCCTTTGGCCAAATGCTCGCTGGTTTTGCTTCCCTGGGCAAGGGCAGGTGGCAGTTCTGCTTCTGCTTTCCCTAGGATGCTAATTTTCTGTGTGGAAGTAATATAGGTTTCTGCAGTCAGAAAATGGTTGGCAGGCCGAGTCATTCACAGGGTGCAAACACACTGTGGATTGGCCTCCAGGAGCTGGGCAGCCATCATAAAAGGTTCCTCCTTCACCTGAAATCCAGACAAATGCTCCTGAAGGCTTCATCTTTAAGTGCCCTGAGTGTGAGGGAAAAGCTTTTTCCATTCCTTTTCCTGCTGGGAAAGGTGTTTTGCCATGGAGAGATCAGTAGGTGGGCAGGGTGTGGAGGTGCTGTGAAGTTTTTGGGGCTGAGGGCAGCTCTGCACTGTGACCTGAGGCATTCCTGCCTCCCATCTCTGCCCATGAGCTCTGTCCTCTGAGACAGCAAGAGAGATCTGCTTGCTCAGAGTGACCACGAGTGAACTCTGAGGTGGCCACACTCTTGTTCTGCCCTGGGGTAGGACTGAAGGGGTTGGTTCTGCCCAAGCTGAACCTGGAGAGAAGCAGGGCCACCTCCTAAACCCAAACTGAGCCCTTCCACACTGCAGGTGTTCACCACAAGCCAGTCTCGGGGATATGAGCAGAAGTTCTGTTGATTCAGTTCTTTCTGGGGTTTGAGCTGGAGGAGCATCTGTGGCCCCACTGATGGGAAGGCAACGTTCCCTTCCACCCACTACATAGCCCTCATTTGTTGTATTTTGAAAAGTGCTAGAGCAGCCTTAAAATAGATGGTAAGAGACAGAAAGTGAAAAAACCAGTTTAAAACATTTCTGCATAGTTGGTGCTATTTTTAGCCACAATTTGATAAATGAATGTAGGTCAAAAAATGGGGGGAGAGAGTTCGCAGTTCTTCTTTTGTATGAAATTTAAGAGAATTTTGGGAAAATTGGAGCAGTTCAAGAAGGGACCAAGTGGGTGCTGAGCACAAAGTGTTTCTGCCTGGAGATCAGGCTCCTTGCATGGTGGGTAGGGCAAAGGAAATTTTTATTCCCTCCAAAAGATTCCCCACTTGGGAATATTTACATAAAATTCCTCATCCACCAGTTTTCACCAGTGGGGCAGTGGTGAAAAGGGCATTTCCTCAGGTCTAAAGTTCCAGTTTTGTTTGGACTCTCTGGATGTTGTGAGAGCAGAGACTTCATTTTTTTTTTTTTCCCAAATGCACCAGGCCTGTGATATGAGTGCTGGAGGTGTGTGGGGGGAAAACACCTGGGTGATAGAGATCCAAAATCTGGTTCATTCTCCTGCCAAATGTCTCTGCTCCAAGACAAGTGTTGGAGGGCTGAGTGTATGTGGGAAGGGATGGGGGAGATGGATGAAGATGAAGTGCTTTGAAAGGACACAGATATGACCTAGTCCCAGTTTTAGCCTCTTCTGGCCTTGAGAAAGTTTTCCACTGGGATTTCTTGATGTCAGAATCCTTTGAAGGAGAAGAGGAAGCAGGAATGAGGGAATAAGGAGAGCAGTTGTCTGAGGGACGTGTGTTTAGATAGAGATCTGAGTACCAAGAAGGACACTCACATATGGGAATGCCTTGAATGTCCTTCTCAGCACACACCTGCCAGCCCTTTAGGAGGCAGATCCCTGCTCTGGGCTGGATGGGTAACTGTGCTGCAGCAGCTGAGTCCCACGGGGATGTGCTGCTGATGCTGCAGAGTCCAGGAGGGATGCTCTGTGCTCTGCTCCGCTCCCCATCTCCTGCTTTGCCCCACTCTGCAAAGAAAATCCTGCCAAAATAACTTTCTCGTTGCAGTACTCAATTACCTCCAGGACTCTTACTGCTCTGCTGGCTTTCAGGCATATCCAAATGTAATTAATGTGATCTAAATTAATCTTCAGCACACAGGGGAGTGAAAAGACACAACCTTCCCTGACTTTCTCCCAGTCCCCTCATTCGTCCTAATGATGGTGTGGAACAGTAGAAGTGCAAGGAAGAGCCTTTAATCCCCACCTGTGCCATTCTGAGGGTGTGCTTGCAGCTCTCTGCAGGGCAGGATAATCACTGCACCAACTGCTGTGGGACTGTCAGCATGGGCAGGGATGGCTGGCACCTGCAGCCTCCCAGATTTCCTCAGGCTGGAATGTCTCTGCTGGGGCTTTGAGGAAGTTCAGGTGTCCCTCAGTCCCCTCCATGCTGGGCTTGCTCAGGTGGGACTTGGTGAGGGGCCATTAAAGGGCTCAATGCAAGCTCCAGCTGGGGCAGGTCATTGCACACCAGGAAACCAGTGCACAGAAAATTGTAACTTTTGGGAAAAAAAACAACCCTGGGGACTGATGTAGTTGTTTTTCAGCCTCACTCACTATTAAATGACTGTTGTGATTCAACTCCTGCTCAGATGTTTTCCCACTTCTCTCCAGTGGGGTGGGGGAGAGAAGAATTGGGAGGGCAAAAGTGAAAAAACCTCGTGGGCTGAGATAAAGACAGAGTAACAGGGAAGGAAAAAGCTGTGCCTGCAAACAGAGCCAACAAAGAGTTAACCCTCCACTCTCCATGAACAGGCAGGTGTTCAGCCATCCCCAGGACAGCAGGGCTCTGTCACATGTAATGGTGACTTGGCAAGACAAATGCTGACATTCCAAATGTTCTCCTTTCCTCCTTCTCCCCATCTTTGCATGCTGAGCATGATGCCATATGACATGGGACGTCCCTTTGGTCCCAAGGCATCCCCTTCCAGCTTCTGGTGCACCCTGACCCCCTCACAGGTGGAGCCTTGGCTGCAGGAGCCCTGCTCAGCAGTGACTCACACAGCCCTGTGCTACCCAAACCAGGCCCACAGCAGCCACTGGGAAGCACTAACCCCCCTCCCAGACAAACCCAGCATCCTGGCTGGCACATGCAGTGCTTGGGAGGTCACTGACAGAGTGCTCAGTCTGACCCCAACCTCTTTTGTCCCCAAGTGATGGCATCTCCTGTCTGCAGTGGCACAGCTGTGTCCCAGGCTGTCTGATGGCACCATGGATGAAGCAGGGAACTTTGGGAAGCTTCAAGAGCAGCAGGTTTTTGTGTCGTTTCTGTCTCATTTGTCTCTGGCCATTACAAAATATTTGTGTTAGTGCCAGATATGCTGAGTTGCTTGTGTGTGCAAATCACGTGTTTAATTATGCATTAACCCAATTAATGGCTTTTTATCTGGAAACCTCCAAGTGGTTGGTGAGGAGATGGTTTGTTGAGATGGTATGGGAGGTGCAGAGCATCACTATGGGGCTGTGGGTGCCTGTCCCATACCCCAGGAATGGTCATCCCATGGTGCTGGATGAACCCATCTTCCCCTGTGTGACAGCCTGGCACTGCATTGCAAGAACTGCCCAGGAGAAAGCCAGGCCCCTCCTTGTAATCCCTGCCTTTGAACACTTCCCTTTACTTCCCACCCAAAATGTTGCTCTCTTTTGAAAGGGCATGCACAGATGACAGTGTTTGTGTCTGCATTTGAGAAATGTGGTTTTAATGTGCATTTCCAGTGTTTTCAATGGATACAGTCACATATCATAGAATCCTAGAATGGTTTGGGTTTGAAGGGACCTTAAATATCTTGTTCCAATCCCCATGCCATGTGCAGGGGTGCCATTCACCGGACCAGGTTGCTCAGGGTCCCATCCAACCTGGCCTTGTGGGTTATCAAATATTAGAAACCTCTTTTGCAATAGGTTTGGCAGCTACTGGTTGCCAGCAAGCGCCCTACAAAGAGCTCAGTTGTGCATGATTGCATGTGCTTGACTTGTGGCAGAAGAAAAAAATAGTTTGACTTTTTCCAGACTCAGCTAAAGCAAGATAAATGGAAAATCAATGTGTGTGCTGTAAATTCTGTTTAGTTAATACATATAGCACTTTAAAAGTACAAAATAATAGAAAAGTAGGTAGGGTAAAAAGACAGTAATTGATGGATCGCCTTTGATTTTATTTTTTTTGTAGAGAGAATAATTGTGAGTGTAACTCTGGGATGAGGTTCTTAGCAAGCTGGCATCATGTTCTGCAACTCTTCCTTCCATTTAGTCATGAACATCACTGTTTTTGGTGTACCTGGGAAGTGGCACCAGAGAAGAGTGTGGCACATTTGTTACCAAGCCTTGGAGGTGTTTTGTACATGAGGAGCAACAAGGAAGGCTGTAAATGTGACTTGTAGAATATTAACCATGTGTTTTGCTGGATGGGGACACTTTTTGCGTGCCTCACGTGCTGGGTCCTTCCCCTCACCACTGGTGAGAGCCTCTGGGGCAGCAGGACTTGCTTCTCCTGATGGGCAGGGACCTGTGCTGCCCTTGGCACTGTTTCTGTGAGGAAAGCCTGGTGAGCAATGCTTCCCTGGCTGCTGACTGCCTTCCCAACCACCCACTCTCGTGGGAGTGATTGCTCCCTGTGCTTAATGCTCTGTGTGTCCTGCAGGAGGGGCTGCCTGTCTCAGCAAAGCCTGCTCTGAGGTGCCGATGAGATGGGTCCTTTGTGTCAGGCTGCCTGAAAAGAAAGGGACAGTTCTTATCTTGATGGCTTGGAATCTGAGTAACTGGACAGAGGGCAGGAAATGGGGATGTCATGGGGTTTTCTTCGCCTGTGCTCTCAGGAGCAGACTCAGAGACAAAAGCAGAGGCTCCCCAGTTGCAGCTCTGTCCTCTCCTTGCAGAGGGGGATCCATCAAGTCAGGAGCCATCCTGGGATGGACAGCCAAGCTCCTGCCAGGGGTGGAATGTTGTCACCCTCTGCTGCTGCACACACTGACACCCTGTGCTGGCTGCTGGAGGGACTCCAATGCTGACTTTTTCACAGCTGTCCTGGTGACAAAGTAGGGGTTTTCCAGAGCAGGAAATCTGTGAGTCAGCCACAGCAGCAGTCCAGGACAGCACAGGTGCAGGTTTGCTGTGTAATGAATATTTAAATTTTGAGAATGAAGTTTCCCCTGGAAGTCTAACTTTTGTCTTTGAGAGTGTTGTGGTTTGGTTTGAAATATCCATTACTTATTTTCCTTCTGTGAGATAAGAATTAGGAGAAAGCAAAGCAGGCACAAAACTTGCAAGAATATAAAGGAATTTATTAACAGACCTAAAAGGAAGAAAAAAAAAGTCAGACTAAACCTTCAGTACATTTCTCTTCCCCCCACCTTTCTCCCCTCTCACACTGACAGCATAGAAAGACAACCTTTGAGATTTTCAGTCAGTCTACCACCTCTACAATAATTTTTTCAGTTCACTTAGGGAGGAGTCTCTCTTGCTCATGCTATGGAGGCATCTCCACAAGAAACAATTCTCTCATGGCCTCAATATCACTGTGAGATAGCCACCTGGGTTGGTTCTCTGCTCACATGTGAAAGTCCCTTCCCTCATCTTACAGCTTTCCCCACAACTGTTTTTGAGGGTTCCACCTTGAGCTAATGGGGTACCAGTTTAAGGATGAGCTGTTCAGAAGCAAAGGTTCTCTTCCCCTATCTCTGGGAGCACCTTCATCTCTAGGAACAGAGGTTGTTTTTTTCTCTGGGAGCAAGAGTCTTCATCACTTTCATCTCTGTGCTTTTTCCAGTGTGGTCTGAACCAGACTATGGCAGATGGCAAGACCTCACCCCACCCCCGGGGTGGCCCCAGGCACACTGCACACCCCTCCAGGTGAAGGCAAACCAAGGCCTGCACTCCTGTGCCAGAGGAAAGGAGAAAAACGCCCCAGCAATGTCCATAGTGGTGCACCACCTCACTGCCTCAGAGCCCCAACACGCCCTGCACAGCAGTGCCCGAGCTTCTCATCAAAGCACAGCTACCTCAACATTTGCTCATCTCAGCACAGGTACTTCTGCTCACAATTGCAGTTTGAACCCTCCCCCCCATGCTCTCATGAAATTACTGTGGGTACTCTGATGTATAGAACCCCAGAGATTTATGCTTGAGCTTTTCCACCTGGCTCCTGTTTGTTTTACTGCTTACTTAAGGGGCTCAGTTATGCCTGGAAAGAGGCAGAGGGTGGGGAAGAAGCCTCTCACCTCAATGACAAGTGCTTCAGGCAGGTGTAATGCCTGCTGGCTGCTGCGGGGCAGGGTGGCAGTAATTGGGTAATGCCACCTCAGCAGCAGCCCTCTTAGTGCATTTGTGGGAGGTGGAAGTCCAGCTCTGAGCATGGCTGGGTTACAAATGCTCCTTGGATGTGCTGCTGTCCCAGAAAACCCTCAACCTCTTCTGCCTGCCTCCCTGCCGAGCCTCAAAGAACAAACACTGGCAGCTCTTAGTGGAAAAGAAAGAGGAATAAGACTCTCCTGAGGAGGATGTAGGGCTTGTTTTGGTGTTTTTGTTTGGTTAAGTAGAAAAGTTGAACTTTACCAGAATTTGATATACATGAGGATCTGAGTTACAGATGTCTGCTGGATTCCTGTTCCTTGTGGCCTTCAAAACATTGACTGTTCTTCCTCCTGCAAAGGAAGGTAGAATGCTCAGTTTCCATCACAAAAAATCCCACATGGAGTAGAAATTTCCCTGCAGCCCCTCAGTGGTGTCTGTGAGGTGCCAGCAAGGAGCAGGGATGGGGCAAGTGGCAGTGGCTGGCTGTGATGGGCAGATTTTGGCTGAGGCAGGGAAGTCATGGGGCTGCAGGAGGCATTTGCTGTGTGGTGATCCTGGTTGCTCTGCTGGCACCTCAAAAAGAAGCTTTGCCAGGGGAATTGCAGTGACTTGCTGGTCACTGTGAGGACTGGGGAGCAGAGGATTAATTCTGTTCCCATCCCACTCCCTCACAGAGATTCCTGATGGCTCCAGCAGCCCTGCAGCAGCCAGCTCAGCCCCTCTGCATCTGGGCCTTGCCTTCTCCATCACCAAAATGCAAAATAGGAGTGGGGCCATTCTCCTGCTCAGGGCTCAGGCAGCTGCCAGGGGTGTGAGGTGAAGTCTCTTTTTGGTGGGCTGAAAACTTAAAGGAAATGCTATAATTAGCCAAACCAAAACAATTAAGAGAAAACTCCAAATGGTCAAGCTAAGAAACTTTGGTATCATTAGTCTGAACAGCAGGTGGGTTTTGTTCCATATCCTCCCAATTTTTGCCCCCTTCATCCAGCAGTAATATTCCAGGGCTTATAAAGGTGCTTGTTTTGCCTCTATACAAACATACTCCTGTCTTTCAAACTTTCACTTTTAAAAAAAATTTAATGGGTAAAAAAAGGCACACTGAGCAATTTATTGCAGCTGTTTCTATCCTGTCACCAGGGAGATACTGAAAGAACAAGTCTGGCATTGCAAGAAGGTGGGGAGGCTGGGGTAGAATTGAAATGGGACATGGAAAAGAACAGGCAGAGGGAGGAGCAGCCCCCCCCTCTGTGTGTGTACAGACACCTGTGTCCATAAAGTCTGTGCACATTTACACACCACATCTATGTGCATTTAAATACAGACCTGCGTTTATGTGTGACAAACCAGCCCAGAGAGAGTTTTTTTCATTATTGCTTTTATTGGCAGGAAATTTTTCTTCCTTTGCCTAAATATAAAGTAGAAAAAATCCATATTATTGTTTCACGCCTAGCTGTACAAGATGCCAGTACACAGGTTAATGAAAAAAATGCATGAATTTGGATAGATATATAAAGGTCCCTTGGGTGTTCAGTCATAAGTCTTTGTAGCTGGAAGGCAGAGCAGACATAAATAGGCCTGATATAACCAACTGTTTTACATACAAATGAGTGCTTGCCTTTTATTTAGTTGACAATATTATTATTTTGAATCCAAGGAGAATATTAAATGAATTTTGTCATGCTGTCTCCATTAGAAGTGATCCCTGATCTGAGAATTGACTGTAGTGCAGGCTTTGGGCTCCATGTAGGGCTGTAGAAAGTGTGTGGGGGTGTTTTATTTCATGTAATGGGGCAAGTGTCACTGAAATGCGCTGGGTTCTTTAGAGAAATGTGCCTTCCCTTAAAGCTCCACTGGGAAGGAGGAAAAAAGGAAATAAATTGACTTATGATGGCCCCATACTTGTAATTATGGGTTCTGTACAATGGATTTCTACTGAACCGACAGCAGCAGAGAACTTATTTCTTTTTAAATATAAATTATTTCTTCTTTGCTATGCTGGGCACTGTGTGCTAGTGTCAGCTGCCAAGTTGTCAGGGCTAGGTTCCCCATTTGCTTGTTTATTATTTGCTTATTTATTATCTGTGGGACATGCACAGCTAATCAATGCCTTCCCCTTCCTCTGCCTGGCAGCAGGAGGGGGTGTCTGGGAACCCCCACATCCCCCTACTGAAGTGTGGACAGAAATCCCCAATGCATTGATGCTGCTGCTGGGCCAGGTTCGTGCTGCATCCTGCTCTGAGTCAGGCTGGCAGGGGGGCCTTGGGAGGAAAAGTCTCCCTCAGTCACTGGAGTAAAATTAGATGTTCTGTGGGATTTCCTTGCAGGACCTCGAAGCTCCTGGTTGATATTAAAAACATAAATAAAATGGTGCTTGTTTGTTCTGGGTGTCCACTGACTGCAAAGCCAGCAAAAAAAGGACTGGCTGCCCTTTGGGCAGTAAAATGTGTCTGGAGGGAAAGTGCCCAGGGCAAGCATAGATGAGGCTTTTTTGAGTTAATTTTGTGAAGAGTAGCAAGAAAAGGCCAGAAGTGGGGCTTATGGGCCTTATTCTTTAAGCTATTTCTGTGTCTTGGAGTAAGCAACACTAAAACAACCCTAAACACTGGGGGTTTTTTGGAAACTCACTGCCATGCTCTCAGCATTTCTTAAACACAGGAAACTGTCCCTGTGTGTTTGTCTGGGAGCTGGGGGTGGTCATTGCTGAGCCCAGTCTTTTTGCTGATGAGAGGACTCAGCACAGACTATTTAGTAGAATCTGTGTCTCTAAGGTATCTCTGAATGCCTGATTATGCAATTTCCTCACCGGTTTTGTGTCTTCATGCTGGTAGGTAAATGGGATTATCTGCCCTTTACAGACAGTGAATGGGCTGAAGAAAAATGAGATGGTTTGGTGAAGGTTTCACCTGTAGCAAAGCTGAGCCCAGTTCCTTGCTGCTGGGACTCGGCTCCCACCCTGCCTCTGGAGCAGTTGGTGCAATTTTAGTTCTCCACCATCTTCCTTTGGGTAGAGCAGATGTTATCCCAAAACCTGCAGGTACCTCTGCTGGGGCCTGAGGGGAATTTTAAACCTGACAGTATTGCTGGTTGTGTGAACTGTGTGCTGGGAGAGCTGCCATGCAGGAAGGACCTTGGTTACCCTTCCAAGTTATCCCTTTGTTATTGGGTAAAGCAGGAAAAGACATTGCAATGCTTGAGACTACTCAAATATTTTCTTTTCTTTGCCCAACTTGCTCTTTTTTGGCTGCCTCGGTGAGCTGGCTTCACTTCTGGCCCTGGCTCAGTGCAGCTCCTCTCACTGAGCTGCTGCTCAAAGGCAGATGAGTTATGCAGGAGGTGCCCTCCTGGTGCCTCTGCATTTTTTAGCACTGTCAGACACAACCATCCTGCTTTCCATTCCCTGAGTTTAGTTCCAGGCTATTTCTTGCCTCTTTGGGTCCACAAAGTAAAGCCCAGCTTAGCTGGGTTGCTACAGGTCTTTGAGATCATCTTTGCTTACCTAAGCCATGGAAATTTTGTAGCTATTGACATTTCTATGAAAGGAAATTTAATTTTAAAACAAAGCATTCAAACAGTCAGAGCCAGCCAGCTCAGAGGACTAAGGAAAAAAAAAAAGAAAAAAATTAGCATTTGAAAGCAAATCTTCCTGATTCTGTAATAATCTGGGAAATTAATATTTAAAAAATTATGGAACAGCACAGTATTCTTATTTCCTCAGAGCTGAGAAGCCTAAATCTAAAAGTGGAGGGTGCTGCTGAATCTAAAAATCTGGATATTTAAAACTTTTATCTGAGTTCTCTCTTTGGTCTCAGGCAGAGCCCTTGAGAGGCAAGCAGGAGCCTTGGCCACCCTGTCCCTGTGCCCAGGGCAGGGCAGGTTTGTTCCTGGGCTGCCAGCAAACTGTGGGAGGTTTTCCTGTCCAATTTCATGGGGATGTGGTGGGGAAGTGTGGGAGGTGCCATCTGCCAGGGTGGCTTTGAACCCCCCCCACGCTGCTGCAGCCCTGCTGGCCTTGGGGATCCCGGCTCAGCTTTGCATCAGCACCAGGGGTTATGGGCTGCTGATCAAAGAGCTGGCAGGAGAAGAGGGCAGGGGAAAAGGCTTCTGACAAACCCGCAGATCCTTGAACCACAAATGAAATAACGAGGAGTAATGTGCGCCCTTTGCCTCTGCTGCTGGATCCTCTCGCTGCCTCCGTGCCTTTGGCTGCACAGCCAAAGCTGCCTTTGAGTTATTGTGTTTGAAAGAAGCCCGGCCAGCACGGGGGTGGTGGGTGTGTGGCCCTGCAGAGAGAGCCAGGCAGGTCTGCTCCAGGACCAGCTGCTCCTGCTGCTCCCCAGCGAGCCACAGGCTGGGGAATTGTGGCAGCGGGTGGAGGAGAAGTATCTCGGAAATTATTTTTTGAGTGAATTATAATTAAAAATAACTGCAGGATAAAATGAGCACAGACTACAGAGGAGAGAAGCAGAAGCACTTGAAAGTCTTTCTGTTCTGTTTTCAAGTCCTGCTGGACACCCAGGACTGGGACACTTCCAGGGATGGGGCAGCCCCAGCTCCTCTGGTGCCCTGTGCCAGGGCCTCCCCACCCTCACAGGGCAGAGTTTCTTCCCAATATCCATCTAACCCTGCTCTCTGTCAGCTTGGAGCCGTTAAGGCAGGATGTCCTGCATTAGCAACACCTTTAGTGTCCAGCTTCTACCTCCATTGTTATCAGCCCCAAATACTCCCCAGACTTAATGAGACCTGGGATGGAAAGCAGCAAAGGCTGAAAATGCCTCAGACTGCCCAAACTTTTTGTCTTGCTGTTAAAGGTTCTGAGAACTGCTGGATTCACAGTCACTTGCTATGGATGCCCCAACACCACTTTCTAATTTTTTTGCCATTGTGGCAGAGATTCATCTGTATCTCAGACCCTCTTCCTTCAGGTCTGCTGCACCACAGACCTTCCCACCTCTGGGCATGATTTTGTTGCCTCTCAGCAACAAAATCTCTTAAAATCTCATGTTCCTCTGCTGCTGGAAATGTAAAATAGCTTTGTTCAGCATGTGGTATAGGGCTACTGCTAATAGTTAATATTCTTGTTTAATTTTTCAGCTGTAAGTAAGGAAACATAAAGAACAGTGGACAGCACTGGCTGTGTGGTGTTTGCTAATGTGGGAAGTAGTTATTCACATGCCTTTTGTTCATAGCTCCAAAAACAAAGGGGAAGGAGGAAAAGCCCTGCAAGCTTTGCAGGAGCAGTTAGCAATTTGCAGGGAGGGCTGTCAGGGGGCTCTGGCTGCCTTCCAGGAAAATGCCTCTGCGAGCTCCTCAGCAGCACAAACTTCCTACAATGTGGGGCTAAATGCAACTTAACTCCTCTTTTATTTGCATTTAATGTGCCACGGCTGAACAGAGATGCAAGCCTGGGTAATGGACACAACTGCAGTCTATTTATACAGCAAATAAGAGTCATATTTTCCCTGTATAATGCCCTGTAGCCTGGTGAAGGCTTCACTGAGCAGGGTGCTCAGGGACTTGGGATTCTGGCTCTGTGTCTGTCGTGACCCTGGTGTGGCTTCATCTCCTGGGTTTCTTGTAGATTTTTCCCGGCAGATTTCCTCTGGTGCTTCCATGCTGGCTCTTGGGCACACTGAGAGAAGTTTGAATGCTTCTGGCACAGAGCAGCTGCAATTAAGACATCAGGATCTGTGAAAGGGCTGCTGTCACTCAGCATATTGGATGATATGAAGCATTTGTTGGCATTACTGATTTAAGCTTTTCTGTATCACCTACTCCTTGTCACTCACTTGGCTTTTGTGGTTTACAAAAGAAAAACACCTGCAAAAGAACAGGACCCCCACCTGCCTGACCCCTTCTGCTCGTGTCCAGCCCTGAGAAGCAGGAGGGGATTGAGATAAGTTGTGCCTGGGCTGTCCCAACCCCTGTGTTGTGATGAAGTCAGAACTCAGGTTAAGCCCAGATCCTCATGCAAAAGGATCTTCAGCATCAAATTGGAGGCTTTAACCCCCAGCTGGCAGCTGGGCATGGCATCACTATCCTTTGGCCTTAGATATCAAGCAGATTTGAGGGAAATTTCTTCCCATTTGTACTTAAGAGGCCCCAGGAGCTCTGCCTTACACTGTGATTCCCATTGCTGCACCAGAGGCCAGGAGCAAAAACCAAACTGCTCCTGCAGCTCCCCTGGGCATGTGCAGGGTATTTGTACGTGGCCCAGATGGAGGAGACAAATATAAATACCTGTCTGTGCCAGAGGAGTTATGTGCTGCTCATGCACATCATCGGGGGGTGTGTGGGAGTGGGGAAATAGATCTGTGAGCTGGAGCTCTGGGGAGGATTGCTGAAAAGGCTCTGCACAAGGAGAATCTTGTGTTCAGGTGCCTGGGGGCTGCTGTCCTGGAATTCAAACACAGTTAAAATAAGGTTTGTTAATTGGAGGTGTCCCTTTAGAGGGCAGTGATCACAGCCTTTATTTGGCACTCAGACACAGAGGAGATCTCCCTGTCCTGCCCAGAAATGAGAATAAGTTATTCTGAAAACTTCAGAGAGGTCGATGCTTCCTTAAAGAAATGTTTTCTTTTGCACTCAAATTGCCCTCAGTTGCAGGGAGACTCTTAACTGCACATCCCCAGGATGAATCCTTCAGGCCAGAAGAGCCCACAAACCATGGTTTGGTACGACTTGTGGGAGACAGACTCGGTGTCAGTGTGAGGCTTTTCCTCGATGGGGCTTGGCCTGGGGCTCCTGGCTGTTCTGTGGTGTGGAGCAGGGCGTGGGTGCGTTTCTGTGCTGGGAGCTCAGGCACAGCTCCCACTGAGGGGTCACAACTTGTGCTGCTGCTGTGGGACCCTTGGGGATGCTGCCCTTGTTCTGCAGGCAGTGCATGTGGGCAGGTTCACAAGATAGAGTTTCACCATCCATTATTCAGTCTTTGGAGGGGAGAAGAAACCCCATGTGCTTATATGCTTTTTATGTGCTGCTTTTTTGCTTTGAAGATGCAAACCTGAGTGAACTCCCTTGTGAAAGGCCCTCGGGGGGGTCCTCCTTTCCCAGCCAATCCCCTCGCTTTGGGGAGGAGGAGGTGGAGAGCTGGAAGCTGAGCCCCGGGCTGGGCAGCCACCAGCACCAGCCAGTGGTGGCAATGGGCATCGCTGGCTCCCAGCTGCAGGAGGGGACTGCAGCAGCTCCAGCGAGGCTCTCTGGGACTGAGCAAGTGATGTGAGTGTGAAACAGCTCCTCTGTGAGGTGTCAGCAGCTGTGAAACACAGCGAGCAGAGATAAGAGTGTGTGTGAAGCGACGCTTCCCCTGATCAGCTCCCAGGCTGTTGTTGGTTTGCTTCCTCCCCTGGCGTAATCCTCATAAAAAAAATAAACTTTGCTGTTCTTCCACCAGGACTGGGGGGTTTCTTTTTTTTTTTTTTCATTTCTTTATCCTGAGGCTTCCTACATCTCCCTTCTCATCTGCACAGAAGGGGGTGGTAAATATAGAGATGAAACACAAGCAGCCAGGAACACCCACTTATTGATGTTTCCTGCATTGTCTACCCAAGACAGGTGGGCTCTGAGGCTGGGGCAGGAGGTGAGTTCCCCCTTTTTGATGGATTCAAATAAAAAGAGTATATTTTAAGATAAATTCCTCCTCTTGTTGCTCACTTGTTCATTTCTAAACACTGCTTTATTGCTTCATGGGGTGTATTATTTCTGTTTTTCCACTTGAAGGAGGACTCAGATTGTTCCTGCTTTTTTTCTAGGATCAAGCTTGGCTTTTCATAGTGTGAGGGACTCCTTGGTGACTCCTTTCCTTCACCCACCCTGAGCTACTGCTGTCTACAGCAGGCCCAAGCTGCAGCTGGTGGGAGGAGAGGAGGGGAAACCCCTCTTTACTTAAGTTTGAAGGTTAGAAATATCAAGGATGGGGATGGTAATGAAAAATACATGTCCCTCATGTGGGAGCTGGCCTACATTTCCCACAAAATGCCTCCTGGCCAATGTTTTGAAGATGTGCCCTGTGTTTTAAGTTGTTTTTCCATTGTTTCTGTTCTATCTGCATGGATGCATTTGGATGATCTCATTCTCCCTGCACCATGTAAGTCCCTTTGAGGTGGTGCTGGGGATGGAAGCTCTGTGCTCTCAGTGAGGTGTCTGGAATGTGGGCACCTCAGCAGCACCTCAGTGTCCCCAAATTCAGTGGCACCTGCTCTGCAGGAAAGAGTTCAGCACTACTGAGCTGTGGTGAGAGCACAACCTGCAGGCTGTGCTGAGGGAGCTTTGGGCACAAAGCCCAAAGGATTCCTCTTGCTGGCACAGGGGCTGGGTAAACTGTGGGGAGGGACCCTAAACTCATCATAAATTAATTTCTGTGCCTGGGCAACACTGGTTCCCAAGCTCTGTGGCATTAAGAGTGGTGCAGCCCCACAGGGGGCTGCCCAAACTGCAGAATAGTGGGGTTTTGGTGTGTAGGGGCTTTGTATAAATATAATCATACAAAAAGAGCAAGCCCTGGCTGGGAGGCTGCTCCCCTGCAGCTGTGCATTTTGTACCCATTGCCTTCATCTCCCTGCTCATACTGTGACTCTCAGATTCTGTCCCCTCCATTCTGCATTCTTCGTGCTTTTCCCAACACATCCTGTTTTCCCTTCAGAAGGAATTGCTGCTCCACACAACTCAGGTGCTGGGTTGCACTTGCAAGGAGGGTGTGCACAAACAGGACACCACAAGATTTAAGCTGGAAGGGTCCTTTGGCAGTCAGGTGGTGCCAGGATGTGCCTGCTGTGGCTGTGCAGGCTCCTCCTGAGCTCCCTGTCATCTCTGCTTTAGGTGGTGGTACAGACAAGGACACTAATAACTTAAGTAATTACTCATGTCCAAATCAATTTGCTGCCCTGTCGGCTTCATTTTCTCTTTGGAGCCAATATCAGCATTGATTCCTCAAGTCACCCTTCACAGCTCCAGGGCCGTGTACAGACTTTCAGTGACTTCTGGAACACAGTCTGGAGGAAGGCTCTGCCTTCAGTGAAACTTGTTTCCTAATTTTTGTAGCAGTTCAAATATCTTTATGTGGGTGCAAGTTATTCTTCTGGTAGATCACAGTGATCTGGTAAAAAGGCAATCAGAATTCAACACTTTTACTTAAGGGTAACATCAGATTGAAGTTTCTCCAGCCTCCACCTGCAGCTTGGAAGGAGATGAGAGTTTTTGTCACCTTTAAAGTGCAAAAAGTTGTAGCACCATCCAAACTGGCTGCTGGATGAGGGGTAAGGGGCTGCCTGGTCCCCAGTACCCATCCAGCTCCATGGCATCAGAATGGTTTGGGTGGGAAGGAACCTTAAAATTCATCCAGTCCCACCCCCTGCCACGGGCAGGGACACCTTCCACTGTCCCAGGTTGCTCCAAGCCCCATCCAAACCGGCCTTGGACACCTCCAGGGATGAGGCAGCCACAATCCTCTGATCCTGTGGGATGCAGAAGAACCAAAGTATGCAGAGATCAGGGCAGTGTTGAATCTTTAGTTCTGGTATGTTAAATTTTCAGGAGCATTTGCAGCTGTGTGCTCTCTCTTGGCTCAGGTGTGGCTGCCCTGCCTGCTGTGGTGAATGAACACTCCCTGTGCCCACCCGTGGGTGTTAATTTTCTTTTCTTGGGAGCTGATTTATGTTCTGCCTGCAAAAACTTCTTTATTGGAGGTGTGGCAGATGAAAATGAATGACTTGAAAGTAATCAGATTTTTAAAACTAGAAAATTAAGTGTGAAATTCTCACCATCTATATTAAGATCTTAATTTAATGTATTTAAAAGACTTACAATAAATGAAAATGCTAAGGCAAGACATTTACTGCTGAAGTTTTCTGATTCTTCAACCCACTGAAAGGATGGATGAAACCTGCCTAAACATCTGCAGTGACCTTGCTGAAGTGCTGCCTCCACTCTAAAGGCTTGTGTTTTCAGGAATTGCAAAAGAATACTTTGTTTAAAGAAGTTTCATCAAGTAGTAATGCTCAAAAATTAATTAATTCAAATTTGGTGAGAAAAAAACTCAAAAGCAGTTCAGGAAGGTGCTTTACTTTCTGCAATCTCAGATATTATCTTCTTGCACCTCATTTTCATTCAATTAGCTCCAACATCTCCAAGGTTTTGGCCCCAGTTATTGGAAAAAAACAATTCAATTTTATTGATCGTGTGTAGTTCTTCTTTTGTGTTGTAAATCAGATTGAAATGCAAAGCATGTTTTAATAAAAATATTTTTGTTGCCTAGCACACAGGAAGAACTTTTAATTGGTAAAAAGCTGTTTGAAATGCTGATTTGTGCATTTTTATTCGGTTCCAGTTGTCCAAGTACAGTTTGACACAAGTGGAAAATAAACTACATTTAGTAAATAGTAAAGGGATCACTTAACATTGTTTAACACAGCAAAAAATTGGAAAAATCAGACTGTGGATGAATGCAGGTATCTGTATTTGCCTAAATGCATACAGATGAGGAAGTGAATTGCAAGTAAAGGCTACATTTAATTGCAGTTCATGTTTTAATGGTTTCCCACTGATAAGAATAAAACTTTCTGCTCAGCAGTCACTCTAAAGTACAAACTGAAATGGGATTGAGATCAGTGGTTTTAGCTGATTTGAAACAGTTCTGTGTAAATCAACCCACCCCTGATAGGGAGGGAGTGAAAAGACTTGCCCAGCATTGGTGCAAACCACTGAGTGCAGCAGTCCTGGTCCAGGATGGAGCTGCTGTGGGCTGTGGTACCCAGAGCTGCAACTTCCCTCTTTTCTCTCATTCCAGGACAGAAATGAAAAGTTTCCAGCCTTTCTGAGGACAAACAGTGAGAAATAGCAACTAATCAAATGGGGCGTGATAGATGGCTGTTAAAGGAATAAAAACCTGCCCACACTGATCATAAACATTGCAGCTGCTTCCAAAATCACTCCCCAGGGCAGCTTCTTCAAATTTTAGTTGTGGAGGAAAAATAACTGTGGCCAGCAGAGCCAGTCTATTTGGTAATAAAAAATAACAACAGGGAAAAGCCAGGGTGGAAGAGTGGCCTTGGTGCCTCTTGTGGCTTTTGTTAAGGATGTTGTGCCCAAACTGACCCCGAGTCACTGAGACAGGTCTGTGCAGCTGGGTTTGAGCCTCATTTAGTCTACCTGGCTTTGGTTTTCCTCCTTCCTGGCATCCTTTCTGTCTGTGACCTTCAGGGTATGCTTGGCCATTCTGTGTAGGTACAGCACTGGAGGGAGGAAGGAGCTGAGGGCTGGTTTAGCAATCTTTTTGTGATTCTTTCTGGGGTACTCTCACTGATTTTCTGCTGTTTGTAGCTCTTTGCATAATCTCAGGCTTCCCATGTCTACATTTGGTGTGGCACTGCTCAGTCCTGCTGGAGGGCTGGGAGGCCAAAGGGTGAGAGGGGATGTGTAATCTTTGTAATGCTCCCCTGGTGTGGAGCTCTACCTGCCCCAGGTGTAGCCACAGCTCTTAAAGTTGGGAAATCCCTCCCTCAATCCCTTTCTCAATTCGAGGCAGCACTGACAGCCCTTGTGGAGGCACCTCTTGAGTATCAAGGTAACAACCAGGATGATGTCTGCCCTCCCATCTCCTCTCCTTCCCACAGAAAAGGAGCTGGGATCTTTTGGTCCTCACCCTCCAAGAGAAATGCAAACCTGATCTTGCTCTCACCTCCCTCCCTCCTTCTTCAGGAATTGCTTCTGGAGGCTCCTCCCTCTGCCTTAACAATTTAACTGTGGTAGAATTATATCCAGAAACTATTGTTCTCATGAAATGTTATGCTTAATAAAATGTGTGGCACATCAATAATTTAGGTACTTGTGACAAAACATAAAACTCTGTTAAATATATCGCAAACTTTGCCTGGTGTTCTTGGTAATTAAAAATGGATGTAACAGCAAAGTATTGCAGGTATTAACTCTATTTCAGAATCCTTGCATTTAAACCAGGGGCTATCAATTTTAAAATACTGTAGAAAGTATGGCAAGATTTTAAAATGTATCTGATATATTGTCCTATCTATTTAAATTATTAATATGCAATGCAACCAACGGGAGTCTAAATTCTTCCCAGCATAAGCTCTAGGCAATCACTCCGAGAGGAGCTTGCTGAGCTGTGGGAGAGTGCAGATAAACCCCAGTAGGGGTGTAATCCCCTCCTCTGGGCTCAGCTCTCCTCTGCCCAGCCCCACATGGAGCCATTTCCACCTGTCCCAGTCTCAGCTCCTCCCTGCCTTCCCTTCCAGGCTGCGTTTCCCACCTGGCTTGCATTCCCAGAGCCAGATTCATTATCTCTGCAGTGGGCTCCTGGGTTTCCCAGCAGGGATTTGGGGTTGCTGACAAGGTGGCTGAGAGCAGAAACTGGAGTGGTTTTAGCATGGGAAGAGAAAATCAACCCTCAGGTGCCTGGAAGTGGTGACTCACTGAGTGCAAGGCTGGGGGGAGCTCTGATGGATGGACAGGTGGGGAAGAGAATTATAAAATAAATAGGAGAAAGTAGAGATGAGGGCCAAAACTGTAGGCCTGCTATCAGACCTTGGGTCAGATACAGCACACTGCTGGTGGAAATCTGGAGCCACCCAAGTTCTTGCTCTGTATTAGCAGTTGCTCAGCTAAAATTTTGTTTTCAGGGCCATACCTGTCCCAAGGTCACGAGTGAAGGGAGTTCTGCTGCTGCAGATCAGAACTCTGGGGTCCTTGGGCAGGGCAGTACAAAGGCTTAGCCCCCATTTCCCAGGCAATGCAGCTCCCTGGGGGGTGGCAGCAGAAGGCAAAGGCTTGACAAAGCCCCAATATTTTTCACACTCGTGCACTGGGCCAAAATAAACTGATACATTAATATATGTTTGCTTCAGACTCTGCCCTGCTGCTGCGGTTCTGTCTTTGTTTTGGGACAAAAAGAGTGAAATGAATAGGGTAGCATTGTCTCTTCTCTACCAGCATCTCTCTGGGAGTCCTGGCTGAGGGAAGAGCTTATTTTAAGGAGAAGGAGTTGATGTGGGGTCTGGGGTGAGGAAGTGATGCATCACGAAGTCCCAGAATGCAGGAAAATGCTCCCCTGCTGGGAATTGCACTTTGTTGGTAAAAGTGAACAGATTGAGCAGTGGAAAAAAAGAAAGCATTAATTCACTTCAGTTTGGTGTACTGTTCCTGGACATGCTGTTTTTGGAGGCTGTGTCTGAGTGCAGCACTCGGTGTACCTGGCTGGCTGATTAATATTTTCTCAGGGGGGGAATTTATTCCTGGCCTGGCACAAGTGGGTGATGGATTCATGTCTTTGATCCTGAGATTTACAGTGCTGTGCCATGAAGGAAACTGCAGAACTTTGTGTGTTTGGGTCTGGCTGGATTCTGCTGCTGTCCCAAGGAGCAGGAGGACCCCAGTTCCCTTCCCTTTCCCTGCTCCTTTAATTTTCTACCGAGGGGTGACTCCTGCCCTGGCCTTTGTCTAACCCAGCTGTGTGAGTGCTCCTGGCCCCTGTGCTGAATCAATCCCCCTTCCTCTGAAGGCACAAGCTGCAGGTGATATTTTAGAGAAATCGATGTGAAGGGAAAATTGCCAACTTTGACTCTGCATGAAATGACAAATACCTCATAATTGGCCTGAAGATTTTTTTGGGGGGAAGAGGGATGTTGTTTTTGGTGGAAAACACCAATGTGCTGTTTTTCTTTGTAAATGGACTCGTTGTGGCTGTCATGGGACTGTGTTTTACTTTCTGTTCAGTACCATCTTCATGAGACATGGGGATGGATCTCTCCATCACAGGGAATTAATCATCCTGTTCACAAGGTCACCAATGGTGATGCGTGTGGGGCTTCTCTACAAGGTGTTTTTTTTCCTTGAAGAATAATTAAAACTGATAAAGAATAACAGAAAAACAGGGCAAAGAGCATCCTTCTGACATGCAACGTATGGGGAACACCTTTCTGGGCAGGCAGTGCTGGGTGCAGTGCTTGGAAAAAAATTCAGGAGGCGAGGCGTTTTCATGGAGTCACAGAACATCCTGAGCAGGAAGGGACCCACAGGATCCTCCAGCCCAGCCCCTGGCCCTGCACAGACCCCCCAACAACCCCACCCTGGGCATCCCTGGCAGCGCTGCCCAAACGCTCCTGGAGCTCTGGCAGCCTCAGTGCCCATTCCCTGGGGAGCCTGGGCAGTGCCAGCACCCTCTGGGGGCAGAACCTTATCCTAATACCCAGCTAAACCTCTCCTGGCACAGCTTCATGCCCTTCCTGGGGTCCTATCACTGCTAACCAGAGAGTGGAGATCAGTGCCTACCCCTCTGCCTCCCAAGGTGAGAAGTACTCACCTGGTATCACCCCAGGGTCTGTTTGCCTGACCTTTCCCCAAAATCTCAATGATGGATATTTGTTGTCTTTTCTGGACAATCACTTCTGGTGCTCTGCTACCTCTCAAATTCAACAGTTTCTGCTGGCTCTGGCCCTCAGTGTGCACTGCTGCAATTCACACATCTTCATCCTCACTCTGCCCTGAGCAGGAGTGGAGGAGGATCTGTCCATCTCCCTGTCTGAGGCTGCAGCTCTCCAACATGAAGATTTATCCTAATTCAGCCCGACAATTCTCTTCTTTAAACTGAATCTCAGCTCCTTTGTCTTTCCTCACAGTTTCCCTGAGCACCCTTCTCTTTGCCCGCATTCTGCCCAGCTCAGATGGTGATCACAGTGGCCTGGGATGGATCCTCCCCCCGTGCATACAGATGTGTTCCTGCAGTGTCACCAGACCCCGTGAGGAGCTGCTCCCTGAGTGTATTGTCCACCTCGTGCCCCTTGACAATGTCACCTAATCACAATTCCATGGCTTGCTTGAAGCAGTGTCATGTAAAATGATGCCAAAGGCCTTGCTGTGGCCATTGGACACATCAGTGACTGCCTCTCCCTGTCATCAAAAAATATGATATTGGCTTGATATTTGTTCTTGATAAATCCGTGTTGGCTGTCCCTCACTGCTTTGTTATCTTTTCAGTGCTTAGAAAGTGTTTGTTTGATGATTTGTTGCAATATTTTTTCTGGGAATTGAAGTTAAGCTGCCTGGCCTGTAATTCCCTGCTATGTTTGCTGTTCTCTGCTCTTCTGGGACTCGTCACAGTCCCCGAGTTTTCAAAGATAAGTGCTAACAGCCCTCAGATTGTTTCCACCACTTCCAAGTACCTGGCAGTGAATCTCCGCAGCCCCAGCTGATTTGAAAACATGTAATTTATATAAATATCTTCCGGACTATTGCTTTCCCCTTGTAGTGTGAATTCTTACTTTTGTAACAAGTAACCATTGAAATACCTCTACAAATGAATCCATCATTTTTATTGGGAAGCATTACCTTCCACACTGACAGCTGGGAACAGCTCTGCTGAATGATGGAGGAGCTCTTCTCCTGGTCATAAAATTATTATTAATTTGACGACATTTTTTGGGGTTTTGGTGTTATTATTTAGGTTCCTTACAAGCTCTACAGCAATATGCAACTTAATCGATTTTTTATTTTATTTCTCAGGTGTGTTTCCTACTCATTTACACAGTCCTTAGCCTGTTGAATCAGTTTCTACAGCTTACTTTCTTCTGACCTGTCTGTGGCCCAGCATCACCAGATGATTTTCTGTAGTTTATAAGGTTTATTTTTCTTTGTTTTGAAAATTCAAAGTCAGGTAGGTCAGACGGTGAGAAGATTTTATGCTGGAGTTGGTAGAAATTTCCTGACATGCCTCAAGAGCTCTGCTGTGCCCTGCCAGGCTCCAGCACCTGGGATGGGTATCCTGGGTTATCCCACCATCCACAAGGCCTGGGGCACAGGGCCAGGGCAGAAAATGTTGGTCTCAAGCATCTTAACTTCCCTTGTCTTTAAAACAGACCAGGAGAATGTTTGCTTTGGAACAATGACACTTTAAATTTACTTTTACCTTTGTCTTGTTTTACCATCATTTTGTGGCACTGTGTTAATAGTGAAGAACAGATTTAGCTGATAATGGTGTACTATGACAACCTGCTAAGTAAATCATACTGATGTTTTTCCTCCCTGTGTTAAGGATGGCTGGGATTTGGCTTGCTGAATGAAACATCAGCTTTCCTTCCTGTGTTTCAAAGTACTTTTCATCTAGTTTACAATGAAATGGTTTGACAGTTTTCAAGTAGGCAACACTTTGATCTGTGTGTCAACTTGCTTTAACTCACTTTATTGGAACAAACAGGAGATGTTTTGTTCTACAGAACAAGTATTTGGTGTCTGTTGTCCCTGATAATTTTTAAATAAAAAGTCAGGAGTGTTTTGATTCATGCATTCCATCAGGGTAGGACTTGTCAGTCAAGGTAATGTGTTATAAGTTACAATAGATTTGTCATAAACTGGAATAAAACCCCACCAAAGATGAACAACAGAATTGAAACTAAAGTTTCTCAATTCTGAAAATAAATCCTTAATGGAAAATTTGAGAGAAGAGCATGTCATTTCATAATTTCTTACTGGTGACTGACAGACAGGAGCATTTTTCAAATAACTTCAGTTTCAAAGAAACAGAATCGTTTTAACTGAAGGACTTTTGGAAACAAAAACCAACCCTACAGGAGGTTCTTGTTCCCACTGTGAGATGCATAAGTGGCCCCTATATGGGTGCTAAACATTGAATCATGTTGGAAAATGTCTCTTCCCATGATTTTTTCATTATGTAGGAGATTTTCTGGTACTCTGAGCAACCTGGTCTGGTGGGATTTGTCCCTTCCCATGGCAGAGGGTTGGAACTGGATGAGCTTTAGGGTTTCTTCCTACCCAAACCTTTCCATGATGATCAAAGGATGATGATCAAATAACTAATGAATATCTGTATCACTGAATTCCTACAAGACTGGCTAAAAAGAGAAGCACCACAAACCAAATCTTTACGTGATTTGCAGCTCTTGTGCTTTGTAGAAACCCACTGGACCCCAAACTGTCCCTGCCCCAGCCTGGTCCCCTGTGTCTGGATCTCATGTGAGGTTTCTTTCCAACAAATTTACTTTTAAAAATGGTTATTTGAAGATATTGTGGGGTTTTTTTGCAGGTGCAGCATGCAGAACTGGTATTGATTTGACAGTTTAAGTTTGCAGGGGAAAAAAAAAGGCAGCATTTTGGAAATTGATGGGATTCAAATGACAGGTTTTGATATTTTTAGTTTGAAATAACATTTTAATTCAAAATACAGAAAAGGCAGAGGGAGGAGAAATCAGAAGCTAAAACTGGAGATAAACAGCAGTTGATGAGATTATTTTTCTTCTCTTTGGAAAGATATTTAATAATTTACCATAGGAAAAAAATACTAATAAAAAATGTTACATTTCTATTCAGGGCAAAGAAAAGGTTGACACCATGGCCAATCCTTTGCCCAGTGTCTACCAAGAGTGAAAGAGCTGCAGCTGGGCAGAAAAGGTTCATTTCTGCAGTGTAAAACCTTCCCTCCCTTCCCATTCCATCCAGCCTGGATCCAATCACGGAGAATGTTTATTCTGAAAAGTCATCCCGGCAGAGTCCGAGCTGTGCTGACCCCGAGGCTGTAGCTGGGAGCTCAGGCAGCCACCTCGGGTCTGGAGCCTGCCAGCTCTGCCCTGCTGCTCGTGGGGGCACAGCCAGGGCCAGAGTGTGCAGCTGTTAAAGCTGGGCACGCAGGGAGCTGTGGAAGGGCTTGCATGAGAACAGGGACACGGGGAGGAGGGTGTGCATGAGCTCCTGCCTCTCCAGTCGCTGCTAAAGCCAGCAAGCTGCCAGACGTGTGCCCTGCTCCGGCTGTGCAGGGTTTGAAAGGTTTGGGTCTAAGCACTGGAGGGTCTCTGCAGGGGCCAGTGTAAGCTGGCAGACTGGCTGGCTCTGTAAGCAAAATAATAATGTGTGTCATTATATGTAATTTCCAACTAGTCCATACTCAGAAGCCAACTGGAATAATGAAAGAATGCTAATTTCCTTGGCACAAGGACGTCTTGTTTGGAATTGGGTGAATAGCACAGAATTTTCCATTCATTTTCACCCTAAAACATTTCCTCCCCTGCTCTCTGCTCTCACCTTCGATGGACAGACCCCTCCTATTAATACTGATGAACTTGGTGCCATGGGGCTCCCTCTGCCAGCACACAGGGCACTCTGAGGGATGTCACCCTCAGTCACAAGAGGGATCTTCAGCCCAGCTTCTGTGTGAGATTTGCCCCCAAGGACATGCCAAGTCCCCAGTGCACGGTGCTTTGGAAGGGGCTGGGGCTCGAGAACAGAGGGGTGTTGATGGCATTTAGGGGGCACATCCTGGGATCAGAGAGCACCAGGGCTCAGCTGGGCCCTGTGTGGCAGCACCGTTAGAATTTGCAGATTTTATTACACAGCAAGAGCAGTGTCTCCTTTGATGGGGCAGAGGAGAGGCCCTGAGTGCCCTGCAGCAGCACCAGGAGGTCAGGGCTCAGCAGAGCCTGCAGTGGGGACTGCAGAGCTGCAATTTGCTGAGCAAACCACGCTTGGGCACGTCTGACATGTGGCTGGGGGATACTGAAATGCTGGGAGGCAGATTTGCACTTTATACCTTTCTGTCTCCATTGCCATTCCTGTATGTAAAGACATTAAATCCTTTTGGCCTTGAGAAAATTACTGCAGGATCTTTGGTGACTGCTACTTGTCAGGAGAGCAAACTGTATCTAAAGGGTTTTTTTTTTGGCTATAAATCTCCAAAGATATTTAAGATCCCTGACTCTTACCTTTGAAAGTCTACTGTAAAGTCCTGGAATATGAAATACGTGCACAAATAGAGAGCTTGGCACACAGGAGGACTCAGCTCCACCTCAAAAGTTACTCAGATCTGCAACGTTCATCCCCAAAACCTTGCTATAAATAAAGCTCAGGGAAGGAGGAGGCTTTGCTGGGGTTGCCCCTGCTGGGAGGTGGAGGGGTGCAGGGGCACAGGGTGATGTGCTGCTGAGATTCCCAGGGCAGGTCCCATCCCGAGGCCTTTGGCTTAGTGAAAGGAACTCGACTCACAGCAGTGAGAGAGGAATGGATACCCACATAAAATAAAATATATATCTCTTGCCTATTTTGACTTAATTTTGAGTTATAGTTTCACTGCTGCCACTATTTTTTTGTATTTATTTCTAAACCCAAAGGCATTAAAAAAAAAGGGAAAAGTGAAAGTCTGAAATCCATTCAAAGCTTTTTAATCTGTGAACATTTAAAATATTGCCTCACCTTGATGTTGTTTGAGTTCTTGGTGTTGCAGCTGAATTCTAATTATGCTTCAGTAGCTTTGCTTGCCAACTCGATCTTCCAGGCTCATATCACACGAAGGCTTAAAAAAAAAATAAAAAAAATCCAGATTTCAATTTTAATCTGTCTCACTTTAAACAATTTATCCTTTCTGAGATACCTAATTGCACAGGGTCCCTTAGATAACCACATGATGTGTGTGTTACATCTCCAATGACAAATGGTGGATCTGATCCCTATGGAATGATTCACTGGGGAATGATGGTAATTAATCTCTAACAAATACAAATTTGGAAACATCTGTGTAGACTTAAGCTTAGGGAGCAGGACCAGGGAACAGGTTTCAGCAACGGGAAGAGAGTGAGAAAGCAGAACTCAAGGTACCAGGCAAATATTGCAATTAAATTAGTCAGCTTGAGGAAATTAAATCAAGGGAAATTGGAAAGTGTCATATTTTTCAATCTGGATTTCTGGCTGTTATGAGATTTTGAAGAGAGCCAGTGAAGAATATAGAAGATAATAAGTTTTAATTTTTTTTCCTGGTGACTCAGAGGAGAGGTGGATGAAGCCTTTTCTGATTTTGTGATAATTAATGTGACTCCTATGGCAAAGTGAAATGCAGTGATTAGTTATAAGTCAGCTGGACCCTCACAGCAGATTTTCAGAGAATTTCTCATTGTTTCAGTGTTGTTCACAGCCTAGGCTGCTACTCTTGCCTGGGCCTGTCCCATCTACAGGGTGAAGCTTTGCTGAAGAAATCTGGTTGCAAAGTCCCAGTTAAACACATGGTTAATTTAAAGTGCACAGTTGTGTATCAATAGTTATGAATAGACACCTAAATGTATTCATGAAAAATGACACTTCTGAGCTGTGAAAGTGCAGATTTAGCTATTCCTTTAAAAAGAAACATTTAAGATGCCAGGAGTGCATTTACAGGCAGTGCCCAGCCAGAGGTAAATAGGGCACGTGGTCAGAGACAGTGGGAAAACAGAGCCAGGGATCTTTCCTAAAGATTTATTCTCCAGCTTTCTAGTTTATACAAGCTTGTAAATAGTGTGGGTACGCTTTTGGTACCCTCTTGCAATCCAGGGGGGTCACAGCTGCCATATCCCAGAGCTCCTGGGCTCTGGAACACTGGAGAGGGGAGCAGAGCTGTTCCCTGCTGTCCTGGGCAGGCACCCCAGGAGGCTGAAATTCAGCAGCGAGAGCAAGGGAGGCCCCAGGCCCTTGCAGATGAGTTTCTGCTCCATTTTTCCTGGTTCCTCAGGTAGGCAGCACCGTGCTGACAGCTCACAGAGAAAATGGGATGTGTCCTCCTCCTGGAGACTGGGCAGAGGGGAGTCCATGGAGAGAGGCGAGCTCTGGGAGGCAGCAGGGCTTCCTGTGGCCACGCTCTGCAGCAGGAGCAGCAGCCCCAGGGGCAATTTGCAGTGGGTACCCAAGGAGGTGCAAGTTACCTGCTCCTCTCTGGAAAGTGCTGCCACCACCTCCTTCCAGAGCCTGATTCCCCCGTGCTCAGGATGCTGTGGGAGAGGAGACCCAGGGTTTCAGGTATGACCATCGTGCTCCCAGTGTCCCATGAGAAGCATGCTGTGAAATAACAACCACAGAATCACAAATGGTTTGGGTTGGAAGGGACTTTAAAGCCCATCTTGTTCCACCCCCTGCCATGGGCAGGGACACCTTCCACTCTCCCAGGCTGCTCCAAGCCCCTCCAGCCTGGCCTTGGGCACTGCCAGGGATCCAGGGGCAGCCACAGCTTCTCTGGGCACCCTGTGCCAGGGCCTGCCCTCCCTCACAGGGAAGAATTTCTTCCTAATACCCCACCTAGCCCTGCTTTCTGTCAATTTGTGTCCATTCCCCTTGTCTTGGCACTCCAGGCCCTCGTCAATGTTCTGTCTCCATGTTTCCTGTGGCTCCTTCAGGCCCTGCAAGGCCACACTGAGGTCACCCCGAAGCTTCTCCTCTCCAGGCTGAACAACCCAAACTCTCCCAGCCTTTCCTCCCAGCAGAGCTGCTCCATCCCTCTGCTCACCTTGGTGACCTCCTCCGCACTTGCTGTCAAAGTCAGAAGGTTTTTGGCACCCTGAATGACCTCCCTGATGGACTGGAGAGAGGAGACAAAGGTGGGGGAAGGAAATGGTTTCTTGTCTCCTTCCCCCCAGAACCCAAAAGCTCCTTCCCAGACTGCAGGAGCGATGCACGGGAGTCCTGCTAACCATGCCATTCCTTTCTGAGAGGGGAAGCAATGAATGAATGCACGGAGGGATCTGGTGGCCAGGGCAGCAGCTCTCCTCCTGTAAGTGCCTTTTTTTTAAACTTATTTTTCTCAAAAATGTGGCAATGCTTTGAGTGGAAAGGCTTTCAGCACAGCATGGCCACAAAAGGAGTCTGGCTTTCTTTCACAAGTACTGATGCTGAGAACAGTCATTGAGATTTTTTGCATTATGGTGGAGTTTTTCTTTTGGAAAATATAGGGCAGAAGAAGCTGGAATTATTATTTTTCAAAACTGCCAACTCAATCTCTTAGGCATTCTTGTAGAAAAGGCTGATGTTCCAAAAATTTGTGCAAAATCTTTCCAAAACAAGCCATTATTTCTGCTTGCAAAGAAAGAAAATAAATGTTTATGAGCTCTCTATGGAGTAAATGAAGGGGCTTGGTTTATACTCATGCTGCCCTAACAATCTATGTTAATATATGCCATAAGAGTCCTTCTTTCATTTTTTTTTTTTCCTTTCTATTTGCACTTTTTTGCTCCTCAGGTATTTATTTCAGGTCCCTGACTCTGAGAGGCACCTCTTGTTATTTTAGACAAATAAATCATGTCTTGTCTGTAGGATCACCCCAGGGTGAGGAGCAAGCAAGGCACCATTTCCAAGGGCTGCTGTGATGGATTCCTGCAGCCCTGGGGGACAGCACAGTCCCCATGCCAGAGCCAGGGCAAATGACCTGTCAAACCTGCTGCACTCACCTGCTGGGGATGCAAACCACGGAGAAGAGAAGATTGGGATGCTGGAGGTGTCTGGGAAAGACAAATTGGGGTTTGGATGTACATTTTCTCTGGGTTTTCCCTCTAGGTGGGAAGTTTTTGCTAAAATTTCCAAAGTTCTATGAGTGATTTGTTAATCTGGGTCTTGTTTCTGTTGTTTCTTGGTCATGAAATGCAGAATTCAGCCTAAATCTGGGAGCCCAGCAGGAATGAGGCAGGGTATGCCCCATCTCCCCCCTTACAGCCTAATTTCTTTGTGAATGTTTGCAAGTAAAAATAGAAAAATAAATAGAAGTTGAAGTGAATCCTAGATACAATCTCTAATTAGATTAGGACCCAGAGTTACAGAATAATAAATTATCTAACTACCACTGTACAGCTTCTCAGTGCTTTTAAGACTGATTTTTGCCTAAGGCCCTGGGAAAGTGACTTCAACAACCCTGAAGAGATTAAGCCTGATTATTAAGTGAAGTTACTTTTGTTGATGCCCCTTCCAGACACACGAGCAATGGTGTTGTGATGAACATGTTAAAAACCAAGGAGCCCCTGTACAGCTCTGGCAGCTGCAGGGAGCACAGCTTAGCTCCTTTACCTGTGCCCAAAGCTGCATTAATGAGTCAAATGCTGACCTGGAGATGCGACAGTGAGATGATTTTTTACTTTCAGTCCTTCTAAATTAAAACACATGCCCTGGTGTTCTGAGTCTGAGGACTCTATTAATTTCTGTCATTGTGTTACATTTGTGGCTCAGAAGTGATTCCCAGCATCATCCATCTCCAGCCTGCTGATTTTATCAGGCTGAGCCACGCAGGGTCCATCTCTAACAAAGAAACTTTATTTCCTCTCAGCCATTTGCTGGATGAATCAGCTGTGCTTTTGCCTCAAACTGGTTGATCACCCAGTGCTCCCAGTAACACATACAGGGACAGCCCCAACCCTTTCCTCAGGAACAGGAAACAGCAGCGCAAGGTTTGAAAACGTTGAGTTCAAACCCTCAGAAAATCACTCTGTGCATCACTCACCCAGCTGGGAATGCTGGCTGTGCTTGTGGCCACCCAGGCACAGGATGGATGCTGCTCATGAGAAAGGTAAGTGCCTACCTGGATTTTAGGCCAAGCCTTGACCTAACTTCTGATGAACCCTGGCATGCAAATTTTTAAATTTATTTTCTCTTTTTGGCTTTAGGCAATAAAAGTACGTGCTGGGCTCGTAGGACTGTTAATAAGGAGTAATTAGACAGTGGCTTTGAGAGCTGGGAGCTATTATTTCTCAACTGCAGTGTTGTTAGCAATCCATATACTTTTTTTTCCTTGCTTCACAGCACACTGCAAATTGTGTATGGAAAAGAGTTTCTCTCTGCCACACAGGAGCACCTGGAAAACATTATTATTAATCCAGGTGGCTCAGCAGTGGCCTCTTACCTCTAGACACGCAAGAACAGTCTGGCTCATAAGAGCACACGTTACTCACCATCCATCTTCACTGTGAAGTTCATGGGCTTGCTCTGTCCAAGGAAATCCTGGCTGGGAAGAGCCAAGGGAGTCAGTCTGTGCCAAGGTGCACGGAGAATCAGTTCCACAGAGGAGTTTTTAGCAAAGCTCCAGCTGATGTGTGGAGCAATGATGTGTGTGCAAGGCAGTGAGCTCCAGGGTCCTGCCCCAAGCACCTGACAGCTCAACCCAGCTCATCAGCTCCTCATTTGCCATCAGTGCTTAAAAGAGGTGAGCAGTGAGCTAAGTTTGGAATAGTTTCCTCATGGAAAATCGGACTTTATGTGGGGCTTTACTTATGCAGCAGGTCACTGTGGGCTGCAGATGGCTGCAGAGGCTGAGGGGCTGCCTCAGTTTGGCTGTCCTGGTGCTCCCTGCAGAGCTGCAGTGGTGCTTGTGGCTGCAGTGGCACACAGACTGGAGCACCCAGCCAGCAGAGGGGATGTGATTTTTCTGATGGTGAGGAAGATGTTTTCCAGCCCCTAATATTTAAGTCAGAGCCCAGGAATGAGTGTAACCTGTGGAAAATGAACCTCTTGGTATCCATTATTTCATATTGGCAAAAATGATTTTTATCCCCTTGTGCCCACGTTAGTTTTGAGAATATTTGGTCTTTTCTAGTCTCTCACTCATGGTCTCTGCAGAGCAGTCTCCACAGAGAGCTGCCACCAGGACCCTCTGACTCTCTGCTGCATGCAGAAGGGAGGATGAATTGTTCTTTCCATGAGTATTAAATATTTTATTTTGTGACCTTCCTCTAATCAGATGCTTTATCTCAACCATCTATTAAAAGCAAAGCAATAAAAAAAGGATTTTAATAAAGTTAACCTCCTTAAATTGTGTAATTGTCACTTTCCCAGGATATTAGGGAAGCTGTAAGGGTGGAAAAATATGTACAGAGCGGTTTTTGGTGCATTGATAATTTATTATCTAATAATCTCTTCTCTTCCACACTATTCCCAGTTTTCTCATTACTTTTGTGCAGCACAACACCCTGGTGCTGGCAGCAGGCTGCTGTGTTCTGCAGAGCCACATCTGCTGTGTGTCAGTGCTGAACACGCTGGTGGCAGGAGGAGGAGGAGGGACTCTCCAGCCACAGGCAAGACCTGCAGGTGTTAGAACTGTTGAGTGAGATTTCTCTCCTAATGCTTTAGAAGGGCTGCTCTCAGCAGTGAGAGACAACTCTCCTGCCCCAACAGGCTGTGGCAGGTGTTTCTCAGAGGGGCAAAACTGTGGTGAGAGGTTCAGCCCCAAAGAAAGGCATTTCTCAGGAATCCCAGAATCCCAGACTGCCTTAGGTTGGGAGGGACCTTAAAGATCCTCTCATTCCAGACCTCTGCCCCTCAGGTTTCTCCAAGCTCTGTCCAACCCGGCCTTGGAGACTTCCAGGGATCCAGGGGCAGCCACAATTCCCTGGGCAACCTGTGCCAGGGCCTCACCACCCTCACAGGGAAGAATTTCTTCTTAACATCCAACTAAATATCCCTTCAGGAGCCCAGTGTGGTGGGCCCATGTATCCCCAGCCATTTGCTGGTTTCCCTGAAGCTGAGACCTAGATATGGATCAGACCCTGTGGATCCCCAGGTTCTCCCAAGGAACTGTTCAAGGTGATATTTCGGGTCTGACTCAACAATACTGATAATTTTTCTTTACTGTCTTGAACAGTGAACAAGTACTGAGAGCACCCAATACCTCCTTGGAGAAGTCACATCTCTGTGCATCTGCTGCAAAAATTTGCATTTGGGTCAAAACAGAAGACCTGAGAGAGCTGAGGCACTGCAGGACCTTGGAGAAGACAAAGCAGAGGTTTTCCTAACCCCTAGCTGGCATCTGGAACGATGTGGAGACAGCTGGGGTAAAAGTGACCTGCCTTGGCCTTCACACGGATGAGGATTTGCTGTCTTGCCTGTCAAAATGTGGCCTTATCAAAATGTTTGTGGTTCAGGGGGGAAGAGGCAGCACCGGGCCAGGTGTGCACTGGGGAATCAGGGGTGCAGCTGGAGCTGAGAATTCTCCTCTTGGCAGCTCCCCATATTCAAAAGTGGAGAATTCTCCCCTTTTACAGTTTACCTTCATATGAGGAGTCATGTGACAGCTTTACCTGCCAGAGAAGAGCTTCTCCCAGAGATAAATTCATACAGCAAGTCCTGTCTGGAGGAGGGGGTTATCAGGGAAGAGCAAGCCTGGGTCAGGTAAGCAATGCCTGCTGCAATCTGCAATTACAGATCACACAGGAGAGTTACAGTCGTGCCTTGGGCTGGGCAGATTGATGGATGTGATGGGATTGAAATGGTGTAGAGGGTGATTACAAGGAGGAGATGGGAAATTAAATGGAAAAGCTACAGGTTAGGAGCCAAATGTAAATTTGTTTCTCTTCTTCAGAGCTGGATCTGTGTTGATTTGCATCTGCATTGCCAGGATGGGTGCAGTGCACAGGAAACAGAAGCTGGCAGGTGCTGGAGGCACAAAAATGTGATGTGGCTGTGACTTATTGAGCAGAACCTCAGCTTTGACTGCTGGGCAGGCAAGTATTGCCTTCAGAGAGCAGAGCCAGGTGGTGTTGCTTATCAAGGAGAAACAATGGATGGTGCTAGGGCTGGTGGGTAGGAATGAGGACACCTGAGCTCTCATCTTGCCCCTGCATGTGTTTGCAGAGTGCCTGGGATGGGGTCAGTCAGTCACTGGTGCTGGGGACAGTCTGGGAGTGCAAACTCCTGGGGTTTGAAGGCTTTTTAAAGGATTGTTATGAATTTAAATGCAAAATCAGGAAACAGGCAAACAGTGTGCAGTAACCAAGGAAAGGATTTTAACTGGGATTTGTTTTGTGGTCTGAAGGCACAACGGGGTAGTTGGAGGCTGTGGTGGGAGAGCAGAGTTGTTATCAGAACCTGACTTCTCTCTATTAGTGGCGAATTTCAAATTTAGACTCAAACTCAGGAGCAGGAGAAAGGGCTTGGACCTTACTGCTGCCCAATCTAGCCATGGAAATTGCTGCCACTGCCCCTGCCCTGCTCTCCCCTCAGTTCTTGTGATTTTAAAGTGTAATCAGTCTCACTATTCAGGAAAGTCTGGCATGTGTCTCCTCACCAACAACAGGGATTCTGATAAAAGAAGTCAACAAGGCTAATGTTGTTTTCAGTCACTAAACCTGACTCAAAGATGGCCTAGGAAAAAGGAAATTCATCTCTGAATACATTAGTTGATGATTGACAGGAAAATATTGCAAATTATGTAGTTGGTGCATGTTTCCATTCACCTGTAAAGCTGGCTGAATATTGGAAAAACGTTTTTGCAAATGTATCACAGTAACTGGCAGAAAAGAAAGAAATTAATATTATGCAACCCACAAATTGCTCCGTTATGTGTGTACAGGAGCAAGGGCTTCCTACAGCAGAATTGGATCCAACATGGAAATATCCATCTTGGGCTCCCCAGCAGCTCTGTGAGGAAGAGAGATGTGTTGATAGGGGAGAGGTGCTGATGGAACAGCCAGGGTGAGGTCACCTGTGTGCAGAGGGTGTCCTGTGCCCCAACACTGGCACTGACCCGTCCTTTCTGGCCACCTCGCTGTGACCAACAGCAGTGGCTCTGTGGGCATGGAAGGGAACTTTGCACCTGGCAAACCCAGCTCTTACAGGCTGGAAAGAAAGCTGGAACAGTGGGAAAAGCCTGGCAAAATCAATGAGAATGACAGTTAGAAAAGATAATCAATAATATTGGCAGGTGGGAGTGCAGTGGAGTAGGAAGAGGAGGAATAATCACTGAGGGAGTTCACAATGGAGGCAGTGGGTCTCCTGAGGATGCCCAGTGCATGCCCAGCCTCTGTACTGCACCAGCTCCCTGCCACACAGCCCTGATTGAGTTTAACACTGGAAAAACATAAAAAAGGTTTCATAGATCAGTGGCCCAGTAGGATTGAGAGCAGACTTAGAGTCTTTAGGTCAGTTTTCCTTTGGCTCCAGACAGGATTTGATGTGCTGACTCAGTTTTCTGAACAAATGATGCTTCTCCCTCCCTTTGACCTGCCTGCTCTGTGTGCATCTCCTTGGACTATCAAAAGCCTCAAGATTTCTCCAAGGAGCCCAAAAGGATCTGAGGAAGACAGGCCAGACTTTGTGCCCTGTCCTATGGAAGAGGGCACAGACAAACTCCAGTTCTGCTGGCTGGGTTCCAGCCTCACACACGCTGACTGCAGCTGTGTGACTTCTCCTCTGAGCTGTGTGACTTCTCCTCTGAGCTGTGTGACTTCTCCTCTGAGCTGTGTGACTTCTCTGAGCTGTGTGACTTCTCTGAGCTGTGTCCCCTCAATCCAAAATGAAAGCAGTGTAACTGGATGCACCACCATAGTGGCCAATGGCAAACAGCATTTTTCTGTGAGCATTTTTCCTCCTGTTGCTGAGAGATTACATCTGATGTTCTAAACCAGGACCACCAATTTGCCCTCCTAGAAAAGCTTCTTGTTACTGCAGCGTGTTCACTGCAGCCACCTATGTGAAATTATTTCTTTCAAGCTAGAAAGAAATAAAGGAGACAGAATTTTTGTCCTGTGTTGTCCAGTATTTGAAAACCCTCAGAGAAAAATGAGAGAGATCAATCCAGACTAAGATGGGGAGGAAACTTATTACCATTCTCAAGATAAGAGAGAAGCAAGAGGAGCAGGGTGTTGGTGGGGAACCAAGGAGTGCAGACAGCCTGAGGGGTTGCTGACCCTGTTTAGAAAAGGAATCCTGAATTATACAGTGCAAAGTAGGATCTGTGTAGAAATTCCCCCAGCCACAGATGGAGATTTCAGAGGGAAGGAATCAAAGTTCATACAAAATGTCTCAGTGAGTTTGTGAATCTGCACTGGGATGTTTTAAGAGAGGGTACATGTGATTTAACTACATCTGATTGCCCTTAATGTCACCTTCCTTCATCCAAGGAGAAACTTTTCTAACCCCAACCCTAACCCTGGACCTCTCCCTGTAGACCAGGGCATCCTGGCTTGGGGGCTGTTAATCCCACAGGCACCATCCTCACCAGGTTGTTTGTGAGCTGCTTTTCTGGAGAGAACAAGGGCTGTGGGAATATCAAATGCCTGCAGCCCACCTGTCAGACTGCTCTTGTTAAAGTCTGAAGAATTGGCCAATTTCAATGCAATTTAACAGACAAGAGCTTCAAAAGGTAATAGATTTGTGAAAAGCTCTGTAAAAATAGCTGGCCAGGTAAAAGAGAGGCTCTTCCATGGGCTCAAATGAGGGAAAACTAACATGAACTCACATCCTGGCAATGTAAAAATATCTGATCAGGTGTTTTCCATAAGAAAGCAGGATCTGGTAATCCTCCTGGCTACACAGGAACTTAGGTGTGTGAGCCCCTGTTTTCCAGGTAAAAGAAAGGAGGGGAGCTGCAGGGTTTGGTGTCCATGGTGCCCCATGCTTGAGGCCTTGGGGACCACTGGAGATAATCTCAATTAAAGTAGACATTTATAGGAAGAAGAATCAAGAAGGAACAAGACCATGTTGAAGGAAATAATGGGAGTAGCCAGTTCCAGGAGAAAATGAGTAATTCACAGTTCTGTAATTCAAGGGCACTGTGGTACCTTTGTGGAAAGCTCAGTGGAATTTCCATCACTTTTTTTACAGGTGCAGAAGACACAAGGGCCTGGGAAGTCTGGGGTCTCTGAGCCTCCTGGTTCACATCCCTGAGCCTCTGTCACAGGGCACTTTATTCTCTTGTAGTCAAAGAGTAGCCAGGGGAAAAGGAAATTAAAAAGCTGGTGGTAGCTGCCATTTGTAATGAAAAACTTGAGTGGTATTGTCTCTTTTAATAACAGGATTTTTAGAAAGCCTGGCAGGATTGATTTTAAAACTGTAGAATTAGAGAATCTCTGACATCTATAAGTCAGTTGTTCTAAATAATTTCTATTTGAAACAACATTTGCTTCTCACAGAGTGTTTTCAGGTGAGGAATGAAGGCACAGCTCTGCTTTCCTTGGTGCTCTTTGCTTTCCTGGCTGCTAAAGCCAGAATTCCTTCCAGGGCCTGTCCACACTGACAGTGTGGCTGCTATATTTAAAATTGTTCCCAAATGTCCAGCAGGCAGGTGGCTGACCTTCACACCTGGCTAAATAAATCTGCTCTGCACTCCCTGCACTGCCAGGAGACCACGTGCAGAAGACACACGGTGGGGCTGGCAGGAGCCTGCCCTCCTGGGCTGCAGTGTTTTGCAAGCTGAAAAAGGAAGTTTAAACCCATCAGGATGTCTCCTTGAATGGGGCAGAAAATCTATCAGAGATTTTGCTGAGCCTTGCTGCCAATCAGCCCAAGGTGGTGGGAGAATTGTTTGCTCCTGTGATTTAATCAAGACAGACACAGCGTGGTCCAGACATTCCTTGGAGGCTGGGATGGAGGCTGGGATGGAGGCTGGGATGGGGGCTGGGATGGAGGCTGGGATGGGGGCTGGGATGG
>JACBWW010000027.1:8514065-8748017 GCA_020086605.1 Lanius collurio
GGATGGAGGCTGGGATGCTGCTCCAGTGCAGGGTATGGCAGCAGGAGCAGGGCCAGCGTGTCCCCTGGAGGCAACGAAGCAGGGCCTGGGTAGATAAACTACCTGAAAAATGGTCACACTCCATTCCCTGCTCAGCCTCCCCATCCACAGCAGGGCTGCCCAATAACAGACAGATCCTCCAATCGCTATTGAAGCTGGTGTGAGGGAGCTGCTGCACTCTGCTAACTTTCAATAATCGGGGAAGCAATGGCAATAGAGTTTGTGCACTGCGGTGGAAGAGATCTATTAAAAGTGCCTTCTGAGCTGGTGCTGCTGGGCAGAGCAGTTAATTGAAACCATAGTGCTTGTTTTAATTGTGTCTGTCCGTAAGCCTTTGCTGGAATTGCTCTGTCAAGGCTGCTTCCCCCTCTGCCAGCCCTGCCCCTCAGCTGGGTGATGCTACAGGGTCGGTGCCTTTTACACCAGGCTGGGATTTACTGCTGGGAAGTGCAGCAGAGCTTCAGAGCTGCACAGCCCCTCCTCCTCCTCCCTGCAGACAGGCAGGGATCCATCCCTGGAAGAGTCCAAGGCCAGGCTGGATGGGGCTCTGAGCAATGTGACCTAGAGGAAGGTGTCCCTGCCCGTGGCAGGGGTGGGGAGGGAAGGAGGTGCACTGGTTTTGGTGTCAGTAATCCAGATTTGGAGCCTTGCTGGGGCCATTCATCCCTGAGTGCAGAGGTGGTATTTCACCACGGAAGGATGGTGAAAATCACAAATCCAGATGTGCAATGGAAAGCCAGGAGAACACAGGAACCCACCACTGCTGCAGCACCAAGATGCACAAGCTCAGAGCCACTTTGGGGGGAGGGCATTGTGCAGCAGGTTTGGACTTGGCTCATGTCAATGGTGTGTATGGAGTGGGAGAACTGCCACGATGGAGAAGGATGGTGGTGTGGTGACAGCTCCAATACTCCCAGTAACTGCTGGAGTGCTGTCGCTGCTGACACCCGCCAGCCTGAGCAGAGGAGACCAGGAAAAATGGGATATTACTGATTAAAGTGACCCCAGCAGAGCGGGGTGATGAGGAGCAGTGAGAAGAGATACCCAAGCCAGGAGCTGGATTAGGGTGTGGTGAGCCTGGGGCAATGCTGGGTGTGGGGAAAGGGAAATCCTGCACGGTACCAGGCTGGTGGGAGGGAACCAGGGCTCATCACCAGGCTTAACCCAGCACTGTGCCAGAGCTGTGCTGCTTGCCAGGATGCTGTAAAACCAGAGGAAGCCCAAGGAGCAGTTTCTGTTGTGCATTTGTGCCAGGGAGGTCAGAAACCAGCAGTGCTGGGCTCTCTTGATGGGTGCTGCTTTTCCAGGACTGAGACAAATGCTGATATTTAGTAACTGTGGAGGCAAAGTTAATGAGTGAATTTTTTCTGTGTTCTGTGTCAGCCTAAATCTCCTTCTTTGGCCATTCTCTCCTTCAGCCAAACAACTGTTTTGCCTTTGGGGAGTGCCTGGTGTGCTGAGCAGGGCTGGCTCTCAGCTCACATCACCTCGGCCTCTGCCCTGCTCCTGGTGCCCGGCGAAGGTGATGGCATGAGGAGGGCTTTGGGAGGGAAAATTCAGCATCGAGGGTGAGAGGGGTTATGGCACTGCTGGGAGGGACATGGGTGAAGCCAAGGGAGGAACCAGCCCGGTGGGGTCAGGAATTATCTCCCCTGGGGAAACCACCTCAGGGGGGGCTTGGTTTGCTCCCTGTTTTCGGAGCCATCCCTCCCCTCAATGCTCAACAAAATGAGCATTCAGCACACTCACTTCCCGACAAAGGCCAGCCCCAGCCGTGTTTGTGCTGTGCTGGCACAGGAAGGGGACTTAGTGTAAATTAAATTGAGTGTAAATAACCCTCATTTCAAAACCACTTTGAAGTGCCAAGAAAGTATAAACTGGTTTTAAGGCTACATGGGAATCAAGCTTGTTGTTTTACAAATCTGATCACCTTGAGCTTGGGACCCCCTGGGAGGTTTCAAAAGTCTCCAGCAGAGTCTTGCTTTGTTTGCATGGATTAAAACTGTAAATATATTTAGACTATGAATACAGAATGGGGAAAAAGGAAAAGATTAAAAAATATTGTGCATTTCTGATTTTTAGATTTATGTTCTTCCACATGAAAGTGTGAATGACATTTATTTGGCTGGCTGCATAATCCATGTTAACAAGACAATTAGTATGTGCTGAAAGTTATTATTTTCCTCTGCACGTCAAAGTCAGGACTGCTGCTAGATTTGGAATGGAGCCTTGATTAATTTCTTCTTTGTGGTAAAAGATAATATTGAATTTTTCTCCAAAGATCTTGGCAGCATGTAATTAATATATTTTTTTTTTTGCCTTAAATAAAATGGAACAAAACACAACAACCTAACTGAGGAAAAATTCAGTAAAAAATGGACATTTTGATTGTAAAAAATGGACTCTTTGATTGTGTGTCGAGTGAATTGCATGTTTCTGGAAGGCCCAGACAGCCAGGGATGGCTGCAGCTCTCTCCTTATTCATGGAGCAGGTATAGGACTAACAGAGGCTCTGTAGTTTTTTCAGGCACTGTGAGATGTCCCTAAAGGGGAACTTAGCTGAGTTTCTCACCTCTTTTGGAACAGACTCAAAAATGTTTGGGTGGCAGAATCTGGAGTTTGACAAAACCCCAGTGCTGCTGTGTTCAGTGACTGTGACTTAAACTGGAGCCTAAAGCCCGTGGCCACTGCTCAGTTCTGCTCAGGTGCAGAAGCCTGGGCCAGGGCTTCATGTCAGCTGCTGCAGGTTTTTTCTGCAGCAAGACTCCAGGTGGTTTATCCAGGTGGTTTATCAATGTTCTTATAAACATTTCATAGCAGTGATTTCCACTTTTCTATGAACTTTTCCTGCCCTCTGCCCCTTCCCCACCCTGTGGCTGTGTGAGCTGCACTCTGCTGAGCAGGGCTGCTGCTTCCCTCACCCTGGCAGCCCGTGGCAGGATCTGCTCAGCTTCAGAAAGTCTTGCAACCATGGCTGAATTTGAGTTTTTCCATCAGAAAGACCCAAAATATTGAATTTCAGAGGTCCTCTGGTGTCTGTGCTCAGCTGGGAGGAGAACAGCCCCTCTTTCCCATGGCTGGGAGAGGCAGGAGGAGGGGACAGGACCCAGTGTCTGGGGTACAGGATGGGGCTGGGGCAATTATTCAGGAGGTGCTGTGAGCAGAAAGAAGTGGGGTTGCTGGAGACCGTGTGGATGACTCAGGGTCTCTGATTTCATGTCCCTTTCTGGTAGAGGACTTTGGTTCCTAGGGGGAGATTAAGCCTGTCTTGGCTGAGGAGCTGGGGCAGCTGAGGCTGGGAGGACACAAACAGAGGAAACCCAGAAATGCTCCATTTTAGCTTGTCTGTTTTATCCTGTAGTCTCTGGCTCTGTGCTGCTCCTCCCCATGACACTGCCCACAGTAAGAACAGGGTGATGCCAAGGAAGGGAATCAACAATGAACAGCAAAGGAGCTGCTTTATGAGCACTTTATATCAAAAGGGAGACAGAGCACAGAAAAATAGGCTAAGTGCTGCTGGTCCATCACTGGGGAAGCTGTGGGTCCCTCTCTGGTACCCAAAGTGGTGAATGAGGCTGCCATGGCTGGGCTACAGCTGGGGAGTGGGGCAGCATCCTCCTGGATTCCATTTCCACCTCTTTAGCTGGTCTCCTCCTGCCCTCGTGGGTGTCCCTCTGCCCTGGCTTCCCCACAGGCCACAAGGGCAAGAACAGTTTTCTGCAGAGAGCAAGGGGTTAATGCTTGAGAGGCAGAACCCCCCTGGAAAGGTGAGGAATAACCCAGCACGAGGGCTGGAGGGGTGCAGTAAATGAGGCAGAGGCTCCCCATAGAATGAGAATGAATTTAAGCACTGCATAACTCTCCTGTTCCCCAAGCACTGTCTGTCTTGAGCTGCCAAAGAAGCAGGGGGCCTGTGGAGGAAAAAGTGTGGCTAAATCCCAAAATACCCTTCATCCAGGGGGATGGGATGGGAGGAAGTGCCTCCTCCCTGGCAGGGAGGGTGGAGAGGTCAGGTCTGCACATCCAGAGCTGATCCCACCAGCCCAGGAGTGTCCCCAGGAGTGTGATGGGTGAGCTGGGGCCAACTGGCTTTGACAAACAGCAAATATGGCAGGGAAATTGATGAAAAACTTTGGAGAGGTGGAAAGATTTAGGATTAATATGAAAAATATCAGTGTCCCTGGCAGCACAACAATCTTCAGAGTCATAATTCAATTTCCTAGATGAGAGTGTTTTATTTAGGAAGGTCAGAGGTTTCCTGGCTGGCCACCATGGATACGTGGCCAGGTTTGCCCCTCCTGAAACACGGAAGCATAAATAGAATTGCAGCATGTGTTTTCTTTTTATTCAAAACCAACTCCTTTATCAGTTTCCCCCCATCTCTCTGCAAATCGTTTGTTAATGAGGGACTTAAATTGCTCCAGAGCTGGTCCTCTGGGTGCAGCTTAATTCCTCTTATCTGACACCCTGGTGGCTCCAAGCTCTGCTGCTCCAGACCACGGTGAACTCATTTAAATCATTAACTGTGATGGCAGCAACACGAGCCTTTTGAGAAATGCCATTGGGTGATACGTGTCCAACATCAGCCCCAAATAAAGGTTAATTTCATTCATCAGGAGGTGCAATTAAACCCCTTTAGCTGGGAGCCGTTTTTCTGGGCTATACCACCTGTTACGAGCATTTCAGGGGTTGTGATTTCTGCATTTCCTCTTGCTATCCAACACTAGAATAAATTAGGCTTCAACAACTCTAAACAAATAATTCCTACAACATGTTTTTTGGTTTTTTTTCATTGGTCGGCCAATCACTGTTATTATTTTCATAATTATGCCATTCTCCATCTGCTTGATGGAGTTAATGTCTCACTTTGTCAATCACTGGCCCATCTTCCTTCCACATCTCAGCAATAGACAGCCAGAGCATGCAGAAATTAGGCTGTTTTCCAGGCATTGAAATGACAGTTTTGGTGCTTGTGTTCGCCTTTGTGTGTGTTCATTGACTGGCTCCTCAGTTCTGCCTCATCAGGGAAGAGGCAGGAGGGGCTGGATCCTGTGTCTCACCACGCTGCTGTTTTGTGGTGTTTTTGGGCAGAGCTGTGATGCAGCAGAGTGGGACTGGTCTCTCTGGCTCCTCTTCTCCCCCCAAAATATGACAACCCTCCCCGAAAATGCAAACCAAGGAAAGCCCTGCAGGGGCATGGCTACAGGCAGGCAGGAGTGTGTGTGAGAGAGAAGTAGCTCTGTGCACAGCCACATGAGCTGTACTTTGCAGAAGCCAGGCTCCTGTTTTCCCATTTGTGATAATATTGATCATTATCAATTTTCATTGGTAACAGCCTGTGGCTGTTGGTAATTGCCCCTGTCCCAGCAAGAAATGGTGTTGGGGTAAAGTGTGAGATGTTTGAGTGCTCCCAGAGAGGCCCAGTTCTTGCTGCCCCATCTTTTTTAGGTGGAGAACAGCCCTTTGTGCTCTTGTTCTCCTCCATTTTATGTGGTCCAGCCTTGCCAAAAACGAGTGAGACAAAAGAGAAGGCAAGGTCGCCATCAGGGACTGTGGGCTGGGTGGGTGAGCAGGATTCAATGTGCTGCTAATCACAGAGCAGCTCAGCACTGGCTGGAAAACCTGCTGTAAATCTGGGAAGAACCCAGCAGGCAGCACACCCTGGCACCCACCAGTGGGGTGGAGCAGGCAGGAGATGCTCCTCTGCCCCATAGCAGGTTAGAGAGGATATTAAAAACATCTCTGAGCTTATGGATGTGGGTGCTGAGCACAAGCAGGTTCAGATGGGCTCAAATTGGTTTAGATATTAGAAAAAAATTCTTCACTGTAAGGTGGTCTTGTGCTAGAACAGCTGCCCAGAGAAGTGATGGATTCACCATCCCTGGAAGTGTTCAGAAAACTTGGGGATGTGGTTTAGTGGTGAACACAGTGCTGCTGGGTTACTGGTTGGATTCAATGATCTCACAGGCTTTTCCAGCCTAAATAATTCCATGATTCTGTGAAGAAAACCAAGGGAAACTGCCGTGTGGTTCAGCCTGGTTGTGCCAGCACAGCTCGAAGTGGGGCTGTATGAGATCCCCATATATTTGATGTCTCCCCAAAGCTCATTACCGTGGCTGAAGCACAGAACCAGTGCAGCACCTGAGCTGACTCAATTACAGCCCGTTTGAGGAGTTCTGCTCAGCCATTCCCTAGGGGAGGAAGCAGTGATTATTTGTTCTGCACAGCACTTTGGGTACCTGTGAGCAGGCATGCATCCTGCTAAACACATCCCTGGGAACGAGCTGAGGCCGTTGCCTAATTAATATTTCAAATATTCCCAGGCTAGATTGATATACTGTAAATGAACAGTGTCAGATGACAACAGAAATTAGATAAGGAGCAGCTGGAAGTGATCTGCTTGTATTTAAGATCTAGCACTGCCAGGAAACTGTTTTTATTACCAGCAGCTCGAAAAAAACTTCAGGGATTTTCAGAGAGATGCTGTTGATGGTGGGTGAGAAGGGGGAGCTCATCTTCTGGCTCGCCAGTACCCACGGTGAGGACCAGATCCTTCATTAGCACCAGCCAGCATCCCAGTACGGTGTGGTGCCAGCCACGTTCATTAGCTGAGTGTAATTAGCCAGGGGTTTGAAAATGGCAGGGAGGGTTAAGAGTCAAAGGAGTTCTTTCTGAAATTCATCATAAAATGAGAGCTGGGTAGATGAGCACAGAGGTTTGAATTTCAAGTGAGGATGCTCTGCTTAATGGAAGGTAGGATGTGTTTGGTGATTACTAAGGGCTACAGTTTGTAGGTTCCCTGAGCAAAAAGTGCAACTGCACCACCTGCATCCTGGTGAGAAATTAGCCTGTTTCTCTTAGTTATTATCTGTCTTGGTGCAGGGTTTGCAGTTCATTTTTGGCATGCTATTTGTAGAGTGTGGGTTTGGTTTGAGATCTTTGATTGCAATAGATTATCCAGTTTAACACCGTGGTTTTTGTTACACTTGCCTGGAACCAGAGTCATCTTATTTTCTTCAAAGGAGATGCTACGTCCCCTTCAGCCTGAGTGGTTAACTAAAGTTTGAAGGCTGGCTGATTTGTTTCTGTCAGCATGAGAAAGCAGTGGTATGTGACAGCTACATTTTCTGTGTAGCCCTTTTTTTAATCATTCACACGCACACACAAAGGAGAATGCACATCTGTTTTGTTTCTTTAAGCACAATAGAGAGAATTCAAGCAGACTCTTAAACCAGAAATCAACAGGTCTGCTACACCAGTGAGTGCTGTGACTGGAAAATTAAAGGGAAACTGAATCTCTCAGGTCCCACGGAGGTGATTTCCCCTGGTCCCTTTCCGGCCTCCTGCCATCTCTCATCCTTGCTGATGAAGGCCCTGACTGTCAGAAGGGCTGCCTGACAGGCTGGCCAGGCAGTCCAGATTGCCTGGCAGAGAGAGTCAGACTCTCAAAATCTTGGAGAAAGTTTTCAGGGTGCTTGTTGTATACCAGAGCCTGGAAAAGGCAGCTGGAAGAGGTTGCTGTCCCATATGACCTCATCTAGAAGGCAAGATTCAATGTCTCTCTTAATGTCTTTTTCATGGCCAAAATATACTGGTTTAGCATCATTATAAGATACAGAAGACTGCTTTTCTTCTGATAAAATATATCCAGTTCAATAATGAATATCTATCAACTCTACTCAGTATGTGTTTGACACTCATGAGTTTCAGGGCTCTGTGACTGTTCCTGAGTCCAAAATATACCTGGTAGGAGCCACATGGATTACAAATCCTGTTGGGAAACAAAACAACTCTCCAGTCATTTACAAGGCACGGCAACATAAAGAGAAAATGTATTTTTGGTTCAGATGAAGAACACTTGCAAAAGGGAACCTCTAAGATAGTAGAACTAATTTCAAAAAAGGAAGAGGAAAATATTCCTCTTATGAAATGTAAACTCCCTGCTGTGGAAAACTATTGAGGCAAGTAGATGAGTAAGATTATAAAAAGGATTAGATATGGATTATCCAGGATTAAGGCAATGAACTCTCTTGGATAAAATTCACAAGTAGTTTTCATCCTGGTGTGTTTGGGGTCTTAGATAAAACTGTTATTTCTAGGTAGATAAAAACCACCCTCTCCTGCATTGCAAGGACCAACAGTTGTTTGTGTGTGCTTCATTTCATTCTTAAAAAAAACCCCAACTCCCAAAGTGAACAAGGGCTGAGGGTAAAGACCTCGTAACAGAGAGTGGTAACACAGCACCTGAGGAGGTGGGGTGTAGCTGCCTATAAACTCTGCACACGGGGGAAGAAACCACAGTGTTACACATACATATAAATATCCTTCCATATTTATGTGTGTACATATTCTCCTTGGCCTCAGCAGAGACCTGAGGAATGAGATGTTGGGCTTAAAACAGACAGTCCCTGTAAAAGTGTGAGCTTGCTGAATCAAACAGGTCATTCAAGTGTGAGGATTTATCAAGAACTAAACAGAGAACAAACCAGATCTTGTTCCAGCCCTGTGAAAGCACTGCTGATCTCTGAGCCCAGCTGCCAGGCCTGGATGTTCTGGATATGGGGCACAGAGCAGCTTTTCCCTAGGGACCAACAGCAAAGGGGCCAAGGACTTCAACCTGGAAAAGAAATGCAGGAGGGGAGGGTATGGCATGAGAAAACCAGGAGCAGCTTGGATTGGGAAGAGAGGTTCATTTAATCCACGGCAATACCTTCCACAAGGGTTTGGCCTTAAAGGCACTTTGGAGCTGCAGCAGTCCAGGCTATCAGCTGCACCCCTGTTTCTAATAAAAGAGCTACTGCTTGGTTGTAGAGAGAGAAAATAATTTTCAGATGTTGCCGCTACTCTCAGCGGGGTGCAATAGAAACTCATTATCATTCACAAGTCTAACTTAATTACATTTTTTCTTGAAGGATTTTATGCTGTCTCACTGGGAAGGGGGGCTCATCTGCATACATTCAGGGGCTGTCTTTTCAAACCTTAGAAATATCTATGGTAAATGCCTAAGAAAGTTGGGGAGTTACTGTAGGACCTTTGTTTGATCAATGCAAGCTGCAGTGTGAATTCACCAGACCCACAGGAAACATTATCATGCCCAAAACCTGAATTGTTAGACAATGAGATGTTACCTTGCTCCTTCTGTGCATGTTGCTTTCATCAGATGGTCTGAAAATGAGTAATTTCTTCATTGGTCAAATCTTGAAGCCTTTTCTGACTTTATTCTTATATTTCTTTTGCAGAAGGAAATTTTCCTCCACGGAAGCCTCAAGGCATTACTGAAAATTGAAAAAGCAAAATAAAAGACGCTGGAATTCAGTCTGGGATGATCAAAGCATTCCTTGTTTAGCCACAGATGATGTCTGTGGGCAACCTGGCACTATCTGGGTGGGGTGGGGGTCTTTCTCTCTGTCGTGTGGAGCCCAGGGGCTGCAGCTCTGCAGTCCCTCAGCAGTGGGGTGTGGGGAGCCCCTCTCCCTGGCCATCTCCTCCAGAAGCTGCTCTGCATCCACGCCCTTGTACCCGGCACTACGTGACCCACAGGGTCCATCAGGGAACTGAAAATACCCAAACTCGAAATGCCTTTGAGCATTTTATTCCCAGGTCAGCTGCCACGAGGGTCAGCACAGCTTCACAGAGCCTGGGAGGGCTCTGCAGCCTGACCCCAGCCCAGCAATTACTGCTGCAGGGTGAGGCTTGGGGTGGGTGGTCGTAACCTGCACAGCAGCGGGTCAGGGAGGGTCAGGGAGGGTCAGGGAGGGTGACCTTCGCAGGCAGGAACAAAAAAGAGGTGAAAAGAGGGGAAATCAGATGGATAATTAGCTGTGTAATTAAACTTTCTCCAGGGCAAGCAACTCGAGGCCAGTTCTGCCTCCTGGGAAGTGCAGCAACACCTCCAACAACTCTGACTACAGAGGAGTAAAAGCCTGGGAGTGCTTCCCTGATGGAAAACACAGATCCCAAAGCAGTTCTGTCTGCAGGTTTAGCAAATGTCTTTGGGGTTAAACTGGAAGGATTTAGCCATTTCTATTGCCTGGCAATGCACAAGGCCCCAGTGGGGGAGAGAAAGGCTGAAACAAAGCAAAAGTAATTAAACAGAAGCAAAGTAGGCAGCACTTCCCCGCTGATAATCTATGCAAACGACAAGGTTTCTTGTTTGGACAATCAATAAACCAGCCCATTTCCTTCTATTTTTGTGTGGTTGCATGTACTGGCTGTATTGTGATAGAAACATTGTGAAGCATTGATTCACAGATAGAAATATATCTGGATTGCTTGTGGTTTATTAAGAAGATCAAGATAACAAGTGCTGCATTATTGATCAAACCCAGAGGGACACTTCCTTTTTTTTTCTGCTTGTCAATGAAATCCCATTGTAATTATTTTTTCTTTTTTCTCACTCTTCCTTTCCTCTCACCTCTCCCTATTTCTCTGGGGATGCAGTAATGAAGCAAGCACAAAAAGTGTCAGTCAGGACTGGCAGTGGGCAGGAGAAGGGTAGAAGGGACACAAGCAGAGGAACTGCAAGGAAAGTGCATTTGCCAACTTGTATGGGGACATTAATTCTCTTCACTGAGGCTTAACAGCCTCAGTCAGAATCTTAGCAGGAGCTGAAGTAGCCTTTTTTGTTTGCACTTTAGGCTTTAACTGTGAGTTTAAAACTTTATTTGTTTGTATATGTTAATTTATCAGTCCTGCCCACAGGCCCTTGTGCAGAGCTGGATTTACCAAGCACTGGGATTGCTGGGGGAAAGGGAAGGGGAGAGCTGGTGGTTTATGAGCAGAAGCCTGCAATTAGACAGGTTGAAGTGTGTATACCAGTTAGGACCACAATGCAAGAGGTTTGGGGACAAGCACAGAAAAAAAGACATTTCTTGGCTCTTGGCTGGAGAGACAATCTTTGAGACAAGAGCAGCATTTCGTGGGGCAGGGCCTGGTGAGTCCCACTGCCTCGAGTCCCAGATGAAGCTTTGATGTCCTGTGTCCCTCTTGACATTCTCTGAGTGAATTCTTCCTCACCTGTCAGTACTCAGGTCACACAGAACTGGTCAGGCTTCAAGTGCACCTTGCAGTGCTCTCTGCCCTCCCCAAGAGTTTCCTCCTCCTGTGAGCTGGAGCTCTTGTTTCAGGCAGACACTGCCATGGCTCTATCCTTAATTTTTTCATGTAGCTGTGGGTACCTTGGCTGTGCTCTCTTGATGATCAGCCTGGAAAATTCCAGCTGTGCAGACCTCCAGTGAATAAAACCATTAAACCTTGGGACAGGCCAGTTCTGTCTTTTGCTACAGTGTCACCCTGAAGTGGCTCAAGGTGTCCTTAGAGCAAACCAGTGAAGAGTCTGACACCTCCTCTTGAGCTGGAGGGCTGGTGCTGGCCTGCAGGTGGAGGAGCGTGGATGCTGTTGCTTTGCTGCTGGAAAAGTGATGCTGCAGCTTTTTGAAAATCTCCATTCCCCTTCCCATGGACCTGCTTAAGCACAATTCAAATAGCTTATCCACTCAGAGGCTGTGGGACGTGTTCCTGTGCTTTATATTTTCATACATTAATATACTTATATTCAATACAATAATGCATTTATATTTTAATAATTTATATTTTCTGAGTTCATCTTTTATATGTTGATTTATTTTTCTTAGTTTATATTTTCATATATTTATATTTTCATATATTTATATTTTTAATGACTGGACTCACTGATCTTGTGGGCCTTTTCCAACATAAACAATTCAATGATTCTGTGGTTTTATATTCACCATAAGACCTGGTGTACTCAGCACATTGTTTCCTCCTCAGATCCTTGAGGTTGGAGCCTGGGGCTCAGTGAGACCTCGGTGCTCCCAGTGCAGCCCTCCCAAGAGCTGCTCCTACCCAGCCCTTGCTGCTGTTCCTCCTGCTGCCTCTATTTGTTGTTCAGTTTGTACAGGCTGAGTTTTCCCACTCCATACATCCCACAGCCCCATAAAATTTAAAAGACTTGCCTGGGCATAATTGGGTTGTGTTTTGTTTATATAACCACAGGAACAACACGTTCAAGAGAGCAGGAGAGCAAAAAGTCAAGCACAACAGAGATAGGAAGAGACCAGAATGAACCTGGTTTGTATTTTTGCCTTGTGCACATACCTGTTCTGCCCATTTTTATTTGCAGGGCCATATTGAAAAGCTCCCTGTCTGTATTTCATGTCCTTGCCAGCAAGATGAGGTGCTCTAACACTCCCAGTAAAAGCATCACTGGCTGGTTTGGTTTTCCTTTTAACATAGGAATAATTTCGTTTGTTTTGTCCTGTTCTCTGAAGCATTTCTGAAACTCATTTGGGCTGAGCTGTTTCAAACCTCTTTAGCCTGATGTAGGCACTCCAGATATAAAATTCTAACCTTGTGGAAAATTTGTCAATATAATCCTAACCAGATCTGATAAGGGTCATTTGCTGGGCAATGCTTGTGGTCCTGATGGTGATGCATGTGGCTGACAAACACAATTTATTTATCTATAGAAGAAAAATACAGGCAATCTGAAGAAATCTGAAGTTCTCTTCTTATTTGAGAAGTGATGGACAAGTGCTGGAGTGAACCAAGTCTAGAAGCTCATAACATGACAAAGATGAATGGTGCTGCCTGTCAGCCTTCTCGCTGGGCTCCGATTGGGCACTGAAATTTGAAAGGTTTCTGAGAGTTGTTCAAACCCAATGGTCACTTCAAGTTTGTGCCACTGTCAAGGAGGAATAAGGCAAGTCCCCAAAGCAGTTCAGGCTTTCTGTAGTTCATAACTACGCTCCTGGTGTGGGTGGATGTGACAGGCAGGTAAACTCACTTTTGCCCAGGCAAAACAACATTTCCTACAGCAGCACCAGCTTCACTTGCAGAGGTGGGAGAGGGCATGAATCAGAGAAGGTAAATTTTACATTCAGAAGTAGTCTGGCAAGTTCTTATGGCACTTAATAGCTGGCATACTCCCACTGCAAGGGAAGGGGGAAGCAAATTCAATCATTTATGTTACAAAAGTCCCACCGCTCTTTATTATGTGCACAGATGGTGTCTCGGGAGCTTGGCTGGCTGGCAGTGCTCTGCATGCCTAATGCCAGGCAGGGAGCAGTGCTTTTCCAGCCCAGGTGACAGTGGGAAATCTCTTTTCTTTCCATTTGCTGGAAGCATGTGGATTGCCAGCCTCTTCCATTTTACATTTCATTTAAACCAACCTTCCAGCAAAAAGTCAAAATATTATTGCAGACCACATTTAGTGGAGGCAAAGGCAGAGAGAACAGAGGATGCACCAGAGAGAACAGATTATGCATCATGGAAGTGAAAATCTGTTGCAAACAGAACAACAAATATAGAGGTATTGCAGGACATGTAATGGGACAGGAAATGGAGTTGCTTTGTTTTAAATCCTTTCACATAATGGAGACTTTTAAAGGGTGAAGTGTGAAATCAGCTAAATCTGTGCAAATATGTCAACTCTGGGAATGGAATGACCTCACCCAGTGGCTCCTTGTTTTTTATGAAGGTTTTTTAGAACTGCAGCACCTCCCATAAGAGCTGCATTTCTGCAGCTGTTTACACTCAGCCCTGGACTGGCCTTTTCAAATCAGTGCCATCCTTCTTGAGCTGAGCACTCTTTGCTGTAGCAGTGTATCCATCACCTCACTCTTCTTCCCTGCTGGCTGGGTTTGGGAGAGTGCTCTCAGTAAAAGTTTCAGGGCTGTGGAAAGGTCAAATGTGCTCAGCCTCTCTTTACAAGTGCTGCTCTAAGACTACCATTTACTTTCAGCAATAAAACACGGGGGTTTATGCTTTCCCCCTCCAGCCTAAAGGTCTTCCAGCACTTAACAGCTGTTGTGTTATGATATACAGCACCACCAGGACACAGCAAAGCACCATCCCACGTTCAGAGGTAGGAGGAAAAAAACAACACTGAAGACTTGGCTGACTTTTGAAAATCACAGATCTTATCTCAAAAATGCTTTGGGCCAGTAGAATTTAATTCCAAGGTCCTAAGGGCTGACAGAATTTGGCAAGGATCCATCTGATTTCATGCTGATAGAAGAATTAGTGTCAGCTGAGACATTTGGGGGCTTAAAAAAAAAAAAAAAAAGAGAAGCAGAACAACCCAGAGGAGATAAATACCATCATGTTGTGGTAGTTGCTAGGTTTTGTCTTTATTTCTGCCTGTGGTGTGCTGTTGGATGGAAGTGAGCTTCAAAGGGGCAGCTGCCCTTGGTCAGAAGGCCAGAGGTATGTGGCATAAGAGCAGATATTTCACTTTCAATGCATGTGTCTGGAGTGCCTGTCTATTGAATGTATTGGAGGTTTTGGATTTAACATGTGTGACACCTGTCAGGCTGTGGGCCAACTCAGGTACTGACTGCAAAGGATTTCAGGTAGAATTGCTTCTGTTGCACCTCAGTTTAACTAAACCCAAGTGATTTCACCAAGCCACAGCCTCTGAGCTGCCTTTGTCTCCTACAGCTCAGAGGTGAGAGTTCCATGGCAGAGGGGCTCAGGAACTCTTGATTTTCCCCAGAGTTTGTACCCTGGACCTCAGCAAGTTTAAACTTCCAGGTTGCTCTGCTAATCCAGACCTAACTCTCTCAGAGCTCAATGCCCACAAATGGAGACAGAGCTTACTGAGAATTTTGCCCCGGATTTTTTAATTTTTCCCACTTTCTCCTTAAAGGACCTTTGCTACAAAACTTTCCAGATTTCTTTGATGACCTTAATTAATGAGGCAATTGCAGAGTGCTTTATGGGCCTGTGCTCTTTCTCTATTTAGGCATTGTTGCTGTAATCAGTGCATTTCTCTTGGTCTTCCTTATTGCTTTATTGTTGTTTGTGACTGAAAAGGCCCAAAGAAAAGAGCAATACATGTTGGCCATGCTCACATTGCCTGGATGCCCAGGAGAACTGGAGGCCATGCTCAGGGCTCTGAGGAGTGGTCATTTGTCTAAGCACATAATTCTGCTGACTTCTGAAAGAAATTTAACATTTCCAACCTTTCACCCTCGCCAGTGCTCACAGAGCTGACCCCAGGGGCTGGCCCAAAGGGAGCTAATAAGATAACTTGCACTGGGAAGCTGGAGGAGTCGATTACAATGAATATTTAAGTGGTGAAATTTTCCACTGCCACCACTGAAGTTTTTTTTTTTTCCTACTAATTACTGCCATTAATAAAGTCCTGCCAACACCTGGCTAATGAGGACTCAGCACCAACTTTACTTAAACTATGGCCTTTTGTTTTCTTGGTTGTGCAATGTGTGTGACAGTTGCCAGGTTGCTGAGCACGAAGGTTTTAGAGAGGTTAATAGAATATGGAAACAGCCTTACGAGAAGTCCATGCTGATGAAAATAGAAATTATTATTGGAAATAAGCTGGAAAAGTTAAGATAAATACTAGTTGTGCTTGTTTTCTATCAGGTGTTCAGAGAGTTGATGTCTTCTGCTTTTTAGGTTGGGGCACTGAAAAACTAAATCTGGTTGAAGATGTTCCAGCTCATTACAATAAGGAGCAGTGGTGCAGAAAGGCTTTAAAGATCACTTAACCCCCAACTATTCTAGGTTTAGTTTTCTGCTGTTGGAAGCCAGGATAGAGTCTGAACTCTGGAGTTTCAGTTGGACTTACAGATACCAGTTTATGAAATGAAGTGCTCATAGGAAGGAAAATAAAAATCTCCATTTTCTTCATTCAGAGCTCTTTGTTGAGGCTGTGAACTCATCTCCATCTGGATGACTCCTTTTATAGTGTTTAGATAGAAGTGAAGTTCCCATAGTGTGTGCAAGAAGTTAACCAGCCCCTCAAGACACCACAAAGGGTGCATTTTAAGTTTAAAATGGTTTAGTTGTAGCACATCCATAAATATTATTAAAAAGAAAGCTTTACCTATTTTTAACTGTTTTTAAGTCAAGTGCCTCAGTACTTGACCCTGGTGGGAGCAATGTTGTTTCATTTTGAGTTCTGGGGTGGGGATGTGGTGGGAATGCCTCCCATCTGAGTTCTGCAAGCTTTGGGGGAGTCTGTGCAGAACCAGCTGTGATGTGGAAGTCAAACCCTTCACTCAACAGCAGATCTGAACCCTCTGAGAGTGTGGAATTGCTGCTGAGAAAGGTGGGGCTGTAATTACAGAACCAAAAAGTCAGCCTGACTCCCGTGGATGAGATTTGGGGCTGCAAATTTCAGTTGACACCAAGCTCTGGCTTCTATCCTTTCAGAGTTGTTTCATGTTTATACAGTGTAATTGCTGTTAAATGCAAGCTCTCTGAGCTTTATTAAAAATAGCACCACATTAACCTAACGAGCTTTTACAGGCAGGATTGATAACATTTATTAAAGGGTGTATGTAATGTGTTTGTGTGCAATAAAAGATTGACCTGACAGGTCTTTCTGATCCCAGTTGCTCCTGTTACAGGCAAACCATCCACAAGAGGACAACAGAGGCTCGTGTGCCACTGATGGGGCTGGGAAAGGGGTGTAATTAAAAAATATTTCAATGCATAATGAACCTGTCAGCTCTGGGAAAAAATATTTGCTGTGGTTCCCTGGAAGCTGCTGTGACAGCCTCCTTTGGCAGTGCCACCTGATGGAGTTGGTGCCTGTGGAGAAGGTGGCAGGAGGCCATGGGGCATCAGGCATTCCAAAGGGGTCTTTGGGGGATGTGCTCCCCACTGCCCTGTCTGTTCCTTCTTCCTGGGGGATCCCAGAGGTGGCAGCTCCCAAGCAGCAGCAAATCCCTCAGTGTGGTCCGTGGGCAGGGTTGGCTCTGAGCTCCTGTCCCATCACTCAGCCCCTGGGAGAGGTAATGGTGCCTGCAGTGATTCATGGGCCTTCCTTCCATTCCTCATTGTGCTCAGGATGACCCAGCTCCTGAGTCACGGCCATAAAAGCAGGACAATAATGGGTGTATGGCCATGAAACCTCTGTGATAGATTTCTACTGTGTTTTTCCTTTAAAAAAGTTAAAAAAAAAGGTTGAAAAGGAATTGTAATTGAAATGAGCCTTGTAAAGGTGGGGAATTTCCCTGGACAAGATGGAGCAGAGGTCAGAGCAGGAGTGTGCAGTGTGCTTGTAGCCACATCCTCAGTGCTGCCTGCCCACAACAGTGTAGAAGTTGAGCCAGGCTATCCTAAACATCTGCATTCCTGTTTTTACATCTCTATTTGGACTCCTCAGGGGTTATCACTGCCCTCAGCAACCTCTGGTGCTAGAAACAGAAATTTCTTTAATTGCTGGGTTCAGCTCATCAGATTGGCCTCCATGTAACTTCTGGGTGTTCCTGGGCATGGGGATCCTGAAAGGAAGCAGCAGAGATGTCCTTTAGGATGAGTTCAGCTGTGGGGTGAATGGATGCAGCTCTCCATCAACAGGAATGCCCTAGAAAATGCTGGCATAGATTTGGTAGTGGCATCAACCCCCTCACCACTGCATCTTCCAAGGAGTGTGCTTAACTGTTGGCATTTATTGTGTTACTGGTTTTTTAACTTAAACCCAAAGTTTCCCTTAAAGTAAATGAACAAAAGTGGTAGAGTGAGAGGTGAAAAGGCTGATGCTGAATGGAAGATTATGGGGAGAAGACTTTGGGAAGCCCAGGGAAACAGAGGACCAGGAATGGGGATGGAAAGGGAGAAGTAGTGACTGCTGCTTGGAAGAGGGAGAAAAAGTAGCTGGGAAAGAGGTGGTGGAAAGCTGGAATCACCTGATTTTCCTCCCTTGGTGGTCCAGTCGTGGAGAGAGATATCAGTAAATATTTCACATGGAGGGTGTTGAGGGGAAATTGCCTGCAGCAGTTTGTCTGGGGCAGGGTTTCACCTGCTGTCTGACGTGGAGGGAGTGCAGACAGCGCCCTGCCAGTCAGCCCACGGCCACAGGGACACGACGTGACAGGGATTAGAAGGGAGAAAGCTCAGGATGAAAAACTGCTGCTTCCACAGGCTTGGAAATAAAAGCTTCAGATGGCATTTTTTATTTCCCTGTGTTTCACCTTTGTTTTTAAAAGGAGGGAAAAGAACAAGGTTATTTGTGGAGGCGTTAAGCAACAGAAAAATCCCTGACTTCAAGTTGCTGCTGGTTTCTCATTTTTTATATTTTTTTTCTTTTATCCTGGATGCATCACTCTGCAGCATCTTCATAGGCTGAGGAATAAAACATGACATAACTAAGATGTACAGTGTGCTTTTTGGCTAAATGGTGGGACTGGTGAAACATTACAATCATTTTTCTGGCTTTTATTTGAAATCATAAAGAGTTAAGTGCATCAGATTGCTGGGCTTATTTTTTCTTCCCTTCTGTGAATGAAAAATTGAAGGGAGAGTGTGGTAGTTAATTTAAGAGTTTGTTGGGAGAATATACTGACTATGACAACATTAATTGAAATAAAGGATAGGAAACATCCTCAGCTGCAGGAAAAAAATATAAGAGAATATTTGGCAAATGACATAAGATATGAGATCTCAGGGTTTAAATTTACTGCTGATGCAGCTCCCAGTTACCACTCAGTGGTGAATGTTAAGGAGCAGGGAATAGAACAGGGTGGGCTTTGGGAGAGGATCTGGTGTGGAGGATTTTTCCCAGTGTCTTGCGAATTAATAGGTATTTTTCAAAGTATATTCACTGAATTGTTACAAATGAGCTACCTTCCAACCTCTGTTTTACAGAGTACACAGTAATTGTGGAACAAGTTTCCAAATGTAAGGATTTATTAAGGTAGACACTAAATCCATATGTAGATACCCAATATTTGTTTTCGGCATTTTGCTGTCAGAAAATGTCAGCAAATAAATGATAAAAGGTGTCTCTGAGTGCCTGGGATGATTATTTAGGTACATTTGTAAGAAAGACTGACCAGGATAGGATCATTTATTATGAATAACACCCAATTTATAGTCCTGTAAACCCAGAGTGCTGCTGATAAAAATGGTTTCTTTGTCTTCAATTCTTTTGATTATCCTTTATGGTTAAATAGGTGAAATCAAAAGAGTACACAAAACCCTAGATCTGCTCTTCTTTTCCTGAGGAATATTAGTGGAGGGAGGTTGCCCAGAGAAGCTGTGGCTGCCCCTGGATCCCTGGCAGTGTCCAAGGCTGGGTTGGACAGGGCTTGGAGCAGCTTGGGACAGTGGGAGGTGTCCCTGCCCATGGCAGGGGTGGCACTGGGTGAGCTGTAAGGTCCCATCCCACCCAAACCATCCTGTGACTCAGTAACCTTTACCAGCAGGACTTGATGCCTTCTGGATGACATCTCTGAACTCTGAGAAAGGGGCAGGAATGTCCTCCATGGTGAGAAGCCTCTCCTTGGGGCCAGCAGCCCTGCAGGTTCAGTGTCAGCTTTGGCACTGCTGCCTGTGCCCTCAGGGTGGGGAACAGAGGAGCTGCTTGGAGGAACCAGATCCCTGTGGTTGTTCCTGTCTCTTCCAACTATCACAGCTCCATTGTCCCATTTCAGTGGTTTCTGAGGGTACTACAGAGCTCAGTGCCTGAGCAGATCTTAAGGAGAATAGTCCTTTCCTGAAAAAAAAAATAAAATTGATTTGTAAACACTGGCAGAGATAAGAAAGGAAATCTGTAGTGGGAATAAGCATGTCAGGAATGCTGCAGTGACAAGATCAATTTGCTTTGATCAATTTAGTGCCTCAGACTTCAGCAGCAGCTCTTGTCTGAAGGTACATGTGCCCAGGGAATGTGTGGGATGGGCTGTCGTGGGCTGCCTCTGCTCCCAGTGGACAGATTAAGTGTCCCAGCAGAGCAGACAGAGACAGAAGTCTGGGAAACATAATTGTATACCTGTGTATCTTCTCTCAGAAGATGCTCTGCTTTGAAGTTTAAAACTTTAGGGGTGGGATGTTAGCACAGAAATTAATTTTTAGACAGCAGTGCTATCTGGTTAGAGTAATTGCTTATTATCTGCCTCCCTGGGGTTTTAAGCTCTTGGAAATGACTATTTACATCTCAGTGTGTGCTTCAAGGCAGGAGAAAATTGCACTCCATCGTTTCAAGGCTCTGTTCTGGCTCTCTGAAGCGTGAGGAGGAAAAGAGAGTTTAGAGAAAACTTTCTCCTGATCTGTCTGTTCCAGGAAGTTCCTGGGTAGGAAGGGACCCTAAACACATCTCATTCCATGGGCAGGGACACCTCCCACCAGTCCAGGCTGCTCCAAGCCCCATCCAGCCTGGCCTGGGACACTTCCAGGGATCCAGGGGCAGCCACAACTTCTCTGGGCACCCTGTGCCAGGGCCTCAGCACCCTCACAGGGACAATTTGTTCCCAATATCCAATCTAAACCTGTTTTCTGTCGGTTTGAATCCATTTCCCCTTGTCCTGTCACTCCAGGCCCTTGTAAATTGTCTTTCTCAGTCTTTCTTGTAGGCTCCCTTCAGGTGCTGGAAGGGTTCATAGGATGTCTCTGATTTTTAATGTTATTTAAGCCATGAGTGACCTCAGTGCTGGTAAGTGGCCACGCTGGGGTGTGGGGAATAGAGAAGTTTTATTCTTTCTCTTTGTCCTTTTTATTTATTTATTTGTTTGCTCCAAAGTCTACAGTAAACACTGCCATAAACTATGCTGATGTAAAACAACTGCAAATTGAGGCATTATTTCATGTTATTTGTACCACAATTTTATTGCATTCACAGTTATTTACAGTATGTAAATAAGCTTCATAGTGTAGAAAAATGTTCTGTTATAACTCAGTTGTTTGAGCATTAAAAAGAAGGGGGAGGGAATCAACCAAACCCCATAGATGCAGACAGCAATAAGAGATTATGGATAATACTATGGAGATTTTTTTTTTTTTTTGTTATAGGATTAGCTCTGTTTGAAAATAGCACCCATTTCCTGAAACACTGAAATCTGTGTACTTCAGCTACCTGCATTGTGTTATAAATCCATAATGACTATTTTCCATCAAATATCGTGTTACAATTTGAATTATTAAATGCTAAATTGCTGTGTATGGATTGTAAAGCAATGAAAATTTCCTGCCAGTTGAAAGGGAGAGCTGCTGTGGGTAAGAATTCAGCCTTTGATGAGCATTGCAGCGGCTGTAGACATAAGCAATTATATGCAGATGGAGCCCAGGCAGCACAAAGATAAATGGAAGGTCCTTTTCAATCCTGCCTGCAGCATTCCCTACATGAATATGGACTGCAGTGTGATTGTCTGGCTTTTTTAGGGCTTAATTTTCATCCTGCTGAATGTAAAGGTAAAAACATCTATTAATTTCGGCAGCAGCAGAGGTGGGGGGCTTTGGGAGTAGATTAAAGCAGGCTGAAAGTTTTTGGAGAGAACATAGCAAACTTTGGCAGAAAAATATTACTTGGGTGCAGGTAGGCTGAGGAGCCTGTTCAGGTGGGGAAGAGGCTTCTGTGTTTACCTTTCTGCTCTGTATTGCTGCACTGGGTGTACTTCCAGGACCTGATTGTGGTTAGTGTCACATTTTTCCCTGGAGGAATCACAGTGTTTGCCAAATACAACATGAAAATAAGCCATTGTAATAAAAGGCAGCAGAAAGGAGAGATCCATTCTGGCAGTCCTGGACAAAGAAAGAGGTTTTTGAAAGCCAGGTGAGGTTTGTGTTTGGACCCAATGTGTGTGTCACCAATAAGGAGCCAGGGAAAGGAGGTCAGAGGAGCCAGTGGCATCCCTGGACTGGGATGACTGGACACTGTCAGCCCCACACATGTTTAGAGATCGTGGGAGGATGAGGTAGGTGCTGTACAGGATTCACAGGTAGTCATGAGGATGTGTTTATGGAAAATAAAGTCACCTGTCCAGCTGTCCCAGGTGATGCTGGTGTGGCTCTGTGTCACCCAGCCACTGCTTGTCTCCCTGTAGGTACTGACAGGACATGATTGCTGCTGAATGCAAGCACAAAGCTCTTCATCCCCCTTGGAATTCATATCCTGGTTCACACAGAGATGAACTCTCAGCTTCCCTGCAAAATATTTAGAAAACCACAATAATCCCTTCTGTCATCTTTCCCCACGAGCTGCGGTGTGGGGATGGCTCTTTCCACCACCACTGCTGCCTTCTCCTTAGGGTGGGCAGTGCCTTCCTTGCTGCCTGCTGAGAGTGTGCTGGGAGCTGTGCTGGTTCAGGGGCAATAAATCTGCTTTTTGGGTCGCAGGATTTCCCACTGCTTTTCCCAGCAGCCAGATGGATGCCCCTGCCTGCAGTGTGCTGTCACGCTCTCAGGTCTAGCTGGGAGCTTGGCACCTGCAGGAAAACAGAGTGTCTTGAAGGCCTAAAAGGCAGAAAAAGCAAATGTGGTTAAAACCAAAGTTCTGGGTCACATCAAAGTGGTGAGGGGCTGCCCTGCTGTGTGTGGTTTTGTCCTCACTCTGTCCTTCTGCATTAGCTTCTGCTTTAAAGCCCTTTCAAAGGGCAGGGGAAGGTGCTCCAGTGGCTGTGCCATGCCCTAGGACAGAGCAAGATGTGCTGCACCTTGTCCAGTGCTGAACTGCTCTTCCAGCATGTGGAGATGTGTGATTGTGATGTATCCATGTGGATATTTTGAAAGCACATCAACATGAGCTCTTCACAAAGCTCTTTTGGATAAAAGCTGTCCCAGATTCCTGGCCCTTTTTTAGGCCTGATGGCACTGCAGTTGTGCAGAGAGAATTTGGAGAGGTTTGGAGGCAGCCTTTGAAGAGCAGAAGGAAGCAGAGCTATTCCTTCGTTATTATTTTTTCAAGCAGCACACGCCTGGTTTTTTAACCTTTATTGAGACTGATGTTGTCAGGTACGAGCCTACACTTCCTTTCACCCCCAAGTGCATCCCCCAGACACTTTTATCTTTGCTTCCTTTCCCCTGTTTCTAGGAATCAGGGAAGACATCACTCTCCCAAGCTCGATGTGCTGGGATTTAATTGGTATCAGAAAAACCCCAACCAACAGAGCAGGATGAGTTCTGTCCAGGGCTTTTCTCTGTGTGTTTTCAATGGCTGTCATGATCAGACCCTCAGTAATGTGCTGCAATGAATCAGCACCTTGCAGACGTGGAATAAATTAGTCTTGGGAAAAGAACTTTACCATAGAAGCAACATAAACTTTGTATTATTACCCTAAGGTGCCCAGTAATTGCTGTTGATTGGAAGGGAAAAGCCATCCAGAGGAGAAATGCAATTTGTTGCTGTGGCTACTAGCTCCCAGATTTATTATCTCTCCTCTTTCTCCCTGAGTGTTGTAAAATACACCACATATTCAGCTTGCTTTCTTTTGTTGTTGTTGTTTTGTGGGGTTTTTTTATTTATTTCAGAGTAAACCCTGTCTGCAGGTTTATAGCCCTGGCAGGTGCAGCATCACTGTGGACTTGCACTCTAACTGCTCAGTGCTGGCATCTGTTCAGAGGCTGCCACTGAAACATAAACCACCTTTCCCTGAAGTGCCCTCAGTGTCTGAGATGGAGCCCAAGATTGGCTCTTTATTAAGGGAAAAGTGGAGAAAACATCTGGGCATTGTGTGGCCATGGCAGAGCTTTCACAGTTTCAGGGAAACGGGGTTCTGATGCATATACACATATTGTGGATGAAAAAATGAATATCTTCATTCCAAAGATAAATTGCATGTGCAATGTTTTGTACTTATAAAATTGGGAAGGCAGCATGAGGCAGAGAGAATAATTTCAGAGTGTGAGAGAATGTGTAGTACCAAGGAGGAAGGGAATGCTTTTCCCTAGAGGAAGAGGCAGCGTTGATTCTCCTGCTCCTCTAAGATTTTTGAGTGAGCTTGCAAAAGTCCCTCCAGTCCCTGAGTTCAGTCACAGACAGCACTCCTCCCCTTGGTGCTGAGCAGTGGTCAGGGATTGCTGTGAGGTGCCTCAGACTTTTAGGGGTGCTATTGCCCCTCTTCCTACTGATAAAACTCATTGCAGTGGGAGCATTTCTCCTCTGCTTTCATTTGCATCTGCCTCCCACTGATGGGGTCTTGCTTTTTGTGGGGTGAGTCCCAAATTCCACTGACATATCCTAAAGATACGTCCTGTAGAACAAAGCTGTGTGTCAAACATGGCACAGGAAATTGCTACAGCAGAAATGAAGGCTAATGCATCAAGAGAGCAGTGTCTTCTTCACAGGCTGCTTTTTAGCACGGTAAATGAGGAGAAGATGCTGTTGGCTCTTCCGTGGTCTGGGAGTTAAGAAATCTTAGTGGTATCTCCTTGGCAGCAGCCTGGGAAACTGGCTCTTGATATAGGAGTCTCTTGGGCCAGCTGCAGTTTTCTGAGATCCCCTAATTTCCTCTGAAAAGATGCTCAGAGGTTTATTTGGACTGCCAAATGGATATTTTGATTAAACATCCTGATTTACCATTTGGAAAAAGAAATGGAATTCTTTCCTCACTCTGGAGGAGGATTATTTAGTTAGGTTGGCTGTAGAAGAGAAATTCAGTAGGGTACAGGAGACTTGTGAAGAACCACTGTGCTCTCCTGGGTAATATTCCTCACTTTTCCCTTCCTCAGGTGATCTCACAACTGGGATCTCATCTAAACATGCTTCATCTATCTAAACAGAGGCTGAAATCCACCTCTCTACCACCTCCTCATACTCTTTGCTGTTTCCTCACGTTTCCCTACTCTTTGCTGCCCTGTGGTTCCCTGGCTGGGCATGCCTCTCTTTTCAAGCAAGTCCTGATTTTTGTATCCTGTCATCTGCTTTGGGACTTTGTCCCTCAGTCTGCTGTTCTTGTTCTCAGTCCTTTCACTCTGTGCAGCTCCTTGCTGGGTCAGGATGTGCCATTTCCAGCACCACAGATGGTGGAGCTTTGGTCTTGCAGCTCCTCAGTGCTGTGGGGTGAGGGCTCTGGAGAGCTGGGACTTTCACTGAACACGGGGCTCCATTTTCCAAATAACTCAGAGTTTGAACCGGTCAGGCAGTAAAAGAACTGCAGATTTTTGAACATGCCTCACCTATTAACTCTCTAATGACAGACATCCCAGCCAGGTTTTCAAACCCGGGGAGCACAGGGCAAGCTTGGCTGTGTAGGTGTTTGTTAATAAAATGGGATTTGCTCTGGGAGCCTCAAGGCAGCCTGAGCTTTTCTGCAGACACAAACTGCAGCTCCTGGGTGCTGTGCACTGGCAGAAACACGAGTGTTGAGGCAGAGAAGGACTGTGCAGCCCAAAGGCAGCATGGCCCACGAGCTCAGGCAGAGGGTGCCCACCAGAGCCAGCAAACTTGTCACCACAGTTCACTAATTGCCTCAATTACTGTGACAGCTTCCTGATCCCACGCCAGCTTTTAGCTTGTTCCTTGATCCCTGTTTAATGACTGAGTGCTCCTCTAGCTCATTTTTATATTTATGGCCCCTGCCATCATATTCTTTGGGTCTGTTAAATTTAATGCTCTGTGAAGCTGTTCAGGATTCATGGTGACCCCTGTGCTACCCCAGCTGATGTGCACCAGAGCCAGCCAAAGTTCCCAAAAGCTTTCAGAAAAAGAACAGAAAACTTGAAAATTCTGGAGTAACAAGTTTGGAGTGGGCAAATATGAGAAGTTCTTAGAATTCTTCAGCCTCTAGAACTGGTTTTGTGTCAGGAAACTTTTTTATCTCATTAAAATAGACACTATTTTTTCACAGGAATGCATTGTAAAAAATATGTATTGTCTTAGGAATTTGGAGGATTTCAGATTCCTGTTTGGCTCATATTCTTTATCAGGTAAAAATTGTGGATTTTTAAGATGGTGATATAGCATCCCACAATTTATTTACAGTTGCAATCAAATACTGTTTCAACTTCAGCAGCTGTATATTATTATTTAATGTATAATAGTTTTGTCTTGCATTTCAATGCACTCATAGGCTGAATTACTGTTATAATTAAAATGAAGCCTTTTTCTTTTTCCTATTCCAAATGAAGTTATGAGTTCAGCCACAGATTTTTAAGAGAAGCAGGAAGAAAATTGTTTTAATCCAGGCTAACTTCTTGACTAACACAAGCCATAGGATTTCACTCCCTGATGTATCCACCCCAAAACCTTCTGGTTGACCTGGAATGAAAAATGTGTGTATGTATATATAAAACTCAATCTTCTTTGAAAGATATGAAATGATGGAAAAGCTACTGCATCCCTTGGCAATCTGTTCCAGTTTGTTAGAAGTTCTCCTAGCTCTTCCTCAGACCTTCATTCAGATAAGGTTGGAGTAATTTAAACTGCCTGTCTCACCACTCCTTTGCCTCCAAATGTTTTCTGTTGCCAGTGCTTCCAGCTGCTGTTCAGGTCATTCCCACGCTTAATTTCAAGGGTTCATTGGAGCCTCTCATTCTCTGTACAGCCCCTGGGATTTTGTTGTATTTGAAAAATCAGAAGTATTTGATTGGATTCCCTAACAAAATGTGCATGAGAAAACCTCACATGAGGAAACAGAGGACAAGTCAGCAACTGCCAGATCGTAGGAAGGTGTCAGCTAACCCCAAGTACTGCTGGGCAGGTAAATAAAGGAAGTGGTGCTTGTAGGTTTGATTTTTTCCCCCTGTAAATAACACAGTTGCTTTTGGAGGCCGCTCCTGGTTCAATCCCAGAATCCTGAGTGGCTCCTGAGTCTCCATCTCCATCAGGGATGCTGCCTTTTGGAGCACGTGCTGCAGCCTGGGTGCTGAGTGTGCTCTGACTGCTCCTTGTACTGAGGGTTTCCCTGCAGGCAGCAAGTGAAACTGTGGGCATTTAGCTGAGGGTGTTACTTGAGGTGCACTGCTGTTACAGAATCATGGAATGATTTCAGTTGGGAAACACCTCCAGGATCACCAAGCCCAGCCTGTGATTAATCCCCAGCTTGTCAGCTACACCAGAGCACTGAGTGCCACATGCAGCCTTTCCTTGGACACCTCTGGGGATGGTGACTGCCCCCCTCCCTGGTTCCAGTGCCTGACCACCCTTGCAGTGAGGAATGTTGAAGGTGTGTGTCCAAGGGGGCAGGTGCCCTGTTAAATCCTGCATTTGCCCCCTCACTGTCAGATCCACACTTTCAAACTGGTGTCACCCTGCAGTGCCTGTGGAGAGCACAGCTGGCTCATTTCATTTCCTTGCTCTGGACATTCTGCTTTGTTTAATTTCTTTCTGATTCTCTCCACTTTTCTTCCTCTCTTTGCTCCCAGGCTATTCCCCCAAGCCCTGCGTTGCCCTTCCACTTGCTCTCATGCTCATGTTCACTGTCCCCTGCCTTATTCCCCTCACAATTCAGTGTTTCCTTGTAAATCCACCTCAGCTGCTCCATACCTGCCCTGTGCCTCCAGGCACTTCTGCCAGCACAATTTCGGAACGTTTTGTCAATGTTTCCATCCTAGTTACCCATTATATCTGCTCCTTACATGAATTCCCTGTCTTTTTAGCTGGTCACATCTCTGGGCATGAAGGGGAAAGAAATAATTGCTGCAGGGCACAGGGGTCAGGGTGTTTGGCTGCTCCTCTTCTGCTCAGCTTTAACAAACCTGAGTGTTGGCCATTAACCATGGTAAAGACAACTGTCTATTTCCAAGTATATTAGAGTATATTTGTGGGTGTATTGTGAGAAGACATGGAAATATGGATATTCTGTTTAATAGCTAGAATTTAAAATGTTCAGGTTCTTTTTATTCTGGTCAATCGACATATTTTTTCCCTTGAGCACTTCCATTCTAGAACCACAATAACCCCTCAATTAAATAGATATTTAAACCTGCAAATTGCAGTAAACAGAAGTGACCAGAATTGGTACCCTCTGCTGTTCCTTCCACATGGACTGCAGAGACACTCGTGTCAGCAGATGGAGAACCTGCCCAGCACCACATCTGCCAAATCACAGGATGAGCAAATTGGCAAACTGGAGCTGCCAAGGGATGCTCTGATCATGTGGGGTTTGCATCCCCAGAACTGCCAGGGAGGATCTGCAGCCCCTCAGCTGATGGTTCCTGAAGGAAGAGTTGCCTGCACCTGCAGTGGGGGGATGCTGGAATGAGCCAGGGGGTTGCAAGCCTGAAGGCAGTTCTGGAGAGGAGCCTGGTGTTGGTGTCCAGGTTCCACCACTGAAGCTGAAGGCATCCCCTGAGCTTCAGTGCTTAAATGGCTGCTTAAATATTTTATAATACTTTGCATCTTTCAGTAAAACAGACCTGAGACTGTTGGAGTCCCCTGAAGAGCCCAGCCTTTGGCTGTGTGGTCCTGAAGCTCTGTCCTGCTCATGGAAGGCAACAGCAATGTTTGGGAGTTCAGTGGAGATGCAGCTGCTTTAGAAGAGCAGGGGAAGCCAGTGTGGGATAAAGATTTAAGGAGAATTTGCTCATTTCAAAGGAAGCAATGGACTGCTGCATCTCTGGGGTCCTGCAGTCCCAGGGCACACTGGGGAGAGATGCTGCAGGAGGACCCTGATGGGTGATAATGGAAAATTCTTTGCATTAGATTTATATTCTCTAGAGAGAAACAATTTTTAGAGGTGAGAGAGTCTTTGTTTGGTTGGTTTTTTTCTCATCTACTATTTCCTGATCCACTGATAAATCCTAACTATTCACATTCTGGCTGTTGTTAATTATCTGAATGACCCTTTTCAGAGCTCACTGGCATTTGGACAGGCTGGGCAGCCTGGCCCACCAGATCAGCTGGAGGTCTGGTCCAAGTGCAAAAACAAAAGCAAAAAGAGAGGCAGAGCTGGTACAGCTAGCCAGCACTTGGAAAGAATATTCCAGCTTTAGGGGGACTCGCAGAGTTGCTTCCTTTGGATCTTGCCTCAAGTTCCCCCTCTGCCTTTCTTGTCCCAGCCCCCAATCTGGCTGGGCTGGATCATTTTGAGTCCCTCAGGATGCATGGTGGAGCCAGGGCAGCTTCTTGGATGTCTGAGGGAGGAAACCTGGCCTGGGCCAAGTCCAAAGACACTCTTTTCCAAAGGGGTTTTGGTTGCTGCTCTGAAGTTGCAGTGCTGCCAGCTCAGGAAATGAAATAGGAAACAACAAAAAGAAGCCACAACCCACTGGATGATAATCTTCAAATCATGAGATTTGGAAAACAAACACAATGTCATTAAATTTTTTTTGTGGTTTCTTTGACTTCTAATCTTCTTACTCTCAGGGGTGATATTGTTCTTCATTTAAAATTCCCTGTAACCACACACTCCTCTGACAGAGGCTGGGATAATCCTTTCTGAGGAGAGTTACCATGCATTAATTGCTTGTCTTGACTCTTCTCCTTCCCTTTTTGCCTACTTCACCCTAGCTTTTTGTTATGCTGAGACCTGCACTGGAGCTACAAAATGTGGCTGGGGAAAATGATAGAAAAAATTTCTATAACTACTTCTCACATATTATGACTTATGATTATTTTTTTTTAAAAAAATTATATTGCTTGTGCAAAAGTTATACATGAAAGTGTAATTGCATCATCAACTGCTTTCTAATTGCTAGGAAAAAATATTAGCCCAAACTGAGCCTAAGGTAACTCAGTGTTGTAATTAAATTTAGAATCTTTCAATGTATCTCACAAAATGTTTCTCACACATTCCAAGCACTTAAAATAATTTTAAATCATTCTCATTTCTTTATGCAGTTTCTGTCACCTCCATGGTGATATAAATTATTTGGTAATTACAGTAAATATAAGCTTAATTAACTGTAATTAACTGTCCAAATAACTACTAGTAGTATATTTTTATTTTAATTCACTTTTGATTTCATGACTTCAAGAGTAATTGTTTGCTTGGTGGTGGAGAAGAGAGTGAAGCATTGGCCTCTGTAGAGCAGTCTGAATGAGAGGTATGAGATAAAAACCCACCAGGAGAGGGGCATCACCTGTCGGGGCTGCATTCTCACCTGTCTGAGGCAATTCTCAGCCTGTGTCAGTACCAACCTGTGCTCAACAGAAAAAGTTGAGGCCATCAAATATCCCTTGGGAATGTTGGTTATTAATCCTTACTCCTTGGTCTGTGATAGTCAGCCTCATTTTTTTTGTTTTGCAGTGGTGGGGTGGGAGGGGGAAAAATCACGTGCACAGAGCTTGGGATTTATCTCCATCCTACAGAGGGTGTGTTCCTGGCAGATCCATCAGAGGCTGCCCAGAGTTTGTTGTTTTATTTATTTATTTTTTTAATTTGATAGGAGAGGAGAGGGGGGTTCCTGATGCTTTTATTCTGCTGACTAAAGAGCTCATGTTAACATTCGCTTTTTAAAACACGGCCTCGGCCTGTGTGTAAAACGAGCTTCGAAGTGCAGAGCTGACAAAGCCCAGGGGAAAGCCTGTCTTTATTAACAACTGCTGGTACACTGCAGCAACTCCTCTGCAAGGTTTGGAGGAAAGGTTTTCTGTGGGAGCAAGAAGAGCTGCTGGCCTGAGCCATCCCCTGGCTGTGGCTGGAGGCGTTGGTGGCCCTTTGTCCTCCTCCTCCAGCCCAGGAGGGCCAGCGTGAGGCAGTGACAGCACTGATGTGAGCAGGGCACTGGGCATTGGGGATCTTTGTGGTGTAGGCACATGGCAGCTGGTTTGAGGCTGGGATGTTGGGGTGGTTTTGTCTTCTTTTTTTGGGTTGTTTTGGGGTTTTTTTTGGCTTGTTGTTGTTTTGGGTTTTGATTTTCTTTTTGCTGTTGAGGTGTCTTAGGGCCCTGGTTTGGCATGTCAGTAGTTCAGTGGCCTGCTGGGTTCTGGTTCTTAGGTGCTTTTAGTAAACATTTTAACAAAAAATCCACATTAGTGTGTAATACACCTCTACCTCAGCAGATTTATTTTAAATATCCTTATATAATACAGCAGCTTAACCCATTCTTTCCTCTGTTTAATCTGCCGTGCACAAATGCAGATTTACCTGTGAAACACGAGCCTGCTCCTCACTCTCCTTCCAGCAGTGATTTACATCCTTGCTTCTACATCCTTCCTTTGCTTCACAGAGCCCCAAAATACATCCCATCCACTGATGGGACTGTGCTGAGCACAGATTGGTGTAATTAGGAAAACATTTTTCCCTGGGAGGGTGGGCAGGCCCTGGCACAGGGTGCCCAGAGCAGCTGTGGCTGCCCCTGGATCCCTGGCAGTGCCCAAGGCCAGGCTGGATGGGCTTGGATCACCCTGGGACAGTGGGAGGTGTCCCTGCCCATGGCAGGGGTGGGACTGGGATGAGTTTTAAGGTCTCTTCCAACCCAAACCGTTCTGGGATTCCATGACTCCATTAGAGGCATTCTGAAGACCAGGTTGAAAGGCTGTCCAAGGCCAGAGGAAAAGCTCAGTATCAGTGCTGGGATTAGACACTTGCAGTTCCTGGCTTTGAGATTTGGGGATCTGAGACTGGCTGATACAGAATGAAATACGAGCATCTTGAATTTTTCATGTAGCAGTTCAAGTATATTTGGGCTAGATTCATCAAAGGAATAACTGGGAGAGATATTTTTCATTTGTAGAATCCTAATGAATACATGACACCGCTATTCATTATTTATCTGCTTTCGTGTTTTAATTAATAGTTCTGCTGGCCATTTCTGACTTTTTTTTTTTTTTCTTTATTTATAGAAAGCCATCACTTCAAAAATATTGAGTCATGCTGCTGTTTGTTACCTTTCATAACTTTTCCTTGATATTAGGACAAGAATGAACTTTGCTGTAACTTTTAATGCCATTTTTTTTGCTGTTCCTTTGAGTCCTGTCAAAATTTGTGGTTTTCCTCCCCCCGAATGCCTTTGCAATGCAGCTGACACGATTTTAGCCAAGGGAAGGTGGTGTTTCTTGTGCAGGAAGGAACCACTAGAGGACACCACCAGATGACACGTAAAGCAAACAAACACAGCTGTAAACAGAGAAAGTTGGGGGAAAATTAGTAGGGATGGGAAAATGCTGATTCCTGAGGTTTCAGGTGGTTGAGTGGAGCTAACCCAGCACCTCCTTAGTGCCAGCCAGAACACATGGGCTGGGAATGGCCAAATCCTTGCAGCACCACCCTTGGGGTTGTCCTGTGCAGGGCCAGGAGTTGCACTTGATGGTCCTTGTGGCTCCCAGCTCAGGAGATTTTACAATTCTGGGACTCTGTTCTATGAGCTTTGTTTCTCGTGGCTCTAGGGCTGATCTGTCTGAAGGAGGCTCTCCCAGAAGCTCTGCAGAGCTGCTGTCACGGACCTGGAAGAGCTCTGGGACCCTGCAGCAGGGTGGGGATGAGGGTGAGGTGATGTTTCTCACCATGGGAGCCCTTATCCCCTTTTCAGTGTGGTGGTTTCTGCAGGACAGCCTTTCCAGGGAGGAAAAACCTCTTGATCTGCTGAAGCTAATGGGAAAGATGGTGGAAGTATAAAGCAGACCTCTCCCTTGCAGGCTGTCATTAAAAAAAGTGACTTCAAGCACGAGGGAAGGTTTAAAACTTTCAAATTACAGATTTAAGGACAGGATAATGATGCCAACAAAGCAATTAGGGCTGGGAGATGGCACAAATGTCAACATTTTCCCTGTACAAAAGCTGTACCCAAGCCTGGTACAATGGGATTTTACCAATTGTGAAAAAACAATGAGAAAACGCCCCAATTTTAAGCATTTCTAATAATACTCAAGGAAAATTAAATGTGAATTATTTGCAGAAAAATCAGATCACAAAGTCTGGTTCTTGGGTTCTTCCCTGTAAACCAAAAGTCAGAGGCAAAAGGGGAGAGGGAGATAAATGTCATTTCACAAGGCTCTGCAACCCAGTTGAAAAATCACCTGTTTTCCATGTGTCTCTCACATCTGTGTGGTGCAGTGGATATCAATGAGCCCTGAGGGTTTCTTAGAGGTCTTTTAACCCCACAAAAATTGTGTAAATCATGTGAAATCTCAACTCTGATGACGATGATGGCGAGGCTCTGGTGCTTGCTTGAGTTGCAGAAGGGTTTTGTGCTTGGTCTTTGACTTCCCCTCCTCATCCTCTGTATGAGTACAGCTAAACCCCCAAATGCCAGGGATTCCAGGGAGTGCAAAAGCATCTGGGAAAATCCTCCTCTTACTTCTCCACTTATTTCTAAAAGGCTTTTTAAAATGGCTTGGAGTTTGCTTGTGAGAAACGAAATCCCCCCCACACGAAGCACCTGCCCTAAAAAGCTGCTCTGGATGTGAGGACCCTGCAGGACCCTGCCAAACCTGAGGGCTCTTTCCCAGACAGTTTTAACCAAATCCACCCATATTTGATTCTCAACATTTCTCTCAAGATGGCAAAACTCCCCCAACAAACAAACGACCAAATGAAATAAATAATACAGCTCCAAACATCTGATATGGGTACTGATTGCATCTTTTGGTTAAAAATATCACCAGAAAGTTGGTGTTTGGGTTTGGTTGGGGTTTTTTTTGGTTTTTTTTTTTTTTTTTGGTTAAACTTTCAGTATTTATCAGAATACTTAAAATATAATAGGGGTTTTAAAAAAATTCTCATATTTCCGAGATGGAACTCTTACATTTTCTCTTTTCTCTTTAAATTCTTTCAAAACTTTGAATCTTTTTCTTTTCCTTATTGGAATAAAGAAAGTTTGGAGGCTGTTTAGGTGGATTCCTAATTAATCTGCTGGAATTGTGTGGGGTTTTCTTTGTTTTGGTTAGTTTTTTGTGGGGTTTTTTTGTTTGTTTGGGTTTTTTTTGTTTTGTTGTTGTTTTTTTTTTTTAATATTTATTCTTTTACTCATTCTCAGTCGAAAGTGAAATGATCTTTTTTTTTTTTTTTTTTTTTTTCTGGTTGTGTTATAGACAAAGGGTCCCCTCAAGTAGATCCTTCCTTCACTAATGGTCCCATCTCTAGTGTGATTTATGTAGATTTTAAGTTGGACTGGCCAAAAAAGATTAATTTAATATGTTGTTTTATGGAAAGCTGTGGGGTTTCCCTCTCTCTGAGGGTGCTGTTTGCTCTCAGTGGGAGCATCCCTGCCTGTCTTTAGCTCAGATCAGGGTGGCACAAAGCTCATCCTGCAGGGGTGGAACAGTGGAGTTCAGGGCCGGGGCTGGCAATTTCTCTCCGAACCTCCACAGACAGGATTCGTTCCCCGAGGGGGCAGAGCATCTCCTGCTTCCTGGGGGGATTTTCGGACTCGGAGCAGCTTCTCTGCCTGTGCCCCCAATGGGGAAGGTGCAAAAGCAGCCTGGGAGTGGTCCCTGCCCAAGGAGGTGGCATAGAACTGCTTTGTTAACTGGTCCTTCTTGGCTGAGTTCCCTTTCCTTTCCTCTTTCCCTACTCCTTCCCTCTTTTTTTTTTTCCTTTTTGACTCTTATTTTGTCTGTCTGCTTCTATTTTTGTTGTTATGAGGTTTTTTTCCCTCTTTTTTTTTTTTTTTGTCTTTTCCTCTTTTTAAATCTCTCTTCTTTGCATATTTGTCCCTACCTTTTTTTTTTTTCCATCTCTTTTCTCTCCTTTTCCCCTCTCCCCTTCCCTTCCCCGAGCTGTGACCCTGTCCCTGCCCCGCCTCGGCAGCCCCAGGTCCGCTCGGAGCCGCCCGTGCTGGCTCCGCTCTGTCCTTTCGTGTCGCGGTCACCAGAGGGGGACAGAGCCCCACGCACGGCACTGCCAAGGTAACGCTCCCTCCGCCCCCCAAAAGCTCCTGCCGGGAGCTGGGAGATGGATTTTGGGGTGGCAGCTGCGCCCCTGGGTGCCCCCAGCCCAGCGCTGGGTGTGATGCTGGTGCCACGCCACAGGGACCAGCCTGGGGTCCCACACACGGCACCTTTAGTGTGGAAAAGATGTGTAGCTTAAAAATAAACACTGCAGCAGCCCTTCAACCAGCTGTGAATTCCTTGGGGGTTAAGCAGGAGATTGAGCTGTATCCCAAACTCGGCTTTGGAACTGCTCGGCTTCTCCCGTCTGTCATTGTAACAGAAATGCTGGTTAAAAATTACTGTTCCTGTGTTTAAAGATACATGTTCCTCCCAGTTTGGGTCTGATTCACTGAGAACCAAGTATTGAAGTTAGCAGCACCCTTCCAGGAGAAGAATTTGCAAGCGACAGCATTGGAAATGAGAGGAGAAGCAAATTTGATGAGCATTTGGCTTTTTCAATAGCTGGTTATGCCTGATTGGAACCCGTGGGGAAAACAAACACAATTATTTGTGTGAGATTGGATTTCACTGCCAACAGAAACTATAAAATCTGTCACCTGCACGCTCGCTGGTGTCTGGTCCCAGGCTGGAGGATGCTCCAGCAGTGCTGCCTGTGGGTACCTGCAGTGGCAGCCAGCCCTGAGCCAAGGTCTGTGCTCAGGTACCCGTGTCCTCCTGTCCCACTGCCACGTGTGACCCCGAAAATGTGGGTCACCCATATGGCGAGGCGAGGCTCCCTCCCAAAGTCATGGAGATGGCAAAGCAGGGCCCTGGAACTGAGGGCCAGGCTGTCCCCAGGGGTGTGTCCTGCGGGCTCCAAGCCTGGCTTTGGTTGTGTGGCCAGCCAAGCCTGGCAGAGCAGAGTCTGTGAGACCTTAAGACATTTAAATAATACTTGGCTTGAGTCCATTTCCTCAGCTCCAGGCAGCTTGCAGTGTTCCCTTCTCCGGATCCTCAGTGGCAGACCCTTGCCCCAATCCAGATGTCCCTGGTAATTGAATTTTAATGCCTCAGGCTGGGAGTTGGTGTTTGAAGTGAAGCATTTCAGCGTGGTCACTCGTGGGCTCTGAAGCTCCCTGTCTGCCACCAAGGGTGGTGGGGACAGTCCCACCTCTGTGGGGCAGCCACTGTGCTTGGTCCCAGCTGAACCCACACAGCAGCTGATTTAGATAACTGAGGAGTTTCTTCTTGTGCAGGTGGGAGAGACTGGACAGCTAATGAGAGTTTATTCTGGTGAATCTGAAAAATGCATTAAATATTCTTGAGAGAGCCACCAAGAGCTGTTTGGACAGCTGGTGGCACCTTTGCAGCCTGCAGGGTGGCCCCTGCAGGTGTGTCCCTGCTGTCAGTGATGGGATATGAGGCACTGAGCTCCTCACAGCCCATCCTGGGCAGTGACATCCCACAGACCTGGAGCACGTCCCCATGGTCACAGCCAAGAGTGCCTCCTTTCTGCAGAGGGAAGAGGAATTTAAGGTAGAGGCAGTGACTAGAAAAACATCAGAGCTGATATCTGAGACTCTTTCTCCTCTCTAAACCATTTCATTGTAATTTCTGTGCAAACAGAAGGCCTGGCTAATTATTACGTGGTTTTGTGGGTGTAAATTTAACGTTCCCGTGCAGCCACACTCTGAGGGAAGACTTTTTCCTTTGAGTTTTTCTCTTTAACTCCCTGCTTTCACTTTCTATCTGGAGTCAGCACATCCAGTTAATTGTCACCAGAGTGGGAAATAGCTCTGAACCCCCATCAGCACCAGGCACTGGCAGTGCCATCCTGGTTTGCAGGAAGATACAGGGAGAAGCAGCACATCTGAGGATTTGTGACCCAGCCCAGAACACGGGGAAAGGGATGCAAAGTGCAGCTGGTGGGTGTCACAAGGCTTCTGAGAGCCACCTTGTCCCCAGACTTTGGTGGAGAGTGTGGTGTGGAGCTGTGCCAGGGGAGGGTCAGGCTGGATATCAGGGAAAGGTTCTTCCCCCAGAGGGTGCTGGCACTGCCCAGGCTCCCCAGGGAATGGGCACTGAGGCTGCCAGAGCTCCAGGAGCGTTTGGGCAGCACTGCCAGGGATGCCCAGGGTGGGGTTTTTGGGGGGTCTGTGCAGGGCTGGGAGCTGGGCTGGATGATCCTGTGGGTCCCTTCCAACCCAGAATATTCTATGACTCTATGACTCCATGGTGGTTTATGAGTTCCAAGGGGACACTCAAGTTAGCAAATCCTATATTTAAGTCCTGGGACTTCTTTAAGGATCTTGGGGAATGGCAGCACTGTGTTTCACTTCTCCAGAGCTTGTTGAGCTGAAGCACAGGTCTCTCTTTCCCAAGTTAGCACAGAACAATGGTGCAGATGTGTCTTAGGGACAGTCTATTGCATTTTTATTTCTGACTTTAACATATTGCACAAAGAGTTGGGAATCTCAGGTCATATTGATTTATTTACTGTAAGAAATTTTTCCATGGAATTACCACCATTTCCCCTATTTTCTGGTCACAATAACCTGAATTTTGCCACCGCCTGTGTTGGCCTCTAAGCACAGGAACAAGTCCCCATGAATGTGGCTCGTTGAACCATTCCCACAGCCCAGGAGGAAAGAGGTGGCTCCAAACAGCTTGGAACGTTGTGTGCCTGTGTGTCTGGGTGTAATACAGTCGGGCAGACCTGCACTGCTGTCTGAGCAGCAGAACAGATGACTCAGAAAAGACTCTCAAGTAAGTTATAAATTGTTTCCTGTCACCCGTGCTGCCATCTCGCTCTGCTGTTCTGCTCCTTCCTATTACATTTGCTTCTTTCCTCCTTCCCATCCATGTAAAAACAAAGCTGAATGTGCTCATGCTGAAGGTGCCTATGCTGATGCTCTTCTCAGAGTATTTTTAGTAGAATCCCCTGGGTTTGGGCTGCCCAGCTCTCACAAATACCTGAGTCAACCAAGCCCATTGCTGAGCAGCTGGTTTTCTGCTGGTTGGATAAAGATGCTGTTGGAAGCAGTTTCATTTTTTCAGTTTATCTTTTATTTCCCACTTGTACCCTTTGTGGCTTAACACATCCTGCTGAGAGTTAAACCTGGCAGTGCCTTCAGACCCACCTCCACTGCACGAGCTGATGTCTTGCTCCAAGTCCCACAGCATCCAATATCTGTTGGGTTTGTCCTTTTTGTTCACAACCCCTCTGTGTGGAAAGCTGGAGGTCTGTATTTGTGCCTACAAAGATCCAGGTGTCCTCTGGAGAGTCCCAGGGGCCTTGGCTTGCTCTTGGCATGTGTGTGAACACTCTGGGCTAGCTGAGGAAATAATGAGCTGGAGTGGGTTTGGGAACAACAAAAGTGGAAGGGGTTGTGTTTTCCTTTCTCCTGCTTTCCTTCTTGAGGATCACTGGATCTGTGCTGTCTCTGGGCCACAAAAGATGAGTGGAAAATTGAGATGTAGAAGAGGAAAGCCCCAGGCCTTCATGTTTCCAATAGGAAAAGCATTGTTTTGTGCTGGAGATTTCCATGGCAGTCCCACAGGGTTTGGGGATGCTCTCTGTATTTTGACACCACAAGATTCATCCAGCTGGGGATGCTTTGGCCACAGGGGAAAGTTGTTTTTAAGATGTGGTGATTTCTTGCCCCAACCTTGCCTTGTAGCAATAAGGCCCAGGTAATTTTTGACTTTATGTAGGTGCTTTTAGTCAGTCCAGGCTACTTTTCTAAATATAAAAGTACATTTTTCTCAAAGCTCAGAGAAGTACAGGGATAATTTAATACAGAAAACACAAATCTGGAGGGGAGCATCCTGAGGATCTACTCTGTTGTCCACTTGTGGCCATCCCCCTGGTGTGAGTGGAAAGGCAGTATGCCAATTAATTTTGTTTACTTGAACAGAATTAATGTTTTCCTGCATTTCTAAGAAGATACTTCGTCTAACTTTGAGCATTTTTATTTGAACTTTAAAAATATTTTTCTGACCTTTTTTTTTCCAAATCAAGGCATCGTATGAAAGTGAATCTTTCTTCTGATCAGCTTTCACTTAGTAAATGTGTATTTTTCAAAGGGCTGATTACATCAAACCTTTCTAATTAGCTCCATGGAGTGGACATGAAAATGTCCAAGAAAAAAATGTCTGGCTTAAGGTACTGCTGCTTTTGGTTTCTCTCATCTGTGGAATAAGTGGAAAAGCAATGTTATAGGTGGTAGGATGGGGATGGGATGGTGAAGAGAACATGCAGGAAAAAAAGTCCCTTATACCTGAATATATTTTGACAAAGATCTAAAGAAAGGTCTTAGTCTTGTACAGCAGAGCTGCATCCTGCTGGTGTGACCAGTTGTGGATATTGATCTGCCCTGATAGGACTGAAAAATTACCTGTAATATTTAGATACTGCCATTAATTCTGCAGTTTGGGAATTTCATTCTGTCTTGTTCTGAGTTTGAACTTCCCCAAGGTTGTTGGGAGTCTGGGTTGGGCTAGTTCCTGGGGAAGGAAGCAGAAGAGCTCTCTTATTTCTGTGTTTTTAAATGTAGGTTCAGAGCTCACTTGTTCAGTGCCTTGGAAAGTAACTGATAACAAAAGGGATTTGGAGTTTGGATAAGATAAGAATCAAATTGAATATTTGTCTTGACCCAACAGTGCGCTCGATCTGTTAAGCAGATCCAAAGAGTTGTGCTTGTTTTAAAACAGTTTTTCTGTTTTCTCCCTCTCCTGAACTTCTCTGTGCTGATGTTGGACTCAAGCACTTAATCTAACAACAGTCACGAACCCCATGGGATGGCAGCAAATTTGTCTCTAAACTGTGATGATAGTGAACTTTCCCATCCCTTCTTTATCATGGCTAAGTAGCACAGGAGTTACAAACACCACGAGACACTCAAAGCCTCTGGGGATGCTTTTAGAAGTTGTCGAGAAAGGGATGATTCCACAGAGCTGCTGATTTCAGAGGTGGCCCTGAGCTGAAACATCTGTGTTGTCCCAGCTCCGAAATTGCTGCAGCTCAGCCTGAAGCAGTTCCCAGACTGGGCAGGACACTGAAGTTGGTGGAATTAGCCCCGTGCAGGGCACCCCTGAGCAGGAAGGACACGCTGCAGTCCCCAGTCCACACCCCTGAGCCTCCTGGCTTTGGTGAGTTGCAGTTCACTCCTCTTGGACCGAAGCCTGGTGCCTTCCTCCTCAGAGACCATTCCTGTAATTCCTGTGTAATTTGATTAGCTCCAGCCACACCTACCTACAAGAGATAGAATAAATTTGTCTAATCTCCCTGGATCCTACTGAAAATGATGCCTCTGGTCCCTCCCAGTGGGAACTTGTGCTCAGCAGAGATGCAGTGACAGAAACCAGCCTTCTAAAAATGATTTATACAGTGCCAACAGCTGGACTAGTGGAACTTAGGAAGTGTTAAGTGCCAACAGGTCTCTGGTTTTGCTTTTATTGTCTGAATCCTGTAAACCAGAATCCAGGAACCTGGAGATATACCAGGAGGCTGGTGTAGATGCTGAAATGGCTGGTTCTTCACTGCCTTTTGATATTTATTTAGAAAGCACTAGAAAATATATTGCTTTTTCTGACAAACCTGCCAATAAATTTGCTCAGTAGGCATAAATAATGAGCAGCATGGGGACATGGCTGGCAGATGATAGTCTTGACATGTTTGTAAGCAACTCAAAATCCATTACCACGGGATCAAAATTGCATAACAGTCTAGAAAAACACTGAATCGGGGCCTAAAATCTAATATATCAATTTTGATAAGCTACCTCGTAATCAGCTACACGAAAACTTAGCTTGCTCAGGTTGTATTTCTAGCTGGCATAGAGACTGAAAATTAAAGAATTAGCATATTTGTGGCAAATAAAATATTATGCTTCCAAGCAAGTGACTGTCCTTATTTAATGCCTTGCTTTGTATTTAGAGTAGCTGCAGAGGCGCATCCTATATGTGCTCACCACAGCAGCTGAATGATGTGTTTAGAATAATTCATCAGATAAATTCATGTCCATGAATAATCTGCATTCAGATCATGACCTTTACCAAGCTGTGCTTTTTCCAGGGCTCAGAAATTTCAGCTAATGTTGGGGAGAAACAAGAGAAACACAGGAAGTTTTCTCCCATCTACCTCATTCCAGTAGGATTCCTCATTTGGGAGCAGGGCAGGAAAGCCTCAGCCCAGGGAATTTTCCCAGTGTGTTGCTGGAGTGGTGTTTTAAGCACAGACAAAGGGTTGGGGGCACAGCTGAGCTGTGAGAGCCGTGTGTGGCCAGCACTGAGTGCCCTGGCTTCGTCAGCATGGGCTCCCCTGAGTGCCCCTTGCTGTCACCAGCCACGGACCAAGGGCAGCAGTGCAGTCCCCAGAGCTGAGCTGATGTGTGGTGTCTTCCCAATCCACAGCCCCAGCCTGCTCTGAGCCCTGGGAGGGGTCGGATGGGTGGGAGCAGCTCCCACCACGGCTGGTGGCTGTCCCCCCTCAGCCTGGGCTGCAGAGTGAGTCCCTGTGGGCACTGGGCACTGCTGGAGGTGTCTCAGCGTTGCTGGGGTCTGGGAAATGAGGCCGGGCAGTCTGTCCAGCTGATGCAAGGCCCCATATATTTTGTTGTGGTGGATCCCCCTGGGCCCCCCTGGGTCCCTGTGATGTGACTGAGTCAGGGCTGCCTTAGGTTCCAGCCCCCCGGGCTCTGAGCTTGTTGGGTGTTTGTCCCATCCCCGCCCCTGGGATCCCCTTTCCCCCTGTCTGGGATAAAACCAGCAGCACACAAAGCCCCTCCCTCTCACCTCGCTGACTCTGCCCAGGTCGGGTGCTCTGTCCCCCCCCAGGACAGAGGGAATAAATGACTTAACATCAAAAGAGGTTTGAGCTCTATTTCTCTTCTCAACTTCTGCTTCTGGTGGTGGCTGTCAACAAACACTGGCTTAAGTGGGGCTGCTCAGTCGAGGGATATCCAGGCTGGTTGTGAATGGTCTGAGGATATTCCAAGACATAAAGAGGCAAGCTCGCCACAAAAATTAAGCAGTGGACAGCTGATAACCCCAAGAATGTTTATCCACTGAAACAGCTGGCTGCTCATCCCAGCACTTACCTGGTGGGAAAGCCACGAATGGAGCAGCTCTCAGTGTGTGAGTGAGCTCTGCACACTGACTGCACTGCGTTAGAGGGGACAAAATTAAAGCAGCGTCAGGACCACGGACAGGCGCTCAGAGAAGCTCAGGTTACAGCTACAAGTGGTCGAAAGCCTGGGTGGGTTTTACTCACCATGCCAAAAACTAATAGGAAATAAAATCGCCAGAAAGCAACAGGGCTGTAAAGTGTCAGGAGCAAAAACTGAGCCAGAGGCTTCCATTTAGTAAATATTGTATCTTGATACTGGCTGACTCTGGTGTCAGTGATTTTAGGAGTGAACTTTAGCATTTTTAGTATGAACCATTTACATTGTCCCTCATTTGCTTTCAGCAGTTTCACAGAGCTTTGTGCTGCTCTCACACAGAAACATCTTATGAATTCTGCAGTGTTATTTGCTTCTTGTGTTTAAGATGATAAATAAAATTTTGTATTACTTCTTTCTGTGGGAAAGAGGCTCCCCTTGGGCATGTTCCTGAGATCCTCTGAATCATCTGGCTGAAGGAAAACCTCCCAGGCTACCAGTCATGTTATGTGGCTGGGGCCACTGTGCTTAGCTCGGGAGACTTTGGTGGTTTGATTCTTCAGGTCACCCAAGGAGCTGGTCCTCCTGCAAAATGGGCAGGAAAATTTGAGATTGGATTTGCTAGGCTGTGGTCCTGACTTTGTTGTTCCCCCTCTGGATGGAAGCAATGACTCAGTTTCCTTGTCTGTAGAATGGAAGGCTAGGATTGTTGTCTGTCCCTTTGCAAGTGTTTGAAGAGAGGATGAGAAGCTCAAAGCAGAGGTTTTTCTGTAGAAAACGTGTGTGGAGGAAGCTTGAAAGGGTTCTGCATTCAGCACTGTGAGGTTTCTTTGCTGTTTCAGCTTGTTTGTTCTTTCATCAGGCCGTTGAACAATAGCTAATGAAAGGGGATGACCTTATAATTTTTTCCAAGATATTACTGCTCCTGTGTCTGTGAACCAATTAACACAGCAGCTTTGTGTGTGGAATGCAGCAGCATTGGGTCCTCCCTGTTAGGACTTTGATGACTGCTGCAAAAGCAAAAATGTGGCTGAATGGAGCTTTCATTATTTCATTATTCTCTAAATTTATTTTAGGCTGCTAAAGAATTAACGTGAATAATTTTCCCATTTCACCATCTGCTTTAGACTCCATCTCAAAGGGTTCCCAATGAGCATGGCACGCAAAACCCTTTAAAAATGATCCTCTCCATATTTCCCTCACTCAGCAGTCTGTTAATGTGGCCAATAGATCTAGGTGATGGGCCTGCATGATTTAGGGAGCATCATTAAGATTATGATGAGCTATGCAACTGTCTTGTTTATTCACACTTAGCAATTTCCTCGCTGTGCCTTTTGTCTCAGGAAGACTTTTTGTATTTAAGCTTTTACAGAGAGAGTAGTGCCAGAGACATTCAGCCTGTGAGACATCCACCTTGGGCTCAGGAGCACGAGCTGCTCCTCTGCTTTCCATCTTATTTCCCTTGTGGCTTGGGCTGGACACACTGAGGAGCTCTGGTCAGCTCTCCATAACTGACCCAGGGGGACGTGCACATCTTCTGCTGATGTCCAGAGGGTCACTCACAAAGAGTTTACATGTCTTGACTGTCAAGTCTCTGTCTCTGTGCATTTCCCACTCCAATCCCCTGGGTCCAAGGGGTTTTTTTATTCAATATTTGCCTACTGGGGTTGAACTCCACTGTAGCCTTTATTAAACATCCTCACCATGATGCCTCTCAGGGCAGCCCACGACTGTCCTCTCTTGGGGCTGTCCACTGCTTAATTTTTGTGGTGAGCTTGCCTCTTTATGTCTTGGAATATCTTTAGACCATTCACAACCAGCCTGGATATCCCTCGAGTGTGCAGCCCCACTTAAGCCAGTGTTTGTTGACAGCCACCACCAGAAGCAGAAGTTGAGAAGAGAAATAGAGCTCAAACCTCTTATGATGTTCAGTCATTTATTCCCTCTGTCCTGGGGGGGGACAGAGCACTGACCTGGGCAGAGTCAGCGAGGTGAGAGGGGGGGGCTTTGTGTCCTGCTGGTTTTATCACAGACAGGGGGAAAGGGGATCCCAGGGGCGGGGATGGGACAAACACCCAACAGCTCAGAGCCCGGGGGGCTGGAACCTAAGGCAGCCCTGACTCAGTCACATCACAGGGACCCAGGGGGGCCCAGGGGGATCCACCACAACAGTCCTCCCTCCTTGTGAGGAGGAGGAGGATCAGGAAGCTAAGGTATTTAACCTGCCTGTCAAACAAAATTATTCATGGCAGGTGAGTGGCTGAGCAGCATTTTGCTGTGAATAATACATAACATGGTCAGTCTTGGCACGGGAGTGCTGCTCTAACTTTAGAATAATTCCCACGCCTGCAAGAAGAACGGTGCACATCTCCATATCGCTCCTTTGCTGTGATGGGTGTGAAGGGATGCCCTGATGGCCAGGCGTGAGCAGCGCTGCCCTTTGGGGCCGTGGCTGAGGTCCGGGCGTGGCTGCAGGGCAGGGCAGGGCAGCAGAGCCGTGTCCCGAGCGGAGCTGGCTCTGGGTCAGCCCAGGCCCCCGGGATGTGCACACAGAGATGGGCAAGGCAGGATGTAACGGGGTCACACAGCCCTGGGATGGCCCCTCGCTCATGCCCTGCCAGCGTGGGACCGGGGCGGAGATAAATGTGCAGCCGCCCTGGGCTCTGCCCTCTGGGTTTTGTTTGCAGAGCAGAGGATGGACAGCACACAAATGTGCTCAGACTTCTTCCCATATATGACGTCATCCTGGTATTTTATACTCAGAGTAAAATACGATAATGGCACTGTTTCCTTCCTTCAAGCAAAAAATTAGTTGAGCAGATCCTCTATTCTTATGGAAAGACTGTGAGTCTATTACTTTGCAGGGAATTGGATTTTTAAAAAAAATCTTTAAAGGGGCTATTTTCTCACACAAAATTTTGGCTGAAATACAGTTTTTACCATGTTTTGCTATAGAATACATAAAAGAATCTGACTATTTTAATTTCTGACTATATATAGATAGGCTAAGCCTTATATTTTGAACGACTGGTACCATATACATTTAAAAAAAAACCAGGAAGCATTTCAACTTTTTTATTTTTATAAACTTTTATTTTCACTTGCTCTTTCCTCAGTTAACCTGTATTAGCTTTTTACTCACCCTGGAAATACACATGGTAATAAAAGAGAATGCAAGTATACTTAAATCCCCCCAAATCCATCACTTCATAAACACCCACACACCTCTCACGATTTGCAAAGTGCATTTTGATCACTGTTTTGTTGATGCCGACTAAATGAGTCACAAAAATCTTGGTGAAAACTCTGCGAGGCAAAGGGAGTCTGTCCACTGACTTATTGACTTTGGCTCAAGCATCTGACATACAGAAACAAAAGAGATTGAGAGATCTGGCTGACCCGAAATACCCCCTCCAGGAGCAATCCATGAGAGGTATCAGGAGAGGATGGATGTGATGGACAGAGGGGTAAATAGAGTGGGCGTTACAGCTTTAACTATGGCTGCAAGGGCACTGGAGTGAAGCCTTTAAATTCACATTAGGATTCTTCTCGTATTTGTTAGATAGAACAATATTAACCTTTTGAATTTATTTAGAAACTCATTAGTGCTTTTTTCTATAGTCCATTCTTTTCCTGATTAGCTCTTCTCATTACGATTCAAATTTCTTTCTGCTACATTTACCACATTGTCCTGCTTTCTCTCATCTCTATTGTTGCTCAGCCTAATTTATTAAAGCAATGAAAAAGGAAGGGGGTATCAGTTGACACAGCAACCTTTCAAGCCTTTGGTGTTTGAGAGGGAAGAGAAACACCCCTGAATTTGCCTTTTCCTCCAGGAAAAGGGGTGGGAGGATGCGGCAGCTGTTTCTGTGTGGGATGTGAGCATGGTTCAGAGTGGAGAGGCAGATAAAAACCTTCAACATGTGCCTTAGCCCATGCCCAAAGGTGCCAGCAGGGCACTGAGGTGGCTGCACTGACACACCTACAGTGAACCTACAGGCTTGTAGGGCTTCACTTTCCTGCTTTCTCACTTCAGCCATTGCTCAGTCCCAGCGTTTTTAAATTAAATTCCCTCTGAGGCTTCCGTGTCCTCATCCTGTCCTGGAAATGTGCAGCTCATGCTGCTCTGCCATCGGGTACCTAAGGTTGTTTTAAAAACTGTGTGAAAGGCTTTAGTAGCATTTCTTTTGGTTACTTTTCCTTGGGATCAAGGTAGAATTTGGGAGCTGCTGTAATTCCTCTTGATTCAACTCCAATGGAATGTGAATGGATGCTCTGAGAAGGTTTTTTTTTAGTAAGAAACCTGAGCCTGTGCTTGTTTTGGGGGAACAGGGATGGGGAGATGCTTAGATTCATGTATGCACTTCTTCCCTGATTTGCAAACTAATTTTTATTAGGAACACCACTTTTGCCCTGTTTGTGGTTTTTTTTCCTTTCATGTGGCTCTCATTTCTCAGCAGCGGTGCTGCCACATCCCACGTGCCTGTGATTAAAGCTGCATTCACTCCTGACAAGAGGTGATTCAACACAGCCAGATGATTCCAACCATGCCAGCCGTGGCTCTCTGATTATTGGTGTTTGAACATCTCACAAATGTGAATGGATGTGTTTACGCAGCAGCTATTGTAAAACAGGGCAGTGCCAGAGGGTTTTATTTGAGGAACAGAGGGATTAACTCAGCAAAGGTTATATAAAGAGGTTTTGGCAGGGCCACAAAAAGAATCTAAATTTCTGAGTTTCTACTTCAATGCCTTAATCATAAAACCATCTTTTCCCTGAATTCTTTTCTGTCTGTGGTAATTATAGTTTTGGCTGGGTTTATGTCCTTTATAAAAACCTGTCTTTCACACGTCTCGTGAAACTGAAGAAAAGAAAAAAAGAAGATAAAACAATCATAATTTTCCAAGTGTGTAATTCTGGATTCCAGCAGAGGCCTAAAACAAGTAAGGTAATTATTCCACTCAGTTCAGCACCATTTGGAGAATTAGGCTATTTCGTGAATTGTAGTTTTAGAATAAGACACATGGACTGGAAAAAGTTCAATGAGCAACATGTAAAATAAAACAAATGCTTGCAAAAATCAGCTGAAAGAAAAAGAGCTGGCTGCAAGTGAAGGTGGCTGGAGTAAGGTGGGAAAGGTCAATGATGATGAGGGAAGGCTAAAAAAACAAAACAAATACAAAGAAAGATTTTATTATTCCTTCAGTTTATGGGGAAAATGCCAGAGCATATTTTCAAGGCCAAATTAACTCTTGGTGCAAACTAAAGATAAAAGGACTTTCCCCAAGGATAAATTTGGCCCACAGGCAATTACAGGAGGTCAGTCAGGGGAAGCTGCCAGGGAGAGGTGGAGCCAGCTAGTTAAAGGCTAGGCTAGACCATGCAAGCACATTCGTTAGTGATGGTTAATTAACTTGTTCCTGGCAATCAGCCATTGGGGCAGGAGGTGGACTTGATTTGCAAGTCCTGATTGCCAAGAAAATCACCCATAATTGCCTGTGATCTTGAGGCTTTCTAGTTTTCAGCTTGGTCTGTGTTCCCCTATAAACGGTACTAATAGGGGTTTTTTATTTGTTTTTTTTTAGTTCCCTCTCCACAGGTTCTTTGCTTCATATGACACCACATATTTGTGTTACTGTTGTGATCAAACCTTTGCTGTGGTGGGATTTTGGGTACGTGTCTTGAAGTTGCTGGATCCATGATGAAGCTGATGGGTTTGGGGCATTTTGGGGAGGAAGTTTCATTTTGATGAGGAAGGGCTCACTAAGAAGAGAGTGGGATCAAATCTGTGAGGCAGGAGCAATTGCACCTGCAGAAAGAGACTGGGGGGAGTGGGGAGGAATAAAAGCAAGAGCATGGTACTGGTATGTAGTTTTTGGCAGTGGATGCAGCACATAACTTCAATTTCAAAGCTTCTCATTTCCCTCACTTTGTGTCTTATTAAGACTCCAACCTATATTTAATGGTGAGAATATCCCTTTTTGCTCCCTTAATTCTCTGTCTGCAATTGATCTACAGAACCTGCTAAATCTCCACTCGGCTCTCTGAGGCCTGTGGGGCTTCTCACTGCACTCTGAGGGACACAAAATTATAACTCGAGTCTTCTCTTCACAGTGTGTGTGTAATTGTGGTTCCCTGCTTCCTTGTGGTACAAGCAGAATAGCAGAAGAGTATAAAATCCAATTTTCAAATATTTATATTGTGTTCTCAGGGGTGTTCCCAGCATGTCAGGCAGGTTTCTGCTCAAACTTCTCAATTTCTTTTCCTTTACATGGCATGTTCTGTGTCCAGACAAAGAAAGAAAAAAGGATTTATTTTATGTTTTTTAAAGGCATGTATGCAATAGATTGTTTGTGTATGAAGCAAGTTTTTATAAATATTAGTCTTGGGAAAAGGCCTCCTTTGGCAAACCAAGTCTGGATATTTCTACCCTTGATAAATTGTTTAGTGCTGACTTCTTTCATTTTTTCTGTCTGTAACTGTGCTGGAGACCTTTTCCAGAAGATATCTTCATTATGTGACTCATCCAGCTTCCAAAGACAAAGTGCAGCTTATTTAAACTATTCTATTTATCCAGGCAAATATTTGGACATGTAAAACAGCAGCAAAGTGCTCCGATGTCTATCAGGGCAGGGGAGCACACAAAATCTCTGATATTGTCAGTCTCTCCCCAGTGTGTTTTATCTGCAGTTATTAATTGGCAAAGAGCAGTCCAGGAGTTTGATTCACACCCATAGCCGTGCAGAGGTGCTGAGTGAAAGCTTTGCACAGGTTTGAGGTCCATTTTCTCACCTCTCAGTCTGGTTTGTGCAGGCTCAGGGCCTCACTGGAGCTGCTCCCCCACCAAAGGACCCCGAGGTTCTGCAGCTGCACCAAGATCTCTCTCTGTGTCACTGGTTCAGACTTTAAAAGCCAAGAGTTGTCATGAGAGGATGGCTGTGTAATGGATTCCTCAAAAGCAGCTGGTGTCACTGTTGAATTTATCTTATCTGGAATAATTTGGGGTCTGGATCTTACCCCCAGGGGTTTCTCATGCAGCTGCTGATCAGTTTTGCCCCTTAGTGTGACTGAAAAGCCCTAAGGGCAGGTGGTGCCCCTGTTCTGGAGCCCTCCTTGCAGCAGGACAGGCATTTTGCCAGCTGGCAAGACATGGTGGGGATTTCTGTGCTGGTCAAAGGGTCCCAATGGAATTTCAGGCAAATTCAGGGGCTTGACAATTTCACACTCTTGTCATAAAAGAGATTTCCAGAGAGGCTTCTCCTGTCCCCAGGTGACTCTGGCCTTTTTTTTTCCTGGAGACTTGTTCTCTGAACTGTTGCACAGGCCACTGGAGCCCACCTGGGTTGATGGGAGGTGCAAGTTGCCATGTATGTGTTAGGAATTTCTAAGAATTTGGCAACATTTCTTTGCTGCCAGGGCTGCAGATATGACAGACTGGTGTTTATACTCTTTTTTTTTAACTTTTGGCTGCCTGAATTAATGCATTTCCTATTCCTATATTCTCTAATGAAGACAGAGGCCTGAATTCATGTAGTGCTTTTTATTTGCATTTTTACTACAGTTAGTCTCATTTCATCATTGCTGAAGGCCATTAGTGAGGAGCTGGGTGACTTGTCTATGCTTCTGCTTTTTGTAGTTTTCCAAAGCTTTATACATAATAAATCAGGCACCCTTTCTTGCTTCTGCAATTAACTAATCCACAATGTAACAGGAGAAATAGAATCGATTGAGTATGTCAAACTTACAGCCTTAAAAAAAAATGCAACAAAATAATGAAAAACTTTTGTGATGATGCCTTTCAAAATCACTGTCCTCGTTTTTACACAGATCTAGCCATGAAATTAGGATGGAGAAAAGATTTTGCCACTCTGTTCCCCCTCCAGTCAATCATGACCCGTGTTTGAAATGAACTTTTGATGTGACATGTTCAAAGTTCTGTGCAGCAGCCAGAGCTTCAGCTTTCTGCTCATCCCACCTCCAGACAGCAGCTCCCTCTGCTTCCCTCGAGGCAATTTGTGGTCCAGCAGCAGAAGCAGCAGACACATCCCCTGCCATGAAGGCCTTGAGCTGCTTGGATGGAGCTATTCCATGTGATTTTTCCTTGATGGAGACCTCTCAGTCTTGTTGCTTTACCCTCCTTCTCTGAAGAAGGAAGTCTGAAGCAAAAGAAGGTTGAAGGACATTTCTCAGCAGCCTCTCTGAAGCTGCTGCCTGGCACTGAGCCACCATAGTCACTCAAATCCACATTAAGCTGCATTTCAACAAGGAAGTGTTTGAGCTCAGTCTGACCTATTTTTTGAAATAAGGATTTGAAAGTCCTCTCTTGCATAATGGGCTGTGTTGGCACAGCATCATGAAAGCAAAGTTGGAACCTGGGCTCCCTCTCTACCAGCAAAGTACTCCTGGCTCAAACTACTTCTGCTAAGCTACACCCCTTTTTCTTTAAATTATGCTTGTCATTTATATGGTTAAAGTAGTTTCCTTCCTTGTGATATTTTACCCTGTGAACTTTCCTTTTATTTTTTATTTTTTTTGTATGGGAAGCCATGGGCCATTTATTGTGCAGTTCATGCTCTCAGGTACTTCTGCTCCTTGCTGATGTGAACTCCTCGTGCAGTTCAGGCTCGGGGAGCTTTGGCAGTGCTGCTTTGCAAAGTTACCCTACAGAGATGCTCTGCTCACACCCTGGAGTGTGCAGAGCTCCTTCAAATCAATCCTTGCAGAAGGGAAAAGCCTGGAAAGAGTGAGGTTCACACCAGCTTCCTTATTCTTTTTTGGTTTTTTTTTTTCAGGAGCCCTTCAGTGGGTGCTGCCTGTCACATCAGCCTCTCCAAGGGGGAAATTATCCTCTAGGATTATGTGCTGGAGGCAGGTCCTTCAGTGCTCCTGTGCACTGGATGGGACAAGAGATTTGATATTTCTATGGAAAGGAAAAGCAATATTACAGGCAAAATGCACAATTCCTGTGCAACATCTCTCCTCCTAAGGACAAGACACTAAAATGCTGGAATTTCCTCCAAATGGAGAAAGAGTGTTGGCACTTCCAGCTCCACATAATTGTTTCCCAGCTTCCCAGTACACCTACAAAATATTGTCTGCAGCACAACACTGGAGATGATTAAAAGGATTTTTTTTTTTTTGCTAAGGTGAAAGATTTTATACCTCTCTGGTAAATGTGAAAATATTAATTGAATGAAGTATTAATTGTCAGTGGTAGAACAAATGGGGCTTAAAATGCATGTAGAGATGTTGGAATTTACAAATTACCTGATAATGTAGAAACTATAAAACATAAAATATACTTAATTAAAACATACACATTTGAGAAGGAAAAGAATTTTAATTTGAACTATTCTTTATTTTAATAGATATTTCCTCAACTTCGTTGAACCTTGGTGCTTTTTTGTTGTAAATAGCTCATGTCCTGTATTTTCCATTTTTTGCTGTTTGCTACTTTCAGAACCTTCTTTGTAGGCTCAAGTGAAGAGCAGCATCTCCTGAAGGTGTCTGTAGAATTTAGGAGCTGTTCCACACCTCTGAACGTGATGAATGTGGCAGTAAGGACTCCACAGGTCAACCCCAAAGTAGGCAACAACTCCTCAGGGAAAGTGAAGGTGAGTTTTGCCCAGTGTGACAATGAAAACTGAGCAATTACTTCAGCATTTAACACTAAGGAGGTTAGGACAGGGGTCACACCAGCTTTTTCCTCTGGGTTAATCCCTGCAGTGCTCTGTGGCAGGTCCTTGGTGTACTCAGTGCCCTGACATCTGCCCTGGCACCACTGGCCCTTCAGATGTAAATCAGGAGGAGAGCTGCCCTCTCTGATCTCGGATGAGGAAAGTGTTTATTTTTACTGGTAAGAGCAAGCTCTCTCTTCAGCTGTCACTGCCTGGGTCAGGAAAGCAGAAGGCTCTGTTTCCTTGGGAGCTGCCTTGCCTCCTGCTGGGAATTAGCCAGGCATTAGTCATGGCTTTGCTGGGACCCCTCTTTGCCCTTTCCAAATAAATGGCTCTGGAACAGGAGGGCAGGGCTGTGAGTCTTGGAAGGGATGAGGTGCCTTCCAGCCAAGCTCTGCTTGGGCTGAGTGATTTGCAGAGCTGGAAGGAGGCTCTGGGGAACCCATCTCCCATGGCTGAGTAGGAGATCAGTTGATCTCATTTCCACCTGGGGCTGCTGGGGGCTGGTGGGGATGAGGCTCAGTCCCTGGGCACTGAGGCAGCCTGTGGAGGCTGTGCCAGAGGGGAGTGCGGGCACATTCTCAGCAGGGCAGAGGGAGATTGTGCTCCCCATCCCATCTGTCTGTTGGGAAGCGTTCATCAAAACCCATCACGTTTGTGAGGCAGAGTTGTGATGCTCATTCTGAGACAAATGCCAGAAATCCTGCCCAAGCAGGAGAGGGAAAGGCCCTTTCCTTATCTCAGAGTCAGTGGAGAAGGTCAGGAGGCTGTAGCCACTTCCACATGAGAGCAGGATGGGGCACCTTACCCTATCTCTTACCCCCATGATGGCACTGAGAAGGAATGATGGACAGCAGGAACCAAATCATTGGTCACACATCCTTCTGTGCCAGTCTGGATGTTTTACTAAGGGCAGAACTCACAGGAATCTCTGGAAACCTGTGGGAATGCTTTGTTGCTCCCTTAGGACAGGATTCCACCCTGTGGCTTTTCAGTCACTTTTCTGTTTGTCACTTGTGTTTCTCACCTGTTTTCATTGACTGTCTTCTCCACACACTATTTTCACTTGTAATAGGAGATATTTGCTGCTGTCAGGCCCAGGGTAGCCAGGGACTCCTCTGAGGAACTCTGTCCATTGCAGAGTCAAATAATGGAAATAATTATTTTTCCCCTGCCCTTTCTACACCAGATTCCCAACAAATTCCCTGGGTTAGTCACCAGGAGCTGGCTGATGCTTGGCTCTTATTCTTGTGCTTTTGAAAACTGCATTGGAATGGATCCTACAAAAGCAAAGCTCCATTTCTTTCTCAGAGTAACAGAGGATCCAGTACCAAACTCAGACCCAGGGCTTGGCTGACCTCTGCTTGAGGAGTGGGGATGAGGCTTCCCCTGCCAGTCCACCTCCCACTTGTCCCTGCCCCTCTGGGAAAGGAGAGGAAGCATCTTGAAAAGAAACAACACAAAAGCATCTTCCCAGTGATCTACCATTAACCTCTGTGTAACTTAAAGCAATATTGCACAAGAGCAAAAATCAGCAATACTTTCCCAAAGGCAGTCACAAACTGTTCTTTATCCCTCAGATCTTTGCTGCCTGGTGCTGTCTGAGTCATTCTTCTCTCTAAAGTCTGAGGATGATTTCCTTTCCCTTCCTGAGAAAAGTTTACACTTAGAAGACTCATGCATGAAGGACCAAAAGGCATTTGGTTTGGCTGCACAGTGAAAGGGTTTGGTGTCTTCATTGCTTCATTACTTTATGCTGGTTGCTACAGATCAGCTTCCTCACAGCTGCTGCTGCTGAGGTCTGTGCTGGGTCTCTGTGCCCTGCCACATGCTGCAGGATGTGCAGTTTGCACCAATTGTTTCCTGTGCTGGAACAGCCTGCATGGAAAAAGAAAAAAAAATCTCCAATTCATGTTACTAAATTTGTACCATGTGGGTGTTCGTCTGAATTTTCCTATTTTAGTGTCTTTGAGAATATCTCACAGGCCAAGAGGAAGTAGAGAAATGCAGAAGGAGAAATGAGGGATGAGGTGCCTGGGGAGCACAGCTAGAGGCACAACAAAACAAACCTGAAGGAGCAGAGGGATGGAGGAATGGGTCACGTTTCCTGAGGCAGCTGAGGAGCTTCCCTCTGCCAGCCTGGTGCCCTGGCTCTGCAGGTCACACACCCCTCTCCTGCTCTGAAACAGGCTTGGTTGGTTCAAATATGTGTTGCTAGTGGGGGTTAAGTGTTACATTAAGACAAGGTTTGTAGAGAGAGATAAAAACTTTAAAAGATAAAGAGAGATGGTCAAGGAAATAAAGTTACATTTAAAACTTTCTGTAGATTGACTTTCCATGGCATCTAGCTTTCTTTCCTTGAGAATGTTTGTTTTCCTTAACTCTTTTTTTTATTTTTTTAAACTTCAAACTTTAAAATTGTTGGAAATCTAGATTTTAGATTTTATTGATGGGACAATTGTACATAAGCCTTTACTTTCATCTGTGTTTCCAATGGAAATAAGTGTGTTGCAACTTAACTTCTTTACTGGTGGTGCTAGCACTTTCTTGGATTGGTTACTCAATGCAAACTGAAAAATAATAACAATTCCATTAAAACTGGGAGTATCCCTGAACAAGTCCTTTTGTAGAATAGCCCCCTTTTCTTGGGGGAGTGAAACTTCTCACTGGAAAACTTTTAGTCTATCTTGATTTGACTTTTGCCTTTTCTGCATTCTGGTTCTGGTTCCCCATCAAATCATTTGCCTTTGCTTGTGCCCCCTTCTTCCCCATCTGCCTCACTCTAATGGGAAATAAATCTCCAAGCTCTGTTCTATTCCCTACCATCCCATAGTCTTCTGCTCTTGCTGAGTAACTGGGATGATACAGCCTCATTTATAAAATGCTAAAAGTATAATTTATATTTTTCCCACAATCCCTTTTGACTGGTATCAGAGACAGAAACACAAAGAAAATAAACCTCAAGATAAAAAAGAAAATCCTTGTGGCTCTATCTGCAGTAAGGATAAGATCCTTTTCCAATACAGATGGATGATCTGGCTTCTCTCCCCTCTCCAGATTTTCCTGTCTCACTCCCAAGCCAGTCTTGGATGGGACAGAGGTTGTTTCTTCTGTGGGCAGTGGACATGGCACAGAACAGTGAGGAAAGGCTCAGAGAAGTTGGATCATTCAGCCTGGAGAAGGCTCTGGGGTGACCTTATTGTGGCTCTTTGGTTCCTGAAGGGGCTCCAGGAGAGCTGGGGAAGGGCTTCTGTCAAGGGCCTGGAGTGACACAACGAGAGGGAGTGGCTTCAAACTGGAAGAACATGGGTTTAGATGGGATATTGGGAAGAAATTCTTCCCTTTGAGGGTAGGGAGGCCCTGGCACAGAGCAGCTGTGGCTGCCCCATCCCTGGCAGTGCCCAAGGCCAGGCTGGATGGGGCTTGGATCAGCCTGGGACATTGGAAGGTGTCCCTGCCCATGGCAGAGGGTGGAATGAGATGCTCTTGAGGACCTTCCAAGCCAAACCATTCTGTGACTCCCTGAGCCAGACCCAATTTCAGTGCCCAGCACAGCCTTGGGCACTCAGGGCACTGTCAGCGCCCAAAGGCTGGTGAGGGATCCTTTCCCTATGGAAAAGCATCACAACTTCTGGAGTTCCTGCTCAGCAGCACCAACTCCCACAGCTTTGCAGTGGATTTGGTTCATTTTCATCTGCCCTGAGCACATTCACCTGCTCCCAGAGGCACCAAACCTCCCTGGCAGCGTGGGGAGCGAAAGGCAAAGGGGAAAAAGCATTCGATTCTTGTCAGGTAGATGGAAAATTGGGTTTCCTCCTGCTCTCTCCTGCCTGCTGGAGAACACACTGTATGTAGAAGGTGACCTTTTGTCTCCTTGCTGCCCACCCGAGCTGGAGTGGCTGGGCTGACACGTGTGATGACAGATAGACGCCAGTGAGAGCAAATCGGCCTTGAACTTGCTCCAGAGGAAATTGTTGCACGGGCTGGGCTGCATTAGGGAGAGCACAGAGCAGAGGCAAATGTTTGTGTCATTTGCAAACGCCACTGAGAGGGGACAGAGGAACAGATGAGCATTTTGAACTCTAAAGGTTAATGCAGAGAACATGAAGTAGTGCTCTGTGCTTGACTTTTGAAGACTACTCTCATGTTGGGAGGAGTTTGGATGAAATCAGATGAATCACTGCTACCTGTTTGTTTTGTTTTTTCTTTCATCTTTTACTTCTAATTTTATTTTATTTTAAAGTTGATTTCTTGCTTGCTAATTTTTTCCCCTCAGGAAGTTCCTGAATTCTTGACATTCACCAAAATTGTAGTTAGTATATATGCTGAGACTTCATGGTATGAGTGGAAATTAGGGAGGAAGGATATGGAAACATCCTAAAGCTGTAGAAATTATGTATGAGAATAAATCACCAACCACAAATCCCAGATTAAAAAAAAAAAACCTAAATGCAAGAACTTTGAAAGCATATCCTTGCCTGTCCAAATAGCACCTTCAGGCTGATCTCTAGGGAAAGGCCACAGTAACTCATTAAATCAGCACAGTTTAATGAAGACCTGAGTGTTCTGGCCACATCCATCACTGCCACTCTGCTCTGAACAAACTCCCTGACTTCCTGAAGATGCACGACCCTGAACCCTGCTGAGCTCTGCTTTCAGGCCAGTGGGAGCTTCCTTCCTTCCTAGCACCTTATTTTACAATGTGGAGGAGATTTTGCAATTAAAAGGGTACCAAATTAATGGCACCACCAGGCCTCTGCCTCCTGTGACCTCAGACAGACACACAGAGAGCAGATGCCAGCTCTGTCCCTGGGGTTGGGGACAGAATACTGGGAACATTGGACTTCTCTGAGCTAAGTTTGGCAAACAAGGTGATTGCATGCCAGTCCTGCAGGTGTCATTAGTCTGTCTCTGTCCACGGCAGGCTGATCCTGCCTCTCTCCCTGCAAGTGGCTGCATGCCAGCACCATCCATCTCCCCCTGTCCTCTGGGCTGCACAATCCAGGTTTTTAATGGACACAGCCCGAGCAGGTTCAGTGGGTGCCTGGTGGAAGGGGCAAAGCTGCACCTCTGAACATCCTGAAGGATGGATGAGCATCAGGCAGCCTCACAAATTATTGTCTTTCTAAGGTCAGAGGATGTAAGGGCGAGGTATTGCCATGACAGATTGAGTGAAATCATTACTGTGCTCTGTGTTTAAGCCCAAAATACTCCTCATGTCCTAAAATAAGAAGCCTGGAAGGCTCCCCACCAGCTCCATTTTGACATATTCCAGCAGAACTTTGCTGCTTGAGCCAAGGGGTGATGTACAGTAATTTTGTCAACATTTTGCTACTGAAACTTCTACCTTATATCTATGTTTTACCTTATGTTTATAACATTTATAATGTTATTTTTTTCTGATTGTGCACATGGTTGAAGTGTTAATTTACTCTGTAATAAGTTGCTTGCCTGTTAGCCATGGATGATCTTCCCTCCCTGCTTTGTCTTTTATGGCCAGAGGATTAGTTTTCTAACATGCAGCATCTCTCATTCCTTTGGGTTTCTGCTTGCAGACATTTCCCTTGTTAACCTCTAGGCTGGGACAGCCCACCCTGGCTGGAGTAAACTGAGCCACATTCTCAGAGCTGTTGGGCTACTGAAGCAAGGCTTTGCTTGCCTTTGTTTGCCATTGCTTGTCCTTTTCTGGAGCCAGGTTCTTTCCTGAGGTTTGTGCATTTGGTGCCCTGTGGGGTCTGGGATAGGACAGAGAAATGGTTTTAAATGGCTTGTGATTTCTGTGGCAGCTGGAAGTAGCCTATGGAAAATGGTGGCAGGGAAATATCCTGTAGTTTAATTAACTTCTGCCTTCTCAAACTCGAAATTGTGTTTAATCCCAAACAAAGAGCTCATCCAAGCAATATGCAGCTTCTGTCCCCTCTTCTTTCCACCCCTTCCTTTCTCACCTTGTTCATCTCACTTCATCCTCTCTCCCACCTGCCTTCCCTGCATTTGGCTTTTGGCTGCTCCAGGCCATGATGAGCCACTTCACATTCCTGTCAGCAGTTTCAAAGGATTTATTGAATGTCAGTAAGACTTTGGGACACTTTTTGTTTTCCAAAAATACTTTTGTTTCAGTAGGAGTCCTGTTGGCAGGCCCCAGTGACATTTTCAAATGGACCTGTGTGGTGCAGGAGCTCAGATCTCAAGGAACAGCTGTACAGAGGGGTGCCTCGATCCCTTATGTGTTATTTAAAATCCCTGCCTGTTGTTCTGATGCAATCCACACAGAGAATGAAACCTCTGCCTACAAAGATTTGCATTTCTCTTCTGTACTCTAAACCAGAAAATTATCTGTTTATGGGGACAGTGAGTTTGCTGTGTTTGTGGTTGCTGGATGAGTTTTCTGCTGGATTGTATTTGTAGTTAGCTGAGAAATATTCAGGGGACAGAGTTTTGTGCTGGACTAAAACTGTGCTTTTCCATCTGTTTGAGCAGGAGATGGATATGGCTGCTTTCAGGATGAACCTTTCCTCCCCAGAAGAAACAAAACTTTGAAGCAGATTCTAAAAGCCACGGTTCCTCTCCAGAACTGCCACAGACCAAGCTGTAGACCGTGGGTTTTGTGACTGTGAAGCTTCTCTGGAACTGCTGTATGAACCTCTCCTGCACTGAGAGAGGGTTGCTGTGATGTCTGAACAGGTGGAGCAGAGGACGGTTAAAAACCAGCCAGTTATGGGAAATCTGAGTCATGCAAACCATTGGATAAATTTAAATACATTATTCTAGCTTGGAGGAGGAGACCATCTGGGTAATTTGAAGGATGTGTGTCTTGCTGAAGGAAGAGTTATTTCAAATGACAAAAGAACTGTCCTGAGCTGGAAGAATCTGCCAGACCCAAGATTAAAAAACAGCTTAGAGTGACACTGATTTAATGTTTTAATGTCAAGAATCTAGCTAAGGGCCATCATATTAAAATATTTTTTAAAATACTTTTGCTGGTATTTGCCAGTTATATAAAGCAGGAAGGCCTGGAAATTTTATCAGAACTTCATATTCTAATGTTCCTTTTAGAGATTTTTAGAAAAATCTTGTTTATGAACTCCAAATTCCATGATGGCTCCAGTTTAAACAAAAAAGCCAGGGAAGAAATAGGAGAATCTCCCTGCAGCCAGTTTGCAGTGGGCTCAGACAGGCTTTTAACTTGTTTTTGAGAGTTAAGGCTCTGATTTGCCACCTGGCTCATCCCTGAAGGTGAGGGTTGATGTTTGGGCAGCCAGGTGTGTCCTGATGGACGTCCCCCATCTGCCACCGGATGCAGAGCTCACAGCCTGGTGTCCTGGCTCTCCCTCCTGGCATGGCCTCAGCAACACCAACCTGGTGTGCCAGCACTACTCTCAGGTACACTCCAATGCAGGTCTATTCATTCTCCCAAGGGGCAGGTCCTCATGGCAGAATCCCTTCTGGAAGCCAGCTGAGACACAGCTGGGAGGAGGGAGAGGCAGGACAGATGTGCCAGTTGTCCCAGCTTGGGGTGAGCAGCTCGTGGTTCACCCAGCACTGAGCTATGATTGAGATTGAGGAAATGAAGATGATGTGAGGCAAACAAGCTGAAATCAATGACTAAATGCCTCTGGCCATGTTGATGGACAGATCAGCTGTAAAATGTGTGATTAAAGCACCCTCTGTGATCTTCTCCTGTCATCTTCTTGGGAAATGGCTTGCACAGCTTGCTGGTAGCACCACTCCTGGGGACCCAGGGACAACAACAGCCACCACTGATCTGACAGTGCAGAGATTGCCAGGATCAGCAGAGTGGGAGTGGGTCTGGTGCCACAGCAGAAGAGGATTGGAAAGACAATCCATGCAGGTACAGCTGCAAAGGCCTGTGGGGCTTCCTCTCCAGCCTTGCTTTAGGCACACATGGTAATTCTGAGTTTAACTATATTTTTTACCAGCATAGATCTCAAAACCCTATGGTACAGACTCATCATTACCACCTTACAGATGGGGTCACTGAAGCAGAAAGAAGGGAAATGACTTCCCTGGAACCATTAACTGGGTAAATGACAGGGCTAAAAATAGAGACCAGATCCTCAAACTTCATACAACCCACTGTCACTCCTGTCTCAGAGGAAAGGTGCCAAGGGAGTTGGTTAAAGCAGGTAGCAGCTCTTTAACTAATACAGAACCTGAATGCCCTGGGTAAGATGTTTTTGTGAGACGTTCCACCAAGATCATTCCAATAAGCCAACACATTTTTGGAGAAAAAATGGTTGACAGAAAGGCCAGCGAGCCACATATGGCTGTAGTGCATGTCAATCACAGCAACCTAATGCGTTCCGAAGTTCCAAATGCCTTTTAAAGCTAATGGTCTGTGCACTAATAGCTCCTGGCCCTGGCACACAGGCTAGCAGCTGGTGCCCCTAATTGGTAGCCCCGAGGATGAGCACGTGGGCAGGCGACTGGATGGCAGGAGCAGCGAATGGATTAGGAAACCTGCCTTGCTAATTCCACCGTTCAGCATGGTCTTTAATCAAGATGAAAAGTCAAGAGACCGCGAGGGGGTAACAAACAACAGCTTTGCCCAGTTCCCAGTGTCCAGCTCACCCAGACCTGACAGGCTCTGCCTGGAACAGCCCTGCCAGAAGCAGCTTGTGAAGCTGCCTGAGCTGCAGCTGTTCTTCTTCCCTGTGGTGTGTGCTGGGCAAAGCTGGAAATAGCATCACAGAACGCCTGTCTCTGGCCTTTTTGGGGATGCAGTTTATCTGAGGGGTGGATGTCAAGCTGTGTAAAAGCATCCAAGCACCTCCAGCTAAGCCCAGCAGAAACCAACAGCCTGTCTGGCTTGTGACCTACTGGTGACAGCATCAGCGTCTCTCCTCCTCTTCTCCTGCTGGTCTCTGCCTTGTGGGGTGTGCAGGAGCCTTGCCTTGTAAGGCAGGGCCAGGGCAGAAAGAGCAAAAGCCCTGAAATGGCCAAGGAAGGTTTTCAGGGAGCTGAAGCCACTCAAGGAGATTCCAGGCATTGCTGAAGGAAGGATGGAATGATCCATAACAGCAGGAGGGTGGTTTGAAAGCTGCTGTGGTACTTGAGCTGTGCAGAGCAGTGTGTACCACCTGTTTGCTTGATGGCAGGAGGCTACAAGGCACCCTCTGATGTCCATTTTTAACCCAGTAATTAAAGTTTTGATGTTCCCTGTGAAGCTTAACCTGGAATTAGCCCATTTTAACACCCTTCCCCTCAGTCCCCTCCAGAGCTGGGGTGGCTCAGAGACAAAGTCCCTGCAGCTGCTGAGGGTCTGCTGATGCTCTGCAGATGATCTGGGAGCCACTCCAGTTTCCTGGATGAATTGAGATAATTTAAGATTGATGATCTTCTGGGGAGACTCTCCCTGCCTGGCAGGCTGAGGGTTTGTAGCCCCTGCATTTTGTCAGATCTCAGAACTCTTGTTGTCTTCCCAGTAGCTTCCACTTAGTGGTTCCAGATGATGGAGTGGAGACCAGAATGTCACAGTGAGACGCAGAAAGAGCTCTAAGCACACTCATCGTTAACCTTCCCACTGTTCTCCAGAAATATCCTTTCCCACTATGCTTGTGACTGAGTCTGAACCTTGCTCCAGATGGCAGTGGGCTGAGGAGATGAAATTTCCCTGCAGTCAGAGCTCAGAGATGCACAAAAGAAGGATATTGTGAAATTGCAATGACAGGGTTGTTTGGGTAGCTTGTGATGTTCTGACTTTAGAGAAATCCATGCCTAATGTGCCTGCATGGCAAGGTAAACTAAAGACCACATAATTCTATTTCAGCTTAACATAACAGGAAGAAACCCATGTCTCCTGGAACCCTGGCTTGTGTGCAAGCATTAGGGCTGGTTTCTACACGTGCAGCTCAGGCACTCCATGCTAAAGAGCTCAGGGTAAAGTATTTTTGGGATTTGGTTACTACAGAGCTTAAAGGCTTGGCTCTGCCATACTCACACCTCCTTTAGAGGATGAGGCACAGTGTGACTGTTCAGGGTTCATGGAGAAGAAAGATTCCATGGGCCTGGCACACCCCATCTTTTCTCCCTGCTCCTGTGCTGCTGTAGAGATTTTGGTGCTAATTTTTTTCTAGTTGTCATGAGGCTGGAGTTCAGGATGAGGGAGGAAAGCCTCTCCAGGAGCCAGGCTGGAGCTGTGAACAGAGTTTGTGCAGTGACGGGATAGGAATCTGGGATTTGGAGTGCTGAGGTGAACTGCTCATTTCAGACAAGGCACTCCTGAGTGGATGGGGCCTAACAGAGCTGGAGGCTCAGCAGGGAGTAAGGAAGCACCTTCCAGCATGGTGAGGTGTGGTGCTGCCTCTCTCTGTGTCACAGTCTGAGTATCTCATGGGGAAGGCTGAATTCCTTGGAGCTGGTGGAGTCTGGGCATATCTTGAACTCTGTCTCCACTTTTCCTCTCTTTGTTTCCCCTTCTACTTCACTTCCATTGGCATTTTTCACTGATTTTTCTCCCCCCCCTTCCTGTTTTGTTCTCCTGATCTTAACAGTCCCATTTCCCAGCCTTAAGGAAAATTAGGAGCATTTGAACTCAGCAAATATTTTCTCTGCTTTTCAGTATGGGACTTAAATTCATACTTCAATATTGTTAGCTGAGTTACCATGAGTGGCAGTGTGTATTAAACATGCAAAGAGATGCTTTTCACAAAAGCTGCCTCATCTTTCACTGTATATTAATAATACAGGGAGTTCTAGATCATCTGTCCCTGTCACTGCTGCTGCATTTTGATACAGGCACATGGAATAGCTGTTGAGGAACAAAACACACGAGGATGTTCCCTGACCTTTTCCCTTCTCCCCAACAGTAAATTTGAGAGATTCTGTGCAGGAAACCAAGACTCTGTCCTGGCAGGAATCCTTTGGTAATGTCCAGACGTGGAGTGTGGACATGACCTGGCATGGGGTGAGTGCTGTTCTGAAAGGCTGTGTTGGTGCAGACCTCGATGCTCCCCTCAATCATTTATGGCATCTTCTCCTGTGCCAAACAGTGAAACCTGATTCCCACTCACGTCTCTGATCTGTCTCACACCACTGCAGGGTGTGAGCATCCATCCCTGAGCACAGTCCTGCCTGGAAAACTGCAGGACACTGCAAAGGAGCCTGCAGGGAGCTGGGGGGTTGATTTGGTTTGCCCTCTGCCCCTGAGGTTGCTGTGGGCTTCCACAGGGTGGAGTAGATTTTTGAACACTGTGGTGTGTGTCTCTCATAACAGCAGTTTTTGTTGGAAAGGTGGGAGGGGGCTGCACTGCTGAGCTCCAGAAGTGGGCAGAGGCTGCCCAGAGGCTGCCAGCCCACAGCTCCCAGCTACTGCTGCTTCCTCCCTAGGGAGGGCATCTCTCCTGTCTCTACAGAAGTGACAGGAGGAACCTGGGCTCTCTCCCCATGCACTGCAAGATAATTTTCTTCATGAAATTCATCTCCCCTCATCTGGGTACCTACAAGAGGCAGGACTGAAGTGAGCAGCACCTGTTTGCACCATCATCCATGCAAACAGGGCAGGCCTTGGGGTGGAAATCCAGGGTCCCAGGTCTCCCCTGCAGCTGGCAGGCACAGCTACAACCTGTCTGTGTGGGCAAACACTGGCAGCTGCTGCTGAAATGCTCCAGCTCCCCGTGCTCCAAAAGCCACAGTGCAGCCAGCTGTGTTATTCCAAATGCTGGAGAGATCCACGCAGCTTCTTCAGCCCCTGTTGTGTTCCCAGAGCTGACAGTGGTGGCAGGAGCTCAGCTCAGGGATGGGTTTCCCCTCACTGGTGTCAGAGCTGGGTGCCCAGCTGGAGCTGTGTCCTGCTTAGGGTGAGCACGAGGAGACTCCTGTCCTCAGGGGCAGCTCATGGGAGAGGTGACACTGCTGGGGAAAGGCCCAGCACCCGCAGGCAGAGTCACAGCTGGACCCCAGCATGGCTGGGACTGAGGGGTGACTTTCTGCAGGGAATCACAGTGGGGCTCTCTGGGCAGTGAGGACAAGGACTGAGCCTCCCAGAGCTCCCCCAGGCACTGGTACATTACAGCCCCAGACTGATGTCATTAATGAGACATCCTGCTTTATGTAATAATGTGTTTTGTGTGACTCACCCTAATGAGCAGAAAACAATCCGATGGGCCTCCTAATGGAACTCCTGGTCTTTCTGTCCCAGTGCTGGCTATGAATTATTAAAGACATCTGGAGGGATTTGTGAGTAATGAAATCTTTGCTGATTCTGTCTCACCTCAGATGGCCTCAAAGGTCTGGTGAGCAGCTTTGGTTCTGTTTCAGTCTCATCCTTCACCTGCAGAGCAGCCAGCTCAAAAATATCTCTGTGTCCTTGTCCCTCTACTTTCACTTAGCTCTTGGCTGTGTTTCCTTTGCCCTCCCCCAGCTTAAAAAATAAGATTTGCCTTTGGATGTCAAATGTCTGCCTTGGGTGGGCTGAACCTGGGTCTGTCAGAAGGAAGAGGATCTTATCCAGGGAAATGTGTGCAGGGTGTGCTTAAACAACTCTTGGGTTTCACAGCCCCTCTGCCTGGCAGGTGAGATGCTGAAGGCCAGAGAACCACAGGAGCAGCCAGGGCTCTGGGTGCCCTTTGCTCGTGGCCAGCCAAGCCTCAGACAGCCAAAGGCTCCTGAAGATCCTTTGAAACCATGTCCAGAGTGTGTCAGTCATACCCAGCAGCAGGCTCAAGGTAGGAAAAGTGTTTGGGAAGTACCAGCCACCAAAGAGGTTTTATGATCTATTGCAAACCAGAGGTTTGGTGGATTTGTGGTTGGTGCTTATGCTACAAGTTGAACTTTTTTTGAAGGAAAAAAGGGATGCATAGAGGAGGAACTGTAGAAATTTATGGCTTTGATGTTCAAAGAATTGGGCAGATTAAGCATCTTCATGAAGGAGGAAGCTGGCAACCATTTTAATGTGGGGGTTTTGTTTAATCTTTCTTTATTCTTTTGGCTTTTTATTATTGAAAAAGAACCAACCAAAAAAAAACCCCAAAATACCACGTTCACATTTTCACCCTGTGCCCTGAGGTTGCATTGCACTTCTGGAATCTGAGGCTGTGTGAAGCCATTCTGCAGCCTTGGAACAAAGAGCCCAAAGGGAAGGTTGGGAAGATTAAAGCTTGCTTCCAGAGCATGGCTGTGAGCAGACAGCCAGGATTCCCCAGAGCTGGGAGCTGCTGCAGAGCTTTGGTGCTTCTCAGCAGCTCAGGATCTGCCACTGCCAGTGGCCAAAGGGAATAAACCCAAACATCTGCTGTCCGTGGCTTTCGACCAGAGAGGGGAAATCCTCCTTATTCCAGAGATGAGAAGCTGATTAAAAGCACTTCGTGCCCTGCTTTTACTGACATGAGAAAGGCACAGATGTCAGGGCAGAGCTTCTATTTTTAGGAGCTTGCCCAAGATTACAAACCTACAACAGAGCAATGGAGAGGGGACAAGTCTCTCATTCAGGAAAATGAGCTTAGAGGGTTTTTGGGGGGCTAGTGTGAAGACATGGGTGTCACAGTGCTGCCATGGGTGGCATTCTGCCACAAATCCCTTGTGGTCTTGGCCTTTTTGCTCTTTTGGTGCACATTGCCCAAATCCCTAAATGTCTAACCTGTCAAATGCTCAAAAAAGCAGTTTAGGGGACAACTCTGAAACACCTGTTCTTAAAAAGCAGTGGCTGTTACACATGGGCAAGTTAAGCAGGTGTGGTGGGATATTTTTTTCCTTTTTCCCTGAGTAGGAGGATTTAAGAGCACTTTAAAAACAGAACCAATGTTAGTTTTAAGCTCAAAAATTTAAATAGCTCAGACTTTTTCTAAACTCATCAGAGGCCAGATATTTATAAGGTCCAAGCCTTTGTCTCACGTTTAATGCCACAGAGGAGACTTTAAAACAGAAACCATGGGGGTGTGAATTTTCAAAGTAGGTGGTGGGGGCATATCCTGGATGATGGTGTGGCCTTTGGCAGTGGTTATGTCTCATTATTAGTTAAAGCCTGAAGTATTTTTAATTCCAGCAGATGTCAGATCAGGAAGGGTGGAAAAAGCTGCTATTGCATCTCAGCTTTCCTGGTGTTCCTGAGTCAGGGCTGGCAAGGCTTGAAGGAATGACTCCCTTTAAATAGCAGGCCTTAGGTGGTTTTAATCAGACTTCCTTCTATGATCACCTTCTCACTCCTCCTCTTGTAAAAAAACACCTTAAGAAAATTAATCTATCTTTGCATGCATCATTACAAAGAATGCAAATAATCGTGTTAAAAAGATTTTTATTTATTCCTGCTATAAATTTCCACACTAGAGAAGGTTGTCTTAATCTCTTCAACAGACTACAAATGCTTTGTCCAGCAGATTGATGTGCTCTGGGAATTACCAGGTCTTTGTCAGAAGATGATTGGCTCTGTTTCCCTGAGAGCAGTAGAAGCATTTGGGATATGATGGCAAGAAAATTTTTTAAAGAAACCTACAGCCTCTAAGAACACCATGATTGCTAATTCTTCCCAAGATGCAAAGTTTAAAAAACAATTAGATGGAGGCACAAACTGTGCTGGCAAATCCAATTCCATGAGCACAGTTTTGTCTTAGCAATTGCAAATTGGACGGTGAGTTGAAATCTCCCCTGTGGAAAAGGAGAAAGCACAAAAGCTTCTGCCCCTCTAAAATCCTGCTGGTCTCTGTGGTGCTTACAGAGGCCTCATTAATGAGGTATTTAAGCGTGTTGCAATCACACTGCAGCCCAGGAGAGCAGCCTTCATTTTGCAGCACAAACTGGAGTACAGGAGCTCTGTTAACACTTCCCTTGGCTTGGCTGGCCTGGGAGCAGCAGCCCAAACCTCAAACCTTGTGGGCAGGCTGTGCTGCAAACCCCATCTGCTGCCGTGGAGGGGAACGAGGATCCCTTGGAAGGATCCTTCTGAGAGCCTTGGGCTGTTTTGTCTCACCTTCCCAGTCACCAGGTGACTCTTACAGAGCTGGCAGGTGGGGGACAGGCACAGCCCCTGTGGTCTCTACCCAAACAGAGGGAAATATCTTCTGGCTGCAGGCTCTTATTCTTTCTCAGGCTCTTGCTCTTTCTCCATAACTGTTTTTATTCCCATTTTATGGCTCCAGGTAGCAGGGAATAAGAGGATGTAAAGTGACTTTACCATAACTAGGAATAAGGTGCTACAGATCCCAAGAAGTCTGTTAGCAAATTCACTGACATGTGGTAATTAGAGGTGCTTAAGTGTTTGTGTATGTGGATAATTCAGTTGCTGTAAAGAGATAATCTTCCATGAAAAAGAAAATATTTTAAATCAAATCAATGCATAGACTTTTCTCTTTCATCCAGAAGATTTAAATGAAACGTATCATTCCACTCTAGTGGATCCAGATCAAACTACCTCGGAGTGTTAAGCCAAATCAAAACACGTCATTTTCAGTGAATTCAATATTTCTTTGTGTTTGCCAGAGCTGGTTCAGCTCCTGCAGGAGCTGTGGGTCAGATGTTCTGTGATGTCCCACTGCTGCCTGAGAGTGTGGGGGCTCCTGTTGCTCCCTGGGCTTGGTCCTGCCAGGCAGGACAGAGGGACAGGCAGCTGTCCCTCGGAGGCTCTGCTGGGTGCTGGGAGTGTGGGCGAGGGCTCAGCAGGAGCCCAGCTGCTCAGCAAAGCAAAACTTTTTGATTGATGCAGGTAGAAACGTTTCTAAACAAAATACATTTGGCTAATCAGATTTTCTGATGGATGGGAGCTCCACTTTGCAATATTCTCTAACCACTCTTGCCCATGACTCACACTTGATTTGCTTTTTCTTTAGGCAGAATTCCCCCTGTGCTACTCCTTGCTGTGCTCTGGGCTGAACCAGATCAGCAGAGACCTCTTAGAAACCCTTTTATTTATTTTTTTTTTTTTTTGGCAAATCCTTAAACATTTTAGATTCAGATACATCTGAACACCTTTCCTCTCTTCATCTCCTGATTTCCAAAGCTTCACAAGTACTTCTGTAGCTGGAGGCTTGCACATTTACACCACCACTGATAATAGGGGTGTAGCAGGCCCAGAATGGACAGTCTGTGTGCATCCTGTAGACTGACAGATCTACTTCTAAGTGAGCCAAATCCTCTGAACCTCCAGGAATTTACATAAATATAGATTTGAATCTTGCTGTGAATGCATTAAAGTTGAATGAGTCCACCTAATTAGGCTTTTCCTACACACATTTGTAAACACTGGTTGTGCTCAAGTGAAATGGCAATTGACTTTAACCCCAGCTTTGCCCCCAGTGAGCAGCAAACCTCCAAGGGCTGCCCACAGCTCCTGATTTTGTTCTCCAAACTGCAGCATTAAATCATGAAGGTTTGGGGTGGTTGACAAACACTCTGAGTTTGCCTGAGTAAATGAGGAATGCTGACTTTCTCTCCCAGGCCCACTGGGTGCTGAGTGTGATTAAAGGCAAGGCAAGAAGGACTGCATGCTATTAATTCTATCGAGGAAATCTCCTGCTTTATTCATTAGATGTATATGGCTTTTTCTTGGGGGAGGGGAAATAGAAAAGCACCTTTGGTTGTGCTGTAACATCTGTGAGTACAGCTGGCTCTTTTTCTCCATGTTCCACTTATTATGTGCAATTTGGATGTTTTCTTCTCCAAATTCAGATACTAAAAAAAAAAAAAAAAAAAAAACAACAGCTCAGCTCTAAAGAGAAGAAGCTTGCAATGCTTGTTATTACCAGGGCAAAGCCCCCACTCCTCTGGAAGAGACGGGAATGGCCACGCTGCTGTTCAGCCTGGGCTGCAATATCTGCTATTATTTGTCAGCCTGCACATAATCAGGTAATTTCCTGTAATTCCTACACTTTCAATCAAGCCTGGGGAGCAGATGGCAGAATTCAAGCCCATAGATTCTGTCTGATGACACAGCCTGATTCCAGACCCCAAGCCAGCTGTGGCGCTGTCGCTGTGCTCAGGGCACACTTCAGCTCCTGGATTTGGGGGAGACTTCAGGCTGGGATAGGGTCATCCCCCAGCAGCCTCACCTGGGTGGAAATGAGGTTAAACACCTTCCCTGTTGGTAAATGGCTGGAACCATCTCTTGCTGGTGAGGAGGAGCAAATGGATGGGGATGGGAGCACAGATGTGCAGGGTTTGTATGAGCTTTGCTTTGATCCAGTTTGTCCAAGAAATGTGATACCCCAAGTCTTATTTCTCCTGACTCCAAAGAGCAGCAATATTCCCCTTCCACACTGAAGGAAATTTAAAACTTAACCCACAAATGACCATGAAGTGGTTTGCTGAAAAACAGTGAGGAAATCAGAAATGTTTGGTTTTGGCCAAGATTTGAGCATCTCTTTCCAGACAGCTGCTCCAAAATAATGTTTTGCTGTTACAACAGAGGAAGCCTTGTGTGTGCTGGGAGGAAGGCAGACTCCTGGGAAGGGCATCTCCACCAGCCTCCTTTGGGAAGCACAGCCTGGCATGTCTGCTGCTCCAGAGCTGGGCTTTAATAGCCAGATCCCAAAACACAGGGTGTTTCAGCCTCACCTGGCTGCTGCCTGAGCCACACAGGGTGTTTCAGCCTCACCTGGCTGTTGCCTGAGCCACACAGGGTGTTTCAGCCTCACCTGGCTGCTGCCTGAGCCCTCCTGTTTGCCCCTCTCAGAGAAACACCCTGAGAGTTACCTGGAAAGAAAAATCCCTGAATATATCAGTGTTGCACAAACATTAGTGACAGTCCAGGAGAATTTCACCACACGTGAGACTGATGCTCAGTATGTGGAAATTTTCAGTCCCTTTTCCCATTTGCTTGAGAAATTCTCTTTCTGATGCAGTGGCAGCTGGGGAAACACAGGCACTGCCAGGAGACTGGTGCTTCTGGGGAGTGGGGACAGCAGGATCAGAGCCTCTGAACATTGAAGGGCTGTCCTGAGGGCAGCAGGATTTTTGGGGGAATCCTCAGGGATGTGGTGAGATTCATCCTTCTCCCCAAGCTGAACTGCTCACTGTTTTGGAGGAGCTCTGCTGAGGCACTTCAGGCCAAGCATGGATGTGTCAATGAGCTTTCTGCTCAGTTAGGACTGAGAGGAACTAAAAAAGTCTCTTTGAAGACCTCTGAGCTCCTGCACTGGTGGTCACTGTTCTGGCATGACCAGAGAGGGTAAATGAGAGGGCACAGAGATGCACATGGATATATCTGGGTTGCTTGGATGCTGTGATGCCATTTGTAGGGGCCCTTCCCTGGTGTCTGGCTGGGCCAAGGCAGGAGGAGAGCTGTTCTCTGCACACACCGTCCTCTAAGCTTGGGAGCTTGGTGGGCAAAGCTTAACCCAGCTGTTGGAAACATTGCCCAAGGACAGGGAGAGTTTTGTCTGGTGGGAACAATGACAGGATCCAGGAGGGAGCCAAGCATGTTCCTGTGCTGCTTTTGTGGCACGTGCTCACATTTTGACAGCTGGTCCTCCTGCTCCCCAGTGCCCGTGGCTGCTGGCCTGACACGTGGCTGGAGGACTGGCAGTGACCAGAGTGCTCCACTAACACCTTGCTTCCCCCTCCCTCCTCCAGATGTGCAGATGGGAGATTTGTTCTCAGCTGTGATAGGCAGTGTCTGCTTGTGCAGGTTCCTCAGGTGCAACACAGACTCAAGCTTGTCTGAACCTTGATGATAAGCTCTCCTTGTTAAAAGTCATTATATTTGCTACTAGCTGAGGATAATTCTGACTGACTACAGCAGTTCTCCTCTGCATGTAATTGAATTCATATTCATCACAAAGCAATGAAAAATAAATTGTGTGTGTGTTTTTTTCCCCCTCATAAAGCAAGGCATGCCGCTGGCTCTGCCTTCCCTCTAATCTTCCCCTCTACAACCTATTGTAATAGAATTCATGGGAACAGAACAGCCGAAATAGATTGTGAGGTTTTGACCCACCTAGCAGAAAGTGAGTTTATTTCAATGCCAAGGAGGAATTGATTAATTCAGTTGGCTTCAAGGGAAGGCTAAAATCTTAGCTTGAGATTCTTCAATACCCAAGAATGGTGCTGGCTCAGTTGTAAGCTGACTTTGGTGGTGTGGCAGAGGACCTGAGCCCCAGGTTGTGGTGGGGGTTGCCAAATACACTACAAATCCATTGGTCTGAGTCTAAACTCTTAAGGAATTAGTGTTTGCAGGCTGGGTTATTTATTATTCTGAGGCTGTCTGCCGGGCCTGGGGCAATGACATGAGCTTGGGGCAGAAGAGGGGCACTGGTGTGGGGCTATGGGGACCAAATTTGAGAGGGCAGTGCACTGCTGTGCCAGCTGCTCATTCCTACACCTGCAGCTGGTGGCTGCCATCATGTTGGTCTGCTGAAGAGATGAGCTCAAGGCAGAGATCAAAACATCCTCCCTAAATGCTTTCAGAAACCCTTCAGTCTGGACATCTCACAAATGACATATTTTTGGTGGGAAGCTGAGCCCATCACCTCCCCCCATCCATGTTTACCTTTTCCTTTTATTCTCCTGTCTTTGATAGGATCCAGAAACCGGGAGCTGATGGTGCCTGTGAGCAGAGCTGCTGCAGAGGCCTGTCAGAAATGCTCTGACAGGAAAAAAAGAAAGGTTTTCTGCAGCCCCTGGCTTGCTGCCAGTTGTGGGATAGCTGCCTCACAGGCAGAGCAGACCAGACAGTCCTAATGCATCAGAAATTAGTGAGTTTTGTTCAACATAGTGTCTAAATGTCTTTCCAGTTAATTATTAATTTCATTATGGTGAAATCATTAATTACATTTTAATACTGAAAAGTGTTGCTTCTGCAGCTCATGGAGTGAACATCAGGAAAAGAAATAAGGAGGAACTTGTTGCTAATGGGTTCTGGGAGTTGTGTGAGTGAGCAGCAGGAGTTAGAGAGGTTGGGGCCATCTGTGAGGCAGAGATTCCTCTCTGATCAGTCCAAATGATGGAACCTGACCAAGAAATGGGGTGAGGAGGGGCGATACACAGCTGTGCTCCAAGACAATACAAGCAGCACCCTCCTCTGGGGACCTTTGCACTGGGCAGCTTGCTCTGGTGGCTGTGTCATATCTGAGGGAAGAGTTGAGGCTGTGATGAAATAACAACTGTCTGCAGCTGTTAAAATAATCCATCTATCTTCTGCCTCGTGAGGGAAGTCAAGAATGAAAACCTGAAAAAGGGAAATTTGGTGCATGATGCAGAAACTCTACTGGGCACCTGACAGTCTTTAGAAATTAGAAGCCTATTTTTGATGGCTGTTCCTTGGAGTGTGGTATTAGGCATAAACACTCTCTGTGTTTCCACCCTTACAGTTATGATATTTTTGTTGCTCAGTAAACATTTGCTGCTGGAGATGGAAGTTGTCATATGAGATCAGAAAAGTATTTTCCTTAGGTCAGAACGTTTTCCAGGCCAGTAGAGACAGTTCAGATGCCACCAGGTATAACCCAGAGAATCAAATTAAATTAAGTGCATTTGTGATATGGGTATGATCCCATGGATCTCGCTGTGAGCATTTCCTAATTTTCTGTCAATATCCCTCTTTTCTCCTTAGAAATTGGGCACTTCCAGCATGGCTAAATACCAAAGCATGACCAAGAAGGAAATCCAAATTGAATTAATGACTGAGCTGGAAAAAGAATCAGGAACCCAGAGCACTGCAGGAGAGGGAATTCCCACAAAGTCCTGTTTGGACTGTGGCCTTCTGAAGTGTGATGCTCAGGAGATAGAGACTTCACGCCTGGATCTTCCCCTGAAGCAGCCAGAGGGAGGAAGTATAAGAAAGTGAAATATCCAAATCTTGCTGCCATCCCTACCGCACGGGGTGTGTATCCTCACCTGGGGGGGTGCCATCCATCCTCCCTCCACAGAGCTGCTCAGGAGGAAAACCAGCGCTTATCGGCAGCTGCTTGAGCTGATTGCAGGCGTGATGTGCCTGGTCAGCCTGTGCACACCCCTTCCCTTGCTCTCCCCAGTTAATCACCGCTGCCAATCAGCGCTATTGAGGAGAGCAACAATACATTTCAAAGCTCAATCACCTTCATCATCGTCTCACTGTCAGCACAAACGCCTCCCTGGAGGGCGGAATTTCTGGCAGATGAGATGCAGAGTGGTTTTGCAATGGAAATGTTCCCTCCCGTGTGTGTGAGTCCCGTGAGCGAACACACGACTGGAACACAGGAGTGTGTGTTTGGCTTTTAGGGGTGGGCTAAGTGTTGGGCTCAGCAGGTGTGCACAAGGCAAGCTCTGCATTTGAACAGAATTCAGCTTCTTAAATGTCCAGTCAGCTGAGAAATAGGCTTTAAACCCACAGCCATGTCCCTGTGCCGCTGGTCAGTGTTGAAATGCACTCAGTGGATGGAGAGCGCTCATGTGGGGAGGAATTCCTGGTAGTCCCCGTACTAAATGCTCTTCCTGGTGCTAAATTTCACTGCCATCACGTTGTGCAAGCTGCTTCCCTTTGTTTTGTTTTGTTTGTTTGTTTGTTTTTTGTTTTTTTGTTTTTTTTTTTTTTTTTAATCGGCAGGGACTGGAACTTCTGAGAACCTGCCCAGGTTTGTGGGGATGGTCGGTCATGGGACACTCTATTTCCAGTCCAGGTAGATGATCCATGGACGATGGAAGTCCCACTGCATACCCTCATCTCCTCACCTTATCCCACCAATAAAGTTCTCAGAAGATTTGCGCTTCCCCATAGGAATTTTCAGTTTCAAGAGATGGGTGTTTTCCTGCATCTTCAGCTGAAAAATTTCCAACTCTGATAACTATCCACTCATTCTTTTCCAGCTTTCTCTCTACTTCATCTCCGATGATGTGCAGCAGCCAGAGATAAACCTCCTTAGTCTCCATGCTCTGGAGGGTCCATCTGGCACCTGTCACAAGTCCTACCCTCAGTTTTGGGGACAGCACAAGAAGCCATGTCACCCCACAGCTCTGTGATGGCGTTCCTTGGATCATTAACTCCTGACCAGCACCACAGTGAAGGACTGATGCTAAAGAGTGCTCTGCTGTGATTCATCACCCCAGAGTTTAGGCACTCATTACAATCTGCCTCTTATCTATGCCACTAGCCTGTAATTTTAATCCCAAACATTTGGGTGTGTAATGAGGCAATGCTTTTCTGTTTTACACCCTGATGTAACCTGTGATTTATGACGTGCTGGAAATACAAAATCAAACAAAAGGGAATAAAACTAAAACAACAGCAGACTTTTGCCCTTTGGCATGTAAAAAATGTTGTGATGACTTCAGGTTAGCAAGGAAAACAACTGAATGTCTGCATCTGTGTATTTCAGGTTTTATACATCTGTGTAACTGTAATTTTCAAGGTTTTCTTCCCTGATGTTCTACAAAGCAGATCCTGATATGCACTGACCCAGAGGGAATGCTGTGAGCAGGATCAAATCACAGTAATTTCTGCTTTTGACTTACCAAGACAGAGTGTAAGTACAATTCATTGCATTCCCGGGGGCCAGATGCTGCTCTTGGAGGCTCTGGTCAAAGGTTTTCCTGTCCCTGTCAGTGAGCTCTGGGCAGACACACAGCTCTGCTCAGACTGTGGGTTGTGGGGCCCAGTCCTGAACTAGAGGCTGCTTCATTTGCTGCACACATCATTTTCAGGGTGCAGGTGCTGCTGCTGCTCTGGGATCACCCCCCTGGACAAAGTGATTCCCACAACACACACCTCAGGGCCCCATGGCTGTGCAAGCTGATGGACTGTGGGATGTATCACAGGATCACAGAAGGGTTTGGCTTGGAAGGGACCTGAAGGCTCATCTCAGTCCCACCCCTGCCACAGACAGGGACACCTCCCATTGTCCCAGGCTGCTCCAAGCCCTGTCCAACCTGGCCTTGGGCACTTCCAGGGATCCAGGGGCAGCCACAGCTTCTCTGGACTATGTGGTCAAGCACATCACCACCCTCACACAGGGAACAATTCCTTCCCAGTGTCCAATCTAAACCTACTCTCTGTCAGTTTGAAGCCATTCTCCCTTGTCCTGTCACTGTCACACACTGTTCTTATAAATATTCTCTCTTCATTTTGTAGCTCCCTTCAAGGCTGGGGAGGAATGAGGGAGTGTAAACTATTGGAAAATGTGGTGGTAAAATCTGCATCAAATCAGGGAAGTGCCCCATGGAGAGGAAGATCATTAGGAACAATGTGGAGATTCTGAACACCTTTCCAGCAAGGAACAGGAGATCATCTGGGCCAGGCAGTCTGGCCAAGAGCTGGGTGCCAACAAGAGAAAAGGAAGCAGGATGAGCAACACCAGTGAGTTCACAGGCAAACACGTGGTCCTCTAAACTGCATCCTAAAATTCATGGTGCCATAAGGCACGTGCCACAGAGCTGGAAGGGCTGCAGGGCCCCAGCAGAGCTCCTGAGGTCTCAGAGCATCAGCCCTGGGGTCATCAGGGCTCATGGACCAACCCTTGGGGCTTTGCAGTGGGGATGCAGGGATTTGAAGTGCCATCTTGTGCTCTCTTGATGCCTTCAGGAGGTTTGGGGGAAATATTCGTGTTTGCCATGGACAACCCCCAGTTTAGCAAGTGTGTGAACGAGGTAAATGTGTGGGCAGGAAGAGGTGGAATTTTATTGTTTATTTTTCTTAAAGAATACATATGATTAAAGTTGAGATGGCATGAGAGAGTGAGCAGACAGCAAAAACCACAACACTTTGAGGTTTGAGCACTAGGAGAAGAAGCCAGGTTTCCCTGGAGGATGACAACAAGGAGGAAAAGTCAGAGTACCAAGATGGAAGCAATCAGTGTTACGTATTTTAAACTATGAGGAAAAGCAATAAACTCTTCCTTTTGGCTGCTTCTCTGAGCAAGCCACTTTGGATGGAGGGTTTCCCCTGTAATGAAAATTATATGATCTCATCTTGGAGGCTGGAGTGATGTAATAACCATGTAGGGACTATTTTAATGTCTTTCATGGGTCATTGAAAGACTGCCTGGCAAATTGGATCACGGGCTACAGGGAACACTCCTGCTGCAGCAGGAAAATGATCTGGATATAACAAGTGACCGAAGGGTTCTGAAAAATCAGACCATATGTAGTAATGGTTTCTGGTTTCAGCCATAAAAATATACCTTTTATTTTCCCTCTCTTATTTTTTGTTGTCTTTTAATATAACCTTTCCTTCTCATTCAATAACCCTTCTTACACCCTCATTCTCCCTCTATATTAAGACCTGACAGTCCATTAAGGCAAATCCTATATTTTGAATTGCATCTAAATTGATAATGGAACATGGACTGCCTGCCTCAAAACCACTTCCATTCTCTTCTGCTGGAGAATAGATGGATTTTCTTTCTGAAAACAAATGAAAATTTTGATTATATGTGTCATTCAAGCTGCAATTCCATCTTATTAAATGGTTCCAGGCAGTTGGTGCTGGGAACATTGTAATAAGGACTCCAACATCTGAGACTGTTTGGCTGAATCTGTTGGCCAATTCCACGCTCTTTGTCAGGAAATTCTGGCTGTGGCAAAGTGTGCAAACTGAAAATCACATGACACAATGAAAATAAGTGGTTTAATATGTGACTAATATTTAAAGTGATGTAGGGTGGCAGCTGTTCTTTTCTGCATGTTTCAATGCCTTGAGGAAGAACATTCTTACACCTCTTGTTTTTAGTGTACACCTTGGTGTTACAGCATCATTCATCTTCCCTCTCTAACATCCCAGATATCCCTGAAGTCGTTGACAAAAGAAACCAGACATGAAATAAATGTTGCTTTAGACTAAAAGATTACATTTCAATTGTGCACTAATCTTTTTCTCTTTTCCCTAAGCAGGTGCCAGTTGTCAGCCATATCCAAGGAGGTATGTGGGCTTTGCATTTGCAGTTCAAGGCCTTGAGAGGGACCCAGCATCCTGGGAAGGTCCTGGCCCTACACAGCACCAAAGGGAGGCTCCCTCTGATCCCAGGGGGACTTTTCTTAGCCCTGCTTTTTTTCCATAGAGGGTCCACAGCCTGGAACAATTTCCTGAGGAAAATGTTTCCAACTCTGTATTTAAAATAGCACCAGTCAGGCTTGTTTTAATTCACACATAAATCTCTAATCAATCCCCAAATCACCAAGGAACTGTCTGGGATGTGCATTATGAGTCCCTGCCCTATGAAGGTTACTGTGTGGAGAAGAGCAGGATTCCTGGAGGGAAACAATGCTGGTTTGTGGAGGTCAGATTAAAATAAAATCATACAGATTATATACATTGGTGTGGGCCAGCCCTGCCTTTTAGTTTGTTCATCCAGCTGGAAGGGAGGCAGGATTTTTTTCTTGTTGTGTTTCTTTTTTTGTCCAAGTCTGCTCTGTAAGGAATGTGAAATTCAACCTCTGCTCCCGAAAGCTGCAGACAGCTGAGCACAAAGGGGGTGTGCACCACCCCCTCCTGGGGCAGTGGCTGGGTTAAGGGGTCTGGAGACACCAAAGCACAAAATCCACAACAGCAGCAGCCTGGTCTAGTGGAAGGTGTCCTTGCACACATCAGAGAGTTTGGAACCAGATGGCCTTTAAGGTCACTTCTCAGCCAAACTATTCTGTTATTCTAGGATTCTATACCATCCTTTTTCTTTATTTTCTTTTCTTTTTTTCTTTTTTTTTTTTTTTTTTTAAACATTTAGTCTTTTTATTTCCATATCACAGAGCATCCAGAGTTGGAAGGGACCAACAAGGATCATCAAGTCCAGCTCTCAGCCTTGGTGTTTTTAGCACCACACTCTATCCCACTGAGCTCCTGCCTGGAACCTGCACAACACCTTCCAGGTTAAAACAAAGGGATTTTTTTCCCCTCACCAGCTCTGCCTCCCCCAGAAACCCCTTCACAGAAGTAGCTCTCTCCCAGCAGTGTCAGAACAGGCTGGACAGCATCAGCTGGTGGTGACACAAAGGTGTCTGATGCAGAAACGGGCTTAGAAATACCCACCTTGCCACTCACCCGTCTTCTATTCCAGGCAAAGAATGATTTTTAGGAGTCTTTCGTGTAATTTGAGCACTCAAAGTCCCGTGAAGAGGCCACCAGAGGGGGCAGCTGACACTGCTGCACAGCCGGTGCCAGCACACATTGCTGCTGGTATTTATAGCTCTCTACCTATACTTATGTGAGTGGGGCTAATTAGTAGATGGAATTAGCCTACTGCTCTCCGCAGCATAATTGTAAACAATCTCCCAACGTTTCACTCACCGAGTAATGAGTTTCTCCTGGAAATACAAAAGATGAACTAATGATAATCTGGCAGTTTACAGCAAGAGGACAAACATTAATTATATGGGATTACGATGTGATCCTCCAATTTAAGTCAGTTTGGCATTTCTAGGCAGAGTTGGATCTTAAGAGTTCTGTGGACACTTGCCTGAAGCATCTTATGATCCTCTTTTTTTTTTTTTTTTTCCTATTTCAAGCTGCCTTTTAGCTTTATCTTTTATCCACAGATCTAACCACCATCAGCTACTTTGAGGCAGAGCTGCTAGGCAGATTTTTTTCATAAGGCAGTGGTGTAATTGTGCATGAAAAATATGTACAGTATTAAGCTTAATTTTCATTTAAAGATGACCATGCCAGGAGGCCGGATTGCTGCATGTCCAGGGATGTAGCTCAGCTTTGATTGCATTTATCATGGAATCATTTAGGTTGCAAAAGACCTTTAAGATGATTGATAAGCTGTAGGCTTAAACATGGGATGTGGGATTTATTAAGGTCAGAGCCGGAAGAGTGGTGCAAATAATGCTGGGATTATAAAATATTCACTGAATAAGGTCATGTCAGCAAACTGGGCTGTATATCTGTGTTTGTCAAGGGACTCCACTGGCTGCTGATGGTCCCTGAGAGATTCCTTTGAGCTAAGGTGCAAATTCTGGATTTTTCAAATTTCAGTCCTGTTCTACCCACTGCCATGGGCAGGGACACTTTCCACTGTCCCAGACTGCTCCAAGCCCTGTCCAGCCTGGCCTTGGACACTTCCAGGGATGAGGCAGCCACAGCTTCTCTGGGCACCCTGTGCCTCCCCACCCTCACAGGTGTGGGTACAAAATATGCTGCTAGCAAGAATTTTTCTTGCTTCTTTCCCATCCCATGAGAGATTTTTCTCTCTCACAGAAGATATTAGCAAAGTTCTATAAACTATGAGCACCTGCAACCTTGCAAAGCTTTGTTTATAGTACAGTAGAAAAATATTTTGACAATGGATGTTTTAGGATTTTAGTCAATCATCTGAGGGGCGGCTGATCCTTTGACCCACTAGACTATGAAGAAAAAAGTCTATCAAAGAGTTGTAAAATAATTAAATAAATCAATCTTGATGCACAATTCCTGCCTGCTGGATCTCTGTTCTCCTCCCTGCCACTGCAGGATACCATGACACACAGGGAAGAATCTCTTTGTAATGTTTAATCTGATTTTTCTAACATTTACATTGGCAGCTGTTCCCTGAAAATATTTTGACCTTTATCTTCCCTTTTGTAGCAGGTGAACCCAACAGCTCTGGGTGTGTCACAGAACTCCCAACACCTGCCAGCTGTGAATTGCCATGGAATGAGTGCTGAAGGGGGCTGTGACTCCCTTTGGGACCACTCTGATCCACATCCAGCTCCTGCCGTGTCTTACAAGGCTTCTTCCATCTCCATAGTGGAATAATGCTATCAGCTTCCCCTTCCCCTGCCTTTTCAATCAGTGGAAACATCTCTTCCCTCAGTTCACCTAATTAAGTGTCAGGAGTTGATCTTTGGGCTGAAATTCGTACCTGAATGTGGGAACAAGTTTTACAGAGAGATTTTTGTCATTTATTGGCAAGTCAAATACACAGAGCCAAGGGGGCTGGCTCAGCTGAAGGTTATGTCTTCTGCAGTTTCTTTAGCTGCTTTTCTTTTAATGTAATAACTAAGTATTGAATTAATTTGTTTTCCACTCTGGACTCAACCACATCCCTCCTTTTAGATTAATTGTTTAATACCCCTTAAAATTGCTGATAAAATCAATCTTTAGTTTTATTTCTTTCTGTCTGTCTCCATCCACTGTTCAGCACTTCCTCATGCAGAGTTGTTGCTGTCACTGAGCCCCAAACACATCTCACTGCAAACTCCTTGTGATTCTGCCACACTCAAAGTATCTGGGATGAAATTTTTCACAGCAGGTTCCTGCCTCCCACTGACTTGGTTAGGAAAGAGTTCAGGCCAGAGGATTTTGATTTTCCAAGAAAAAGGATAAAGGGAAATGTTGTTTTACTCACCCTAACAGAAAAAAACCTCCAGCAGTTTCTCCTTTTTGAAGGTGCTCCTTGCTTTTGACCTGGGATTTGAAACTCCTGTTGGGGATTTTCCTGTCATGAAACTACAACAAGCAAGTCCCTTCATGCATTTGGAAAAATGCAGTGCATGGAAAATAAAGATTTGCAAGGTCTTTGTTGGTGAAAACACCGAGGTCTTGTTTCATTTGCAGCGGAGGTGCTCCCGTGTGGGATGAGGATCTCTGCTGTGGCTGGGGGTGGGAGGTGCTGTGAACCTGCAGAACCCACAGGCACAGAGGGCAAGGAGCTTTCCCAGCACTCAGGGCCTCTGGGTGGTGCTCAGGCAGGGGGACAGGAGGAGTTCAGAGTTCTCTTTTGGATCAGAAAATGCCTGGACCCGGGGGATGGTCCTGGTCAGACTGGGTTGGGATAAGGGCTGTGGGGATGTGACCAATGTAGAGCTTGATGAGGAGGAGGAGGAATAAAACCCTCACAAACCTCCAGGGTCCTGCATTTTCTGTTGTCTCCTGCCTTCTTCCCTTTGCATTTCCTTTCATCCTGAGAGCACCACAAGACAAGGAATCCTTAATAACCAAATAGATTGACTCTAACCCATATTTAAATGAGGACAGTCCAATGTCAGAAGCTGAGCTGTCAGTTCCTTATTTTATTATATTTCTTTAATTGTGTTTACTTGGAATTAGAGAGCCAAATTCTCTACTGGCAGAAGCTATTGTCACTAGAAGGGATTCTGGCTATCAAATTCATGTTTGTTTTAGTGTTGTGTATTATTTAGTAGCTTATAAAGCACCATTAGCAAATGCCACTGCACAGTGATGGATCCCCATTAATTTTGCATTAATGCATATGCCATCGAAAATATTCTAGAGTGTGGCACTGGGGTTTCTGGGCTGGTTTGCCTCAGACACCCACTTGTCCTGTCCTTGAGTGTGTCAGGTGAGGTGGGGTTAATGATTATCTCCATAAAGGGTGCTGTGAGAAGTCCATTCACAGTTCCACAGCAGCACTCAGCCATTTTCCAGAGGAAGCAGAGTGTGAAAAGAGGATTTAAATCTGGATGGACTTGTGTGATAGCCCTTAGTGCTCTGAATTGGTAAGGGAAGACCTAACAACCAACAGATATTTATTTATGCTAAATATCAAAGTGGGGCTGACAGAAGTAGAGCACACAATGTTAAGAAGGGAGCTTGGATAACTTGGAGAGGGATCCCAGACTAGGGCAAAACTTGTGTTGCCTGATGGATGTTGCAGTCCTGCCTCTCTCAGGTTTGACCTCTTTCTTCGGGTATCTGGGCAGTTCAGGGCTTTTTTCCAGACCTGCCCACAGAAAATAAAGTTAAAACTCCTGAACAGATGAGAATTTAAAGTTTATTTAATTTGTATCCAGCCAAGAGGACTGGAGAAAGAGTCCCAGCTGGGTGAGTGCCCTGGAGCACCATGGAAGTGCAACAGGGCTGGGGGAGTGCAGTGGTCATTCAGAGCACAGGGAATTCAGAACAAACAGCAGTGGCTGGGTAACAAATGGGCCTGGTGCCTTCACTGACATTTGTGAGCTGAGTGGATTCTCAGCTGGCTGAATGCTTATGGCTTGTCTGCATGCCTAAAGGAAAATAAGTATTTATTTCGCTTTTCTTTATGGTCAGTATCTACTAAGAACCATTTTCTGGCTGCTGTTAGCTGTGTGCTGTGGTGTTTGTATCAGGAAAATAATGAGACACTATTTCACACCCTGGAAATACAGCATGAAATCCTGCCCCCCTGGAGCACTGAGTAAAGATTCCATTAACCCTTGAGGCACCAGGATTTCATCCTCAAAACCTTCACTGAATGCCTCATCTTTACTGACCCTGGAAAACTTTCTAAAAGTGATATGTTTCTGAGCCAGGGAGTCAAAATGATCCTTTCACTCCTACTTGGAGGAGAGGAGCCAGGGTTTGTTCCAGTAATTTCTGAGCTGAACCACATGAGATGTTGGGCAGTAGCAGCTTTAGGGGTCCTATGGCCCCAGAGTTCAGTCCCAGAGCTCTCTGACTGGGGCTGCAAAGGGCTGGTCCCTGTCAGAGCCTTTCACTGCTGGCAATGTCGGAGCCTTGAGCTGCACTCTGCAATCCCCCACTCCCCCCTTTTGGTTTTGTCTCTCCTGGTTCAGTAAATGCCTTTAATGGAGCCCTCCCCACTTGGAGTGAGGTGCTGCCTGAGCACAGACAGTGGGGCTACGGCCAGGATGGCCCATGGATGGCCAGGGGCAATATTTTTAAATAATCTGGCTGCTGGAAAACCTGGCATGGTTTCTGAAGAGGGCTTGTGTGCCCCCAGCTCTCTCCAGGCAGAGCTCAGGGCTCCTGGCAATCTTTACCTGAGTTATTGACTGTTCCCTCTCTCTGTTTGCTGCTGGTGCAGCCACAACTCCAGACATCCCTGACGTGTGGTTTCCACCTCTCCCTTTCTGCATCTCTCCAAAACACTGAAGTGGATCTCCACAGGTGTGCAGGGACACCCAGCTCCTCCCATGTGTGCCCTACTACTTGGGGCCAGCCTGGACCTCCAAAGCTGCCCCTCCTCATCCTGCTTCCTCCCTCCCTGTCCCCTCCCGTGCCCCCTGCCCGTGTGCAGTTGCCAGGAGCAGCGGGTGCCCAGTGGCACCGCTGGCGGGTGGTGGCACGTCAGAGCAAGTGTTCCATGAAATCACAGAGCATCCTGGCAGAGCACAGCCCATCTCCTCTCCTCCTGCTGCCGTCTTGCACTCACTTTACACCTCTCAGGCTGCTGCTGCTCTGCATCTTTCAGCTCCTGGGGTGTTCCCCTTCCCTCTCGTCTTTATGGGCTGTCACATCCAGCAGCATGAAACACTGGTGTCTCAGCAAAGGGGAGATTTTGGAAAGTCACTTTCCATCAAAGCACAGATGCTGAGATGAATCTCTTATTTTTGTGGCCTCTTTGGACTCACTCCTTCCTCACACTTTGCTCTACCTCTCACTGTCCTTTCTCTTCCTAAAGTATCACGGACTTACCAACTCCGCACTGTCTGGAGTTATTGTTGCCTTAGTCCCACCAAGGCATATTTGTAGAGGGAGAGGGAGTGGAGGACAAAGAAATCTGTGAAGGAGACAAGCCTATTCTATAAAACCTGTCCCAGCTCTGGTTTGTTCATGAGGGTGAGCATGGCCTGGGAAGGATCCTCTGCTTGCATCAGCACCAGGCTGCTCTGAGATATACAGAGCACTTTATTTTTGGAGCCATATCTGCAGGCAGCATGATAATGGGACAGGCCCTGATTGTGCAGGTATCCACCCAGCCTCTGTGCTGCTGTGCACGTAGAGAGAACAAGCTCGGGATGGATGAGCCGAGCCTGGAGTAGACTTGCAGTCAGAACCACTGTAGGCACAGATTTATACCAACTAAGGATCCAGCCTGTGCAATCTGGTTGAACCTTAATTTCTGCTCAGATTCCACTTTCCATTAGCACTCTTGTGAGCATTTGCTTGACAGCAGAAATTTTTCACTCTCTTAGGAAAGGCAGTCACGTTTCAGGGAAGGCTTCTGTGTTCGGTTCATCTCCACGCCCGCCTGCACTCCCAGACAGGCACAGAGCTCTGCTTTGCATAATCACATTGGTTCTTAGCCATGGCAATATATTCACATCTTCAGACACCTGGCAGTCAGAGCCAGCTCTCTCCAGCAGCCTCCCTGCTGGAAAAGCAATTATATTTGTGCAATTGGTGGAGAGTTCTTGGAAACTGCCCCTCGAAAGGGAGCTGAGGGTTTTTTTGGGGTAACCATTGCAAGGGGAGCATTGCACCCAAACTTGTTATCAAGTGGTCAAGAATAATTGTAATCTGCATCCAGCAAGGGAAAATAAACTTTAATTCTTTAATGGGTGTGCTGGTGGGCTTGGCTTCCACTTCGTGGTTGAGATACATCAGCCTCTAGGGAGGAAATTCTTTGACTGGCAAAAGGAGGCAGAACCTCTTTAATCAAAGTATAAAAAAAATTAAAAAATCACCGAAATAACCAGTTCCTACCTTTCCTGCCCAGTTTCTTTTCTGTGCAAACCAGGCTGCAGTAACACTCCCAAGCTCTCCCCACTTCTGCTCATTTGGGCTGAGGTGCTATTTGCATCTCCTGTCCATGGCATCCCTATTAAAATTAAGCCCATCTCTAATGAAACAATCCCAAAATTTTAAATTTAATGTTAAAATTCATTGCTGCTGGATCCTGGGGTATCTCACTGAATTTTGGCACCATTCCCTGTGACTGGTATGTGGCAGAGAGGAGGCAGGGAGGGCTGATCCCACCCCAGGCTGAGGAGATAAACCAGCCCCAGATCTCCTTGGGCTCCCCCAGGCCCCGAGACCCTTCCATGCAGGAGTCACACGTGTGCTTTGCCTGTCTCTGTATTTTTAGTTAGATAAAAGAAAAAGCCCTGCCACATGACAGATGGAACTGCCACAAAGCTGAGGAAACAGACTTTTGTGGGAGAAATTAAGTAGAAAATGTGACTGTCCCCAGTTCAAAGTCTTTGTGGACACTGGAAGGCAGTTTCACTTCTTTCCTCCTGTGATCCAAGACCTCAAGTGACTTAAATGAGAAACTTAAGTTAAAAGAGGAGAAAATATTTTGCTGTTTTTTTTCTTTTTTGTTGTTGTTTTTGAACATAAATGTCATTTGGATACAATGGATAGGAAGAGCTGTAATGTGGTCTTTCTCTCTCATCTACATTGAAAAAGAGGAAAACATAGGGATGGAGCCAAAATATGATCTTGCTTAATGTATCCAGATGTAAAGCTGAAGTGAATCTCATGCTATAAATCCAAGTGTTTCAGGTTCCCACTTGTGTACCAGAGATAAGTCTAACACAGAGGTTCCAAAAATCCTCCCGAACCTTCCAAGCCTCCGTCAGACCCACAAGCATAGTCCAAAATAAATTGAATTTTCTGGAATAGCTCCAAGATTATGTCTACAGTGATTCCAAGACTTCTCTTTTTTCCAATTCAAATGAGCCCTATTACACATCGTGAATGTCTGCAGGAGAAACTCAGCCTATTTCATAAAACCTTATTACATATTTTAATGCACGCAAGGTAAACATGAAAATGTCTCTTGGGCATTTTTTTGTTTCAGTTTTATATTTTCATTGTGCTTTTTGGTTACTTATGAAAAATCTTCAGAAAAAAAAAAAAAAAAACAACAAAGCAAACCACTTTTGTGATGCTTATTTTAGGTCCACCAGGGCTCTGTCAGACTCCCAGCTTCATGGGGGTGTTTAAGTAACTTGGGTGAGTCTGATTAATTGGTGAAAGTGTAACAAGTCCCCATGAGCCAAGTAACACCACTTGGCAAACAACTCCCACCTGCAGCAGCTGCTCATCCACCCCAAAACTGATGTTGATGCTGTTTTTTCCTGGCTTCACATGAGCTCCAGCATCAGATGGAGGCTTCACTTCTGTCCCCCAATGGATGTCACAAAGCTGTGTGTGCCTTAGCATCACCCCACATCCCAGATCCCACCACCCCACATCCCAAATCCCATCACCCCACATCCCAGATCCCATCACACATCCCAGATCCCACCACCCCACAGCCCAGATCCCATCACCCCACATCCCAGATCCCATCACACATCCCAGATCCATCACCACACATCCCAGACCCATCACCCCACATCCCAGATCCCATCACACATCCCAGATCCCATCACCACACATCCCAGACCCATCACCCCACATCCCAGATCCACCACACATCCCAGATCCCATCACACATCCCAAATCCCCTCACCACACATCCCAGATCCCACCACCACACATCCCAGATCACATCACACATCCCAGATCCATCACCCCACATCCCAGATCCCACCACCACACATCCCAGATCCCATCACCACACATCCCACTGCTCCTCACCTCGTGTGGGCTCTCCTGGGATGTCTGCTGGACCTGCTTGTCCCTCCCTGGTCCTGTGCCCCCCTTCATCCTCTTGTGCAGGGCAGCCTGTCCTTCCTGCACCCCAAAGTATCTCCCCTGGTATTCCCTGCTCCTCCTTTTGAGTCCCACAATGGTTTGGGTTGGAGGCACCTTAAAGACCCTGCTGTTCCAAATCCCCTGCCATGGGCAGGGACACCTCCCACTGTCCCAGGCTGCTCCAAGCCTTGTCCTGCCTGGCCTTGGGCACTTCCAGAGATCCAGGGGCAGCCACAGCTGCTCTGGGCACCCTGTGCCAGTGTTTCCTGGGACAGAAAGCTGTGGAGCTGTCACAGGAGCAGATGTGCAGAGCTGTGAGGGTTCAAATGCCAGGCAGGAAAACACCCCGACCCCCAAACTCTGTTCCCTGTCCATACACAGGGCAGGATGTTCCCCTGGGTGAGGATCTCCATGAAGCCAGGATGGAAAGCAGGGATGAGCTGCAACTGCTCCCCAAGCTCCAGCTGAGAAAGTGGTGTTTCAGCAGGGGTATGACTGGGATGTTAACGCAGTTCTGGCACTGAGCTGAGCACTGGGTGACACTTCTGTCCAGGCACTGGTGAAGACTGGTGACCTTTTAACAGGTTCCCCATTTAACACTGCATAGACAGCTCTTAAATGCACTGTTACCTTTTCTTTGAGCTGCAGAGAGTTACAGTTCCAGGCCTCTGACAAACATCTGTTTCACTTTGCATTTTCAATTCTGGCTCAGATAATGGGAACTCTTGTATAAGAAAGTGAAAAACAGCAAGAGTCCCCATTATTTACCAGTGGAGAGGTATAAATGGCAGAGCCAGAGCCCTGCTCCTGTGATTTCACTTTTATGGGTCATTACTGTAACTGGCTTGTGCTGCTCCTCTCTTAACATACAAATGGCACCACTTTATTTCCTATGGGTGGGATTGATTCCCCTCCCAAGGGGTCCCCATTGAACCCAGCATTATTTACACTGAGCATGGAAAGAGGTGTTATTTCTTCAGTCATGGAAACCCCATTTTTTTAAGGCTTAGCTCTGTTTTCTCTGTTGCAGAGCCCCCTCACAGGCTGATAACCATTGTGGCACTGAAAGTTCCAGCAGGAGCTTAAAGGTTTGTGGAGGTAAGGAAGTTAAGGATCACTGTGCATTTATCTGCTTATTTATATCAAAGTGGTTCTGCTTAGGGTTTTTTAAGTGTTTTAAGGTATGTTAGCAATGTAAAGAAATGTTATAAAAAGCAAGGTATTGAATTTCTTTTAGCCCCTGTACAAAAACCTGAACAAGTTCAGGTCCTGCAGCTTGAGTTCTTTGTCTTTGCAAGAGACTGGGAACCTCTGGGTCTGCTTCTGCTGCCAGGGAGGGGCTGTGCTGTGGCATTTTGGGGCTGCAGCTCCTCTGATCAGCAGGTCCTGGGGTGTTTTCAGATGCAGCTCAGGGCTTGGTGGCTGCTGCAGGGATTACCTGCATGTGCCAGCTCACTCAAGGGGAAGGTGCTGTGAAAGCTTTGCAGAGACTTTGCTTGGGATGTTTTCAGTTTTGCTCCTTCAGGTTGGCAAGGTGCTGGACACTTGATGTTCTTGGGTATATGGGGGAGTGCACTCACCATCCCTGAAACCATCCATCCATGGCATCAGATTCCTAAAGAGATTGCTTACTTAACAGATCTGTGCAGATATTCAGCGTATGGATTTCTCCTTCATGCTTCCAGAAAGAGTAGGTTGAGCAACTTCTAAAATCCTGTCCTGATCAGCTCTAAAGAGGAGAACTTTGCTGATAGTGCCTTGCACAGTAGAGCTTAGATGAAGATGGCTAAAGGTCTTCCCAGATGATTTCTTTTCTTTGTGACACATTGGAAGATAAGATAAATAAAAAAGGTTACAGGAGGAATGAGAGGGGCAGGAGGGAGTCTGCAGGAGAGGAAAGAGGGATGGCTTGGTCTGCAGCTGAGTCAGTTTTGTGCAACTTTTATCCTTTTTCACTGCCCCACAACTGGCATGACAAGTGCTGCAAATACAAATATTCATTTTTCTTCCTGTAATAAAACTGTCACTGAAGCAAACAAAGCAACAGGCAAAAACTGTTCCTTTCCAGACAGAGAAGCCAGCTCCATGGTGTGAGCCTTGTCCTGAGAATGAAGTGCTGACGTTGGGGTTTGGGGGGCTCAGGGATTTGGGGATTTGCTGTGTGGGGTTTTTTTTGGTTTGTGGGGCTCCAGCTAGCAGACAGTAGAACAAACTGAGTGCATTGGGACATAAAATTGTCAAATAATTGCGATGTTGGAATGTTGCATAGCAACAATAAAGGCCCTCTGTTTTTATAGTCAGAGTGGGCATTATATCCCAGCCTGGTCTGCTGTTCCATCAGTAAAGAATTGCATCCAAACCCCTGAACCCAGTGGGCACAATAGAGCCAAGCACAGTCAATGCTGTTCACTTGCTGTGGTCTTCTGTGTTTGCTGTCAGTGATTCCAATTGATCCCACTTAAAATCCTATCCTTGATAAAGGTGTCAAATTAAAATTGTTCTCTATAGCTGATGGTCTTTTTAACCTTCTTTGGCAAGGAGCTGACTCCTCCTCCATGTCCCTGCCTGGCTCAGAACAGCCCTTTATTAATACATTCTGTTCCTGAGGTGCAGGTTCACATGGCCTCAACAGCACCTTCTTCACCCCCACCTTTCATCTGGATTTCATCCTGCCTTTGGCTGGGATCTCTCCTCCTTCTGCCAGATCAGGTCTAGGAGAGCAGTGATTAGAAATAATGTTAATTGCTAAACTGCTTAAATCAAAAGCAGCAGTGGAACAGTTCCCACGCTGCTCTCACCCTCCTGCACCACAAGCTCTGTGCCCCATGTTTGTCACAGCAAATATTGACTGTTTTGATGGTTATTTAATCACATGGCTGTGCTTTGGCTTGAAGTGTCTTGCATCCTGCTGGGTACCTTCAAAGACATTTTCAATGGCCTTTTCTCCATTGCAATTAGAGGGTCAAGGTCAAATAATCACACAAAAGAATTGCTCTCTGCTTCTTTGCTGTGGTCTTTTTGTGCCTCAGCTGGAGATGGATTTCATGTGACCTGGAACTACTCCAGAGCTCAAAAAAATAAAGCACAAAAAATCCAACCTACAATCAACATGCACACACACAGCTTTAAAGGTATTGCACATTATTTTGTTGGACATGGGCTTCTGCCTCCTGTTGTGAAGGTCACAAAGCAGAAGCTCTTTTTTTCCTCTCCAAGTGTCACTCTCCCAAAAGCTAACGCTGGCAGCCTTGGAAATGAAAGCTCAGCTGATATGGTCCAGGTAATGTCAGTTTGGACTTTCTCAAGTGTGCACACCTTGGCTGAGAGCCCTGGCTGAGCCTTCACTGCCCCTCCCCTGGGAATCCGTGCTCCTGCTGGGAACGCATCCCTCGGTCCCTGCCGCAGCTCTGGCTGCCAGCAGCAGCCACAGGTCACGCCAGGGCTTGAGTTATGCAGACACCTGCCCACAAAGGGCTCTTTGGAGACCTCCCTCAGCTGCTTTTATGAGCCCACACATTGATTTGGATTCACAAGCAGCTCAGATGGACTCGTGGCTCTCAGTCCAAAAGCTCAAATTTCTACAGCCTGCTGCAAATCTTTTTTGTGTTGGACCAGGTGAAGTTAATGACACACAAGACAAAACCACCTAGGCTTTTTTATTCTTCCTACTCCAAGCTGAAGGATGCTCAAATACTTCATTCTTTTTACTGCTGGAATCCTTCTAATTTCCAGCCTAAACTTATTCTCCCCCAAGGCATCATTTTTCATTTGTTCTTGTGTCATGGTTATATTTTATATCTGCAGCAAGGACAAATTGCAGATTTGAATAGCAGGAATGCTGCAAAGTTTTGCCTGAGTGCAGATGGAACAACTTTCTTGCAATAATTACATAGTAGTTACTGCTTTCATCTAATTAACTGGAAATATACTGATTTTTCTCCTCCTGTACTTCCCATAGAAGTTCCTTTTCATCAACAGTTTATACAAGTGTTACTCTGTAGGGGGTAGCAGTTCCTGTAGGTTTAAAAAAACATAATATCTTGCTTTTAAATATGTCTGATCATTTGTACCACTACTGCTCCCTTTATGACATCCTGGAAAGGAAACAGCAGAGGAGGACTTGGAGATCCATGGAATTACAAGAGCAAGGCTGGATTGACATTGATTTCTTACTATTTTCCCCATTCTATGAGCACCTGGAAATTAATAGGAGGGTTTCCAAGTATACAGACTTTGTTGCCAATCCAGCAGAGCCCGAGCTGGAAGCAGTTTGGAGCTGGGAGGAGAAGGTGTCCCACAAGTTCTCCCAGTTGTCACTGTCCTGGGCATGCCCCAGGTGAGTTATGTCCCCTCTGGGGAGCTTGGGCAGAAGCACAGCAGGGCTGCAAAGGACTTTGTGACCCTGGTCTGCAAGAGCCTCAATAAAATTCACACAGTTCGTTCCCCCTCCAAATGTTCAATGAGCATCTGTGCTTTATTGCACAAATATATCTTAGCTCTCACTTATTCCTGTTTGCAGCTTGCCTGAAAGGGAAGCAACCCTCTGATTTTAAAGAATGTTGTAAAACCAGAAGACTTACAGAGGCAGGTGGGGAAATGTTTAAATGCATGGAAGCGCCTCCATTGATTTCAGTAGCAGTCAGCTTTGTAAAAGTACCCAATTTAAAAGTGTAAATAAATAATTTCCACAGTGTGAGTCACTGCAGTTATATATATATTTAAATTCCAACTAGAGTAGCTTCTTCTTCCCTTTAACCACTCTAAAAACATTTAAAAGTACCAGAGAGCTATTGTTTGTGCTGTCACAGGAAAAAAATTGAAGAAAATGGAGTTTGCTGAACCTACTCCAAGGTTAAATCTTCCCAGCAGTGTGCAATTTTTCCAACCTTGTTTCTGAATACTCTTGATTTGAAAATGTCAAGAAATCACTTTTCTTCCCAGTACAAGTCTCTTGCAGGTATCTGCTGTCAAGCAGAGCCCTGTGAAAATGTCCCACCTTTGACGTCAGCGCGTCGCTGCTGGATGCATTTCCTCACTGCCTGATGTTCCCTTGAGTTGGAGCAGAAAGTCCACAAGAATAAAAGGAGAGAAGTGTTAATTCTCAGCCAAACATATGGAGAGACACAGAAATTACTCTCCTAGGTACATCTGTTTAGTTTGGTGTTCAGGGAAGGAAAAAGGATGGTGAAGCAAAGGTTTGTGTATTGAAGGGTTTTGATTTTGGGCTTTGTCATTGCTTCTTTAGCCAGCTCTTCATCTCTGGAGTGGTGAAAAAGGGAGGTGACTCAGTCTTTTACTCTCTCTGTGCAAAATAAGATAAATTAATGTACTCTCTGGGAAGGCAGCTGTGCACAAGGAGAGTCTTGTTGGTCTCTAGAAGCTCCTTGCTTGCAGTGGATGAAAATGAGCTCAGTCCCAGGTCTGGCCTTGTAAATGGGAAAGTCCAGCTTTGATACAGGTGGGGTAGGACAATCTGTGCTGCTGAGACTCTCTGCTGCTTCACAGACACCTGGGGAGCTCTGGGACTGGTTCAGCATTAGACAGCTGGGAGCTGTGTGAGTGGAGACTGCCAGCAGAAATTACAGTGGTGGGGCTTTTAATGAGGAATGGTCAGACTGGGGCAAAGAACGGAGCAGTGGAATTAACACATAAATGCTGCTGGGTGAATCAGTGTAAAAAGGCTGAGGGGGCTCAGGTGAGTGACAAAATGGACTTGTCCCCTCTGCACTGGCCTGCCTCTGGCCAGGTAATGTCAATTAATAGAAAATGGAGACTCTAACTCTGGAAGTTGTCGTGCAGGTTCATTTCTCATTGAAAGAATTGAGAATAATTTCAGAAAAATCCTTGAGGAACCTAGAGCTGGTATTTTCAGGGCATTATGACTTTTCAGTCAGTATCCATGGCAGATTTGTGATGCAGCAAAAAAAAAAAAAAAAAGTAAAAAGTGATAGCATGGTGTATCAGGAGGGGTTTTCTCTGGGAGGTTTATGGATTCAGTTTAGAGGTATTGATCTGCTCAGAAAATGCTGAGATCTCTGAGTTTCTTCCTGCAGTCAGGAGATCTGGTATCTAAAATAGCACTTTTTCCCCTGATATTTGCAGTATATTTTTTTTGGCTCACAGAACTATTTGCATGTTAAGGAGTTCTTCCCTGGGCCCAGGTATTGGCCAGCTTGAATATGCACCAAAGCCACAATGCACAATTGTGCTGGCCCAGCACTCCCCATTATAAGACCCCTTTGTCCTCTTTTAAACAAACAGCTTAAGCTGAAATTGTCTGTGCTGGGTACCTGTCTAAGTCTGCCTCTTTTCTGAAGGACTCAGCAAAAGTGTCTGAGCGGTTTCTGTGAATAGGGCTATGGAAAAAAGATTATTTTAGGAGTGCTAAGGATGTCTTCTGTTTGAAGGAGGATGAGAGCTGATACTCTGGAATAAGGTCTTCAAGTTTCAGAAGGTTTTCCACAGCACACACCTGGCAAGATGCAGTGGGAAGGGGGCACTGGCAAGGGGACACCTTGGGGCAGAATTCCACAGTGATGGAAGTTTTCATGTGGGGAAAAGTACAGTGGAAACAAGGGTTATTTTTAGCACTTTTGTTGGGCTGAATCCAGAAAGGCAGATGATGCTCCTCGTGATAAGCTAATGTGTTTTAACTGGCTGCAGCAAACTCATATGTACAGCTGAGGGGTTATGTTCCCCTTAAGTAAATTCTCCTGGTGTGAACTTCCAGTCAGAGAAAACAGTTTAGCTGCAGGACCTTCTTACTGAGCACATCTGCTCGGCAATTTTGTGCAGCAGCACATCTGCCATCGAATTTAACAGAACCTGCAGAGCTCTGGGAGATGGGAAAGAATAGGATGGGTCAATTTGTGGCTTGGAGAATGAGCTCAGGACAAGCTGAGACTTGAAGCTCCCTAAAAGACCAACCCTTTTGACACTATGCAGCTGGCAGGTTTGGCTGAGCAGCACTTTGTAGGGAGGAGGGCTGCCAGTGGAGGGAGCTGAGCCAGGATCCGAGCCCTGGGGACACTGCTGGAGGAAGCTCCTGCAGCTTTGGAGCAAAGGAGCAGTCTGCTTTGATCTGGCCCCATTTCTCATGTGCTGCTGTTGGTTTTCTGTAAGGAACTTTTTAAAGAACTAAAACCAACAAAAACCCCACAAATCTCAATTAAGAAACTTCCTTGTGTTGCTGCCACAACTACCACCCACTCTCAAATTTTGTGCCTTCTTGCTGATTTCTTGCTTCTAACCTCAGTCCTACTCTGGGTTGTCAACAGGTTTGCTTTCAATATTCTTCATCATTTTGTTTCTCATGACAGCAGTTGCTGCTCTGCCAAGGCCAGAGTGTTACTGGCACGTAGTGAGATTGTGCCTGGCAGCAGGGCCCTCTCCTTCTCCAGGTCACTGACACCCCAGTGCTCATCTGTGGCACCTCCTGCTAGTTTTTATTTGTGTTTTTGCTCTTTCCATTCTGTAGATCTCCCAATTCCATGGTCAGTCACCTTCTGCTTCATTCCTACACCTCCTATTTTCTCTGTCCCTTCAGGCCAGTGGGTGGTTAGACCTTCTCCTCCATCCTTCTTATCCCAGCTTGGCTGCCCTGTCACCTCTCTCCATCTGTCTGTGGTGTCAGCCCCCTGCCAGTGTCCTGTGTGTGCTCTCACACTGCAAGGGGAGCCTGTGCTATGGCTTTGTGGCTGTGCCCTCACCTCCCTTTGCCCATGGGTTTGTGGGTTTCTGGTCCCACAGCCTGTGGGCAGCACGCCCCTGGAGATGGAGAGGAAGCCAGCTGGGTGTTCGGTGTGCTCCAGAAAGTGCAGGAATTACCTGCAGGAATTACCCCTGTCTGTCTGGGCAGACAGTGACCGTTCTCCACTGGCCTGAGACACTTCAGTCAGTTGATGTTCCTTCACTGGACCACAGCAGATGTAAATGTGAGGCTGTGTCTTGGCTGTCCAGCTCTCCAGTGTCCCTGGGCTGTCCCCCAGGCTCCCTTCACCCTCTAACCTCTTCTGGAGCACAGTTGTTGGAATTAGACCCAGGAACAGGGAGGTAGAAGGTGCCATTAGACTCAGGAGGAAGAAGAGAGCTGCAAGGGGATCCTGGGGGCAGAGCTGGTGGCACTGGGGTCAGCATCAGGCTCTGCTGTCTGTGCAGAGACCTCAGCAGGTTCTTGTTGAGCTGTTCCCTCTGCTGTCCTTTCCCTGCTGCAAATGCTCCTGTCCTGTGTCATTGTTTACTGCTCAGCCAGCAATAGGGGAAGTATTTCTCTCCTCCTTGGCTACAAGTGCCGACAGTCAGCCCTCAGTGACATAATGACCAGCCAGTGTGAAACTGTTAAAATTACCTCATAAATAACTCCTAATGCTCAGAGAACCAGGAGTTGCTGTTGCCCATAGATAAATTATTCCCTGCCATTATGGAGCATTAAACCAGGGCTAATATGGAGGTCTCCATAGGGGTTTCATTAAACACCAGAGGTTTCCTATAGATTTAACCATCAGGGAGCTACACATCTCTTGCTGCTTGTCAGCCCTCCCGTGTTAGAGGTAATGCACTTCTGCACAGGAGTATGGGGATGTTAATGGCCAGGAAAATGTCTCTTAATGGGAGAAAAAAAAAAATGAAATTCCCAGTGTTGTTAACATTCAGTGGCAGAATGCTGTTTGTAGCGAGGTTTTTGATCTCTGCAGTTAGGAAGTTGTTTTTTTTTTTTTTTTTTTCTCATGAAGGCATTAGGTGTAAGTGGAAATAGCCCTCTTGCAGTCAGGAGCCAGCAAAAGGACAACACTTCAGATTTGCCTGCCCTGCCAGCTGTGGAGCTTTCCAAATCTCTGCAGTTGGCTTGGCTGGGACAAGAGGTGCTGCAGCACGATGTGGTGGGCTTGGCAGTGCTGATTTAATGGTTGGACTTGAGGATCTTGGAGGTCTTTCCCAGCCTCAGGGCTTCCATAATTGAGTGTCTGTGTTGCCTGTGGTGGAGGCACTGTAGGTCTGTCTGCCTGTGCCATCACCCCAGCCCCACACTGCCTGGAACAGGCCCCTGGGACAAGACCCATCCTCACCTGCACTGCTGTGTGACCCCTCTGACTCTGGGGTTTGTCCAGCCAGACCCTCCCGCCCAGCCACTGCCACCACCAACACCACAAGAGCACCCAAACAGCCCCTGATGAAGTGACTGAGCCCATGCATGGTCTAAATCACCCTCTGGAGACTCTCCATCCCTTGTGGGCTCCATGCCAAGGATGGTCTTTGCACTGAAGGGATGTGGAGCACCCTCAGGTCCTCAGGCCATGGCAGAGCCATGCAGCAGAGCCATCCACCATGAGTGGTTCATGGGCATTTGTTCTCCCAAGACTCTCTTGCAGCCAAGACCAGAAGAACAGGTGGTGCCTTCCCAAGCTTTTGGAAAGCTTAATGATCACTGTGGAAATATTTATAGCTTCTTCTTCCAGGAAACTGATAGTAAGTAATTACCACAAGCATTGCACTAATTATTCCTACAGTGGGTTTCCCCATTTTTTTGGTAATCTTTCCTATTGCTACTGTAATATAATCTATTTTAATATTGAAATATTTAAATCACAATTTATTTCTTAATACATTCAGCTTTGTGTTATGTTGAAGGCCTGTCCTTTTTGGCAGTCTGGTGAAATTGTGCCTATTCTCAAAGCTGTTGCAGCTGTCATTCACGTGTAATTAATGTGACTACACCACTGATGACTCTGCTGACATTAATTAGAGGTGTGAATAGGAAATCACACCCAGCAATGCTCCCTGTTGGATCTCCTTTTCCACCATCCCAGCCCCACCGTTTCAGCTGAGCTGTGGGTGGACAGCTGCGAAGTAGCCACGACAAAGTGGACTCACTGTGGCTCAGGGAATGCTGCATCCAGGGGAAAACTGTGGGGTTTCTTCTGGGTAGTGGGATTGGCATTGGCTCTTACATCAAATGAGTGGTCTTCTGACAGCTCTTCAGCTTCTCTGCCGTGGCTCCAGCCACTGCTTACCTCAAATGGGTAACCTGACCCTGAAAGGGACCCTGAGTCAGGGTGGGAGTGCTCAGTGATGCTCACTGATCCCTGTCTGCTGCCTGTCCTCAGCAGGATCTGGCTGAAATGTGCCCCAGTTCCCTTCTGGAAAGCAGGAATGGAGATGCCCCACAGTGATAAAGAAACAAAACATTTGAGTATGACAGGGATGGTCAGTGCTTTTAAGTTTTGTGGTTGAAGCACAGCTTGAGTCTCCCTCTGGAATCATCACCTTGTTTCACTGATTATCCAGAGAAATGCAGCCTCCAACATTAGGAGACTGAATTAAGTGGTGTGATTACTCCTTTAAACTCAAATCAGGTACTAATCCTTCAGGCATCCTGATCTTCCTGGCTTCTCTTCCATTCCATCCTCAAAGTACAAATTAAAAAGGTGAACTATTACTACTTTAATGGTTTTCAGAACTCTGATTATTTTTCTGACCCCCATTTCTCCCTCAGCAGGATAGAAATGCTGCTCACTGAGGCTGTAGCACACCCAAACCTTTACAGGATAAAAAAAAATCTGAGATCTGAAGGGAGAAGATAGAGGGGAAAGTAATTAACAGTGCTACTGAGTGATCAAGAATTTTAATCCTTTACCTGCAGCTGGGCTGTGTTTTGCTGATATGGGGAGGAGAACATGATTCAGTTTAGCCAGTCTCAGAGCCTCCTAAACTGTCCTGCCAAGTCCTCCCTGAGTTTTGTCCTTTGGGTCCATTCCCCTGTGCTGGTGTGGGCAAGATCTGGCCTGGGCAGATCCTTCTAGGATGAAAAAATAACCCTTTATAGGTAATTTTTTTTCGTGGTGTGACATACTCATGTATGAAACAGGTAAAGAGAATGTGTGGAAATATTAAAAAGTCTTCAAAAATGTTTTATTCTGATATCTGCAGAACTCCAAGTGTTGCATAGTAAGGTTATTGCTGTGAATATCTGATAAAACAGCATTCAGTGGCCAGGTGGTTTAAAGTGGCCCCAATCTTGTTTGGCTGTGATAAAGAGGATAAATAGATAAATGCACATATTCACGTTCATGTGAAAGCCAAAATCACATGACAGAGATAGAAACAATAAAACTCAAGAGAGAGAATGAAAGAGAAGGATAAAGCCTTGTGGTTTAATAGAAAGGGAAATATATGAGAGAATCTTTCATTTCTGACCATGTTTGCTGCAAAGTAATAAGATACGTTGGCTCTGAGTGAAGAAGATAAGAGACTGGGATAAAAATTCAGTTTTGGTACAACAACCATGGGAGGTAAATTATTGCCTTGTATTTATTACTACAGGCACAGAAATATAGTGGAAAGATGTAGCTACAGGGAAAAATTCCAACAAACCCACAGGATGGGCTGCAGTACTTGGGGTTTGCTTTTAAAGGGGTAAATGCTTGAGATGCTTCCCTCTTGTGAAAGTATGGGAATAACACTGCTTGAATGCCTTGCAACTGGGGTTATAGCTCCAAAAAATGAAGCTGTTGGGAAATTGGGAAGCGAAGTAGCAGCACCAGACAGTTTGTGCCAGACCTGAAGTGGTGTAAAGTCACTGACTGAAGGGGACTCACAAGGTGAGCACCTCCTCTGCCACCACAGAGCCCCAGTGCCCCACCCCTCCCACTCAGTCCAATATTGGGGGGTTCAGGGTTTCTTTATCTCTGTTTTAAAGCTATGGAATTAGAAATCAACCCAGAGTGGATTTTTGAAGTGCAGAGTGTATTGCTGAGTTCCTAAATTTACATGAGGTGTCTTAAACAAGCAGGCTGATTTTACAACATGCTGAGCAGCTGCTGAGGCCAAGTACAAATTCATCTGGAGACACAGCTGGGTCACTGATGTGGGAAGGGCTTGGGATGGAAGGCTCTGTGGGAAACAGGTTGTTGTGAAGTTGCTTGGACTCCACAGACTTCCAGACAGCTCCTGAGGCTTAAACAAGTCTAAAGATGCAGGTATTAGGCAGCACTAGTGGGCTTTCTGGAGATCATACACTGCAAATCTGAACTCTGAAAGAAATCCTGTCTTCATCCTGTTTTGTTGTTCCACATGTCCTTTCTTCCCAGGACAGGAGTTTCTATTTGTCTGTGTTTCTTATTTGGCTTCTGGAAGAAGAGGTGGGGACGTGCAGGTGATGTTCTGTCTCCTGGCCACCCTCTGGGCTGCTCTTTGCTCACTGTGACTGAGGGGACAATCATGCAGAAACTCCTGGTCCAGCCCTTGAAGCACCAGGAATGTTCAGACTTGCAGCTGAACATTTTGGCTTTGATCCTTTTTTTGGCAGCAGGTCAGACCAAACTTGGGTCAAGATTTCTGTGCTCAATCCTGCCCAGTTTGGGGGATGTCTGGATCCTGAAGCAATGTCTGTCTCTGCTGCTGTTTGAAGCTGGCAGAGGTTTAGATTGGACATTGGGCAGGAATTGTTCCCTGTGAGGGTGGGCAGGCCCTGGCACAGGGTGCCCAGAGAAGCTGTGGCTGCCCCTGGATCCCTGGCAGTGCCCAAGGCCAGGCTGGATGGGGCTTGGAGCAGCCTGGGACAGTGGGAGGTGTCCCTGCCAGGGCAGGGGTGGGACTGGATGAACTTCAAGGTCCCTCCAACCCAACCCTTTCTGTGATCCTATGATTAATTCACACCCCATATTGCCAGATCCCTGCACCGGTGCTGCCCACCACCCTTAGTGCTGAGGTGCCTGGATGTGCATTTTTCTATTTCTCTCCCTGGACAGTGGCACTTTGCAGCCCAAAGCAGATGTGTTTTGGGATGCAGATTATACTGTGTTCCATGGTGAAATATTATGCTGTATTTCTTTATATATATTTTATCTGTCTAAGACCATAATGCTTTATATAGCAGTGACAGCAGCTTCACAGGTTCTTTATTAGAGGAGGAATCCCTGGGTTATGGGAAAAATGCAACATATTTTATCAGAAATAGAGGGTTTTTCTAAAGAGGAAATCTCTCTAGTGCCTGTTTCTTCCCATTTCCACTACTGCTTTTAATGATTTGGCCTCTCATTTTGCCCTGAGTTGGATTGTCCACTTGTCTGTAAAAGCACTCTAAATTTGGACCATATTAAAACCATAAAATCAGAATCATAGAATGATTTGGGTTGGAAGGGATCTTAAAGACCATCTCATTCCAACCCCCTGCCCTGGGCAGGGACACCTTCCACTCTCCCAGGTTGCTCCACATTCCATCCAGCCTGGCCTTGAAAATCAACAATAATATGGATTAAAACAACACTTCTACTGTAGTTTGAGGAAAAGCTTTCAAAGGACCTGCTAAGATAAAAACAGAGTTTCTGGGCTTGAATGCAGTTATAATTCCTAGAAATTACCCTCCCAGGACCTAGGTATAATTCTGTGATGGTTAAGGGTAGCTGGGACTCTGCTAGCAGACCCCAGGAAGTTTCAGCAGACAAACATCCACACCACCCAGGACCTTTCCACAGCCCCTGTTAACCCTCCATCCCATGGGCTGGGAAGGGCCTTGGAGAAAGCTGAGGCAGCTGTGACCTGCACAGGGGATGGAAAAGTGGCTGTTCAAGGACTGTTGGTTTGGAAGTGAATTTTGGGCATGACAAAAAGTGGGGCTGCATCACACTGGTTTAATGGTGGTAAGGAATTAGCCATGTCCTCTTGAGGGGTGTGACCAGGGAGTCAACAACCACCAACAGATTTCCTCATTTATTCAGGGTGTCAAAATTTCCAGCATTTCAATTCCAAAGCACTAAAGCTGAAGGTATTTTTTTTCATGTGAAGTGATTGTTTCCATGGCATCAAAATATTTAATTCTAATTTCTGGGTTTTTAAAACCTTTTATTTCAAAAGTTAGTTCTTTTGAAGTTCCAGTTCAAGGAAAAAAAAAGCTTTGCCTATCACTCCAATCTTATCTGATTGCTGCTTTTGTAAAACAAAGTTTTGTGGGGTTTACAAACAAAACAGCTTCTTTTGGTTTGAGATTTCTTTAGTGAAAAATATTCCCATGGATTCTATTTGAGACCTGCTGTTATATACCTCAAAAAATAAAAAAAATCCAACCAGAAAGTGTTGAAGCAGAATGTGTTTTATTCACCCTGAGATAAATTGCAAGTGTAACAATGCCTGTGAGAAACGGGGAACTGGAGAGAAATTTTCAAGCACTTCAGTGTGCCAAGAAAGCCATACACTCATCAGTTATTTCTGTTACAGCTCCAGGTTTTATGAAGTTGAGATATTTAAAGAGTTCTCAATAAAATCTGGAACCGAAAGAAATCATGTTTTCATTCTGAAGAAGAGGTGAAGTCCAAATTCCTTGAAAGTTTGACAGAAATTTCTGATCTGGGTGTGCCCTGGGGAGTGTATCTGATCCAGCACAGCTTTTCTTGTGATTTTTGCACAAAAGGCCTCAAAAAGGACTTCTATGTCCCTCAAAATACTATTGTTTGCTGGTATACTTAGAGAGCTAAGAAAGAAAAAACAAATTAAAACAATGGTCTCGTGCAAGGTGTCCCTGCCCATGGCTGGGGGTTGGAGCAAGGTGGTCTTTAAGGTTTTTTTAATCATATTCCCTATGATTAAGGAGGTAGAACTGGTGCTAGAAATTTTACAGCTGGCACTCAAGAGTCAGAGTAGGGGGACAGAAGTTAGGGAAATGCTGCGTGGTGCATCATCAGGGGATAATGCAGGTCCTGGGTTTTGGTGGGTAAATTATTAAATGTGTGAGGATCTGCCTGCCAGCAACCTTGGATTGTTATACAGTGTTATACAAGTGCTCACACCAATCATAAATCAGATTCTCCTTCCTTCAGAGACTTAGCTCTAAGTTTCTTGGCAGTGCACAAAATATCCAAATGGTGTGCAAATAAATGTCTGTATCACACACACTTAAATGTGTGCTTTTGAAGAGCATGGAAAGCTGAGAGTTTTGTAAAAATTTAGATATATGGTTATTAAAATATTTTGCAACAGAATTTTGTGAATTTGGGAAACACCTTGTTCACACAGAGTAAGATTGGACACCATCCTAACCTGACTGGATATTCCACAGTGTCCTGTCTCACCTGTAAGTAAAATTAAACACCTGGGTTCTTATTCCTTCCCATGCTCTCTCTGACTTAAAAAAAGACTCTTTATTTTTACAAATAACTCTGCCAAAAATGTCATCAGGGAAGTAGGAAAGTGCAGCTGTTTGGGTTTTTGTTTGCATGGAGAACTGAAGAGGGAAGGAGAAACAGAGATGTGGAGGAGGCTCCATGAGAGGCATCACTGGAAAAAGTCCTGGCTGAGCCTGCAGTGAATCTTAAAGCCAGCTCTGGATGCAAGGAGCTGGGATTTGCTGCTGCTGATCTGAGTTCATTGGTTCTCATATCTAAATACGTTTCTGAGGCTCACCTGGGCTGCAGCTACTCCCAGAGGAATGGGTGAACATCAATGGTAAATGGAGATTATTTTTAGCCAAATTCTGGAGTCCTGATATACCTCAGTTTTCACTTTCTCAGCACATTTTATTCAATTTTATTAGGTCATTTAGCAAATAATTTTAATTTTCTGCTTAGATCTGAATTTCTGAAAGTAATGTACTGTTGTACAGTTAATGAGTCTGCTAATAAGCTCCAAGAAAATGTGATTTGCGAATCATTCCAGGACATAACTGTCACTCAGACCCTATGCCAATTAGCATAACCATTAGCAACTATCCCTAAGAGGTCCTTGAAATTTAAATGAGCTTTCCTAAGATCCTTTTTACCAGGGAGGTTGCAGCTTCTGCCTCACTTGGCGAATGCAGCCTGGTGAAAAGCAATAATTTATTAAAGACAAAGCAGATCTTTGGGGGTAAATGCCCACCTGGGTTGGGAGCAGCAGCAGTGTCTCTGCGTGGCACTCGGTGCCTGTTTGCCCTCACGGGGATGTTGAGAGGGGCCATGGCTGAGTGACCACTTGAGAGCCAAGAGAGGCTACAAAAACACTGACACCGCAGCAAAATGGGCAGGGTTTTACTGCAAAAGCACGTCAGCATGAGGGGGTGTTTAGGGAGCAATATTTTACCCACAAGGTCTCTACTAAATCTTGGTGAATTTACTGACATGGTGGAGTAGCTTTGTTGGGGAAAAAAACACTGCTAGAGGCTGTGGATGTTGTGGGCAGTGTTGTGGTCGGTGCTGCAGGGACCTGGGCTCCTCTGGGGCAGGCAAATCTCACCTGGCTGCAATTCCCACTGGAAGCTCTCCTGAAAGTTTCACTTCACAGGCCCCCACTCAAAAGAAAGCATTTTTTCTCAATGCATGGGTTTTATTTTACTTTTTCCCTCTCTCAGCCCATTGTTCTTTGGGCTCCCAGGACCAATTCCATCACACTGTTCAGGAAGACATAAATCTTCAAGGATTTGTTTAGGGTAAGAACCTCAGGGAGATCTTGCCATGCCATTGAAGAGAGGTCTTCCAGAGTGAAGGTTTAGCCAGGATATCGACCAGGCAGACACAGCACCTCAGTTCAAACACAAGAGCTTCAGACTCAGGAGGAGCCTGCTGTGGCTTGGGGCTATAAAACAAAAAAAGTTAAGTTGTATTAGGCAACTTTAAATACCTAGCAGAGCTTTTGGCTTAATCTCTCTCCCTTTAATCCTGCCTTGTCTCATTTACAAAAGGAGAAATCCATACACTTGCAGCTGATTTCTGCCTGTTACAGTCAGGTGGTCCATCAGGGCCCTCCATGGCCAGAGACAGCTCATGGGGTGCTGTCCTTGGGCCATCAATCACCTTTCCTCCCTGCAGCCTCCCACAATGCAGGGAACAGCTTTTGGTGCAGGATGGGGAGCCCAAAGCTGTGCATTCCCCCTGTGCCTCTGTGTAGATCTGTGAATTACTGCTGCATCCATGTAAAAATGCTCTGACGCTTTGACAAACATGGATTTGAAACCCCAGGAAAACAGCACAGGAAGGTGCTCGAGGCTGGAGGACAGAGCCTGGCAATGAGGCTGAAGGAGTTCCTCCTCCTGAACTCCAAAGTATTCCCTCTATCCTTCTTTTAACTGAGCAAGTGAACATGAAACACAGGATTAAATAAAGCAATAATGTTGTTCAAGATCTAAAGCTGGTGTGAGTCACCCAGGAGAGATTCAGGCAGTCACACAAATGAACAAAGCAGGTAACACTAAGGTAAAAGAGAGGGTAAAGTTTGTCAGGATCAAGGAGCTGCCTCAGGAAGTGGTGCACTGAATGAATGGCACAGCAAAAGTGAGCATCAGGCTGAGCACACAGCCCGGGCCTGGGAGGGGCTGTTTTTGGCTGTCTCCAGAGGGATTCCCCACCCCTCACCTTCTCCCTCCAGCTGGAGCAGGGTTTGCCCATCACCACCCTTCAGCAGCAGGCAGGGGCTGATTTCCTCAGACCCCAGGGACTTGCACAATCATTTGTTTATCTCTTCCCTCTGTTTTAATGTAGCGTTGGGGGCTCCAAGGACTGGGAGAAGGATGAATGCAGAGCCAATACCGTGCAAAAACACCAGCTGATGAGGGTGATTATCAATGGTAGCACCAAGCAGCGGCTTCAACCTGACTGATTAGAGATGGCTGGGAGGTCCAGAAGGCCTCAAGCACTTTCCAAGGTCTGTTTGTGCCTTTTCTGATGGGGCCTGAGCAGGTTTGCACAGTGGGGTCCTGTGAGCCCATGTTGTGCCTGGCCAAGACTCTGCTGGGCAGGATCCCTTCTGAGCCCCCAGAAAGCAGCTGTATCTCAAAGAATGTGACAGCTCAGGCTTGGCTAAACTCATTAAAAACCAGGGCTCCATATTTAATATGGAGACACAATGGAAATTGTTGTTTTCACTGGCAAGCCTAGGAAAGGGCGGGTCTCAATTCCCAGCTCAGGTTTAGTACAACACTGGAGTTTCCTTGGCTGTGCTGGCTGTTGCTGGATGATGATTTGCCATATTTTTTTCTCCAGATAGGAAAATCTAGGGGTGTATAAATCATATTTCCACGCAAGAGACCAGGTACGGATTTTTTGGTATTTGTCCTTAATTGCCTTCTTGGTTTTTGTTAGACAAGAAAGGCTATTAACAGGATTGCACAATGGCCAATTAGTCTTAAAGGTCTTTAGCTTCATTACTTATCTGGAATAATTTGTAATCTTCCTCTGACAAAGGCAGGAGCCCTTTTTGATAATAACACTAAATCAGGCTGCTGGAGCACATAGCGATTAACATATACAAGGGATGTTCTACCAAACAGAAATTCAATTTAACAGATCTCACAGCTAAAACCATATCCCAATTATATTCATATCCTTCTGCTTCTCTGTGTTACCCTGTTATCCTCATCTTCAGAGGTCTCAGCATGAATTTATCATGTTTCCTCATGTTCTTGCTCCTACTCAGCCTCCTCAGTACCTACCACTTTTTTTTTCCATATTGTTTTTTGATCTCTTATTTCTTGGCTGATCCCTAATGATGCTGCTGGCTACAGAGGCAGGGGCAGGGCACTGGAAGGGCTGGTGGGCTTTTCTGCTACCTGAGCAGAAGAGAAAACACTTAAGGGCAGACACTTTGGGCACCAGCTCGTGACTGATCAGAGCTTGGGCATTTGCCAGCTGCCAGCTTCTTGCTCTGTTTTAAGGTATTAGAAAGGGAGATGGATACCTGTAAAGGGGTCTCTTGAAAGACATATTATAACAATGCCCACGCTATAATGCAAATAGGAATAATGTTTTTTGCCTTTGACCACTGGTAAATATTTTAGAGAGAAAAGCATTGAGTGGAACAAAGAAAGCAAGCAGGGGTTGAAGACCTCTAAATAAAGCTAGTTATATCCCCTAGCAGGAAGTAAAATCCTCATTAATGAGTTGTTATTACTTTAAAAAGTAGAGGTTGAAATCAGCTCATAAGGAGCTGAGCTGCTTAAGTGAATCTGCAGACAAAGCAGGTTCTGATTATGGCACCTTCCTCTCTGTGCTCTCTCTGTTTCTTCCCAGCCTTCTCTAGGCTTATCAAGGTAAATCTTTTTTGTTATCTGAGCACAATGTTTAAAGTGGAGGTTTCCCCTCTGTACAGCATGAAGGTTATATCAGTTTTTTATATAGTTGGGCTTCTTACATAGGACAACCTAAATGTTGTCCTGACCCTACTCAATACAGAGACAGCTACAGCAGCATCATGGAGCAAAGGATGAGGCACCTTAGCCAAAAGAGCAGGAGAGGTTTCAGTCTGTGTCCTGCTCTCCCTGTCACTCCCATAAATCTGTAATGGACAGAGCAGTGACATCACTTCTATTGTCTTTCCTTCTGTTATTTGTTTTTTTTTTTTCTTTGTTCATGAGCCAGGAAGATTTCTTAACAGCACCATCACAGAAATATAGAATATCCTGGGTTGGAAGGGACCCACAGGATCATCCAGCCCAGCTCCCAGCCCTGCACAGACCCCCCAACAACCCCACCCTGGGCATCCCTGGCAGCGCTGCCCAAACGCTCCTGGAGCTCTGGCAGCCTCAGTGCCCATTCCCTGGGGAGCCTGGGCAGTGCCAGCACCCTCTGGGGGAGAACATTTCCTGATACCCAGCCTGAGCCTCCCCTGGCACAGCTCCAGCCATTCCCTGGGTGCTGTCACTGGTCACCAGAGAGCAGAGATCAGTGCCTGCCCCTCTGCCTCTCATGGGAGTGTCCCTGCTCAGAATTCAGTGCCACCCAGATCGAAATCAGCTGACCCCTCTCCAATGCCTCTGCAGTGCTGCAAGTGTCAAACAAGTTTGTCAAAATGTGGGCAGCTGCCTGCACACAAAGCATTCACCTGGGTCTGGGTTTTGGTACCTTTTTACGTGCTGAAAACTGTCCCTTTCTGTAGGTAACACAGGTAGTAAAAGCTGCCACTTTCAAATAAACAAACAGGCAGACAAATGTGGAACCAAAGAGTCTCTGTTACATGGCAGGATGTGCTGTTTGGTGGCTGTTGTACAGCCATAAAAACTGAAACCAATTTAATTGTGTGCCACTGAGCCGGCAGAGCTCCTCTAGCTGCAGGGAAATGAGGATTTGGTCTGACTGTGCAGACAGGGCTGAGCTTTTTGTCTGCATCAGCTGCTCACCTGTAGCAACACAGCAACATTTCTTCCTTTTGCCAACCTTCCTTAGGCTTCTCTGCTCAAACTGTGGATTTTCTGAGGCAGAGGCACCTCTGCTAATGCATCTGCCTGGAGCAGAGCTTTAGTGATGGGGGCCAGATCCCTGATTTGGGTCCTGCATCTCTCAGGCTGCACAGAACATCCTGGGATGTGTAGGTGTGTCAGACCTGCCTGTGTCCAGGTGGGAAAGTGCCCTTGGACAAATTCTTCCAAGGCTCCTCACCCCAGGCTGTGCATCTGAGTGTGTTCCCATCTGCACAAACTCCATCCCCGTGCCTTGTGCAGGTTCCGGGATAATGGGCTGGTGGGTGAAAATAAAAGAAAGGCTCCATGAAAGTGCTCCCAGAAAGAAGCTGATCAATGAGCTTAACCCTCATAAAGCACTAAAGAGCATGGTGCTGCACATATTGACTGCAGGGAAAGCTTTGGTCAATAGTCACACCGACAGCAGAAACTCCACACACAACGCACACAGCCGTGGGAGTCAGGTTTCATCAGGGCCACACATCACAAAACTGCTTATTATATCCTGTGCCCCACAGGATTTATTGTCACCTGGCCCACATCCCATGCTGACTGTTGACCTGGGAGTCATGAATCCACTACTTCCATTCCTACCTCTTCCACAGTGACAAGGTGGACTGATTTCCATCCAAGTGATTTAAATGAGCCACTGGGGAACCTTGATTTAAATCATTGATATTTGCTTTTTACACTGGCAGGAGAGGCAGCTTTAATGATGTATGGTCCTACTGCTGTGGCTAAAATCTAAATTCCTGCAATATTCCCTCCAGATAATCTCTAAAGTTCATGCATTTGCCTCTGGCTGGCGAGCTGCACACAAGGGAGAGGATTCTTGGCTCGGCTGGGCAGTTTGGAGCTGCTGTGCTTGTATTGGCAGCCTGGAATAGGCAGCTCAGAGGGAAGGTGCCAAATGGGGTTGTATTAAGCACCTCTTGGCTGCTGCTGAGCACAGGACTAGGAGAGAGAGCGCTCTGGAGAGAAGGGAAGCACGGGAAGGGGTCTGGCAATGCTGCTGGAGCAGACAGGTGTGAGCCTGAGCAGGGACTGCCCTGCAGCAGGACAGGGCAGGAATTGGCTGGAATGTTCTTACAGGCAGGATGGGGCATGTGCAGCCTAGGGATTTAAGATTTCCAATGTGGATATGAAGGTATTTAAAAAAAAACAAAATCAGGTCTGGATGGATGGATGGACAATTTCTACAGCAGTTATACACTACACTCCCAGACACCCTCAGCAATCTGGGCTCCTGGAAGATGTTCCTGTCCTTTGCAGGGGGTTGGGCTAGATGGACTTAAGATGTCCCTTCTAATCCAAACCATTCCCTGATTCTGTGATTCTATACTTTTAATTAAAAGATTCTATACTATTACTTGAAAATAATACCTTTTCTGGAAACATGAGGATGTTTTGATACATAATTAATGAACAGATAGTTTCTATTCAAGATGGCCTTTCCTTTTTTCTCTTAGATAAAGCAATGTTCTATAACTAGACGAAGTGATTTAAGTAAGTATTTTGTTTACATGTACATTACATTGGTCAGTCCTTGGTTTTCCCATTTTGTACCATTAGAAAAGGGGAATGCTGTACTTCTTTACTGGTGGGGAATCACATGCAACGTTTCAAGTTGCACTTGGATGGGAAGTGGGACTTAAGGATGTGAAAAGGCAGTGTTTTGCTGATGTGTTTTATTCATTAAACAAGAGTCCATCAAAGCCCTGAGACAATGGATGAGGGCAGTATTTCTGGGTATGATGTCCTTTCAAAGAGGGGTCTTTTTCTCTCACCCCTAATTCATACTCTTGGGTTTAACAGATACAACTTTTTGACTTTCTGCACTGTCTGGTCACTACTACAGTGGTTGAAGAAGCTGAAATCAAGAAAAACAGTCCTTTAGTTCCTGCAAAACTGATCACAGGTTTATGCATTTCTGTGAGCATCAGTTCTGGGTGAGCCAGATTAGTTGGTTTGACCTTATCTGCAGTGACCAGCATGTGACATCCAAATAGAGCATTTTTGGTTTCAGGGGTGTAATACATTATAATAAGTTTACACAGTGAACATTGAATCTTGGAATCTAAATAAACTCCTTTTTGTTTTTAGAACAAAAAGTATCTATGGTTTGAAAATCTGATTGTTCTTTCACAAAGTTCCTTTTTTCCCTGTTGCTTTAATCCATTCTGGTGTGCATTTGCTGGCAACTCTTCCCCTTTCATGTTTCCCTTTCTCCATGCACAAAGTGGGGAAAGGGCTTGCCACGTGTATAACCCAGTGGGATTCCCTAGCTCTGAACCTGCAATTAATCCTAACTATTGTAATTTCTTTATTGCAGAAGGCACTTTTCACACCTTGCATGGTGCAAGCAGCACGACACACATCTCACAGTCCCCTTTCCATTGTGTGCAGCATCCCCTGCCCTTCCACATCCCGCAGAGATGATTAACACCACCTGACACAGCAGCACTTCCCTGACACGGCTTCCTGAGGTATTTTGTGAATGCCACAAGCTTCAGAAAACCTGTGAGGGAGGAGAGATCCAAGGCTGCCTCACCTGAGTGGTGAGGGGCTCTCGGAGGGGGTGTGGTGCTGCGTGTTTCAAGGCCAGGGGATGCGGAGTGCTCTGCTCTCCCCCATCTCCGGGCTCTCTGTAGCCATGGCAATGGTGTGTCCTGTGAAAGATGTGTGCATTACAGCACATTCCCCTTGTCACCTGCAGCAGGGACCTGAGGAGCAGGAGCTCTTTTCCCACCACGGCTGGGGTGATGCAGAGGGTGGTGCAACCCTCAGAGCTGGTGCTCCTGCACCGGTCCCCTCCCACCGCCCACTGCCTGCCCTCCTCCTCTCTCCTTCACACACACACTCATCTAAGGGAGGGAAAACAGACAAATATTAATAATTGCATTATGAGTTCCAAAACCAGAAAGCTTGACTGGTCTTTTTATCACTGATATGATAAGGTGGTGAGCAGAGAAGATACCATCAGAGGTTGCTTTCATCTCTGCAGATAGTGAATGAACTAGATATGTATCTTCGACATGAAAAGGATCCTCATTGAAGGCTCTTCTGAAAGTCCTAATCTCTCTGGGTCATATGTATATTTTGAAAGTTGTTCACACCCCCTGCCCCTCCCCTGCACAGAGTGTGGAGGAGCTTCAAAGAGCTCTGCTCCTGCCTCCTTTTGTTTCTGAGGGAGCCCGGGCACCAGGGCTCATTTACCGACCTACCTGTGAGGAGAAAACAGAGCTATTAAAGGATATCTCTTTCAAACACTGTGACCAAAGGGAACAGTAGCACTTTGGCCTCCGTGGCTGCTCTCATGTGGGAGTCTCAAAGTGCTTTGGCACCACTGATTTTAAGCAGAAACCTCACTAATTAACATTTATGTCTGGGATGCAGGGATGTGCTCTGCAAGTCAGCGATGATATGAGCACTGCTGATTTACCACCAGATGAGGGATAATGAGTGGCAGTGTGGGCTGTGATAATTTGTTTTTAAAATCTCTTTTGGCCTTAGTTACAGAGAGGGATCTGCAGCAGAGCTTTGTACCACAGGGTCTTTAGCCCAGATAGGAAGCCCAAGCATAGTCCTGAAATATTTGTGCCCAGTTCCTTTCTCTCCCTAATGTGTTACAGGGATGTGGAAGAAGGGGCTGATGTCTAAGTGGAGATTGGAATTTTCCCCCTCTGTGATCTGTGGTGTCATCAGTGTTGACTGAACTCAGAGAAGTTTGATGCCAGATCTAAGGACCGTGGAAAGATTTGTGGGCTCTGCAGAGGAAAAGAGGATTTCAGAGAAGCCATTGACTCAGAAACATTTCTGGGGAGGAAGGGCAGGGCTGATCCTCTGTTTGTGGTGTCCAGTGCCCTCTGGGTTGCACAGAGGCTGCCCTCAGTGGTAACTGGTGATGGGTTTCATGGCACTGGCAGCAGGGTCTGCAGTGCCCTGGGTGCAGAACAGGACCTGCTGCCAAACAGCTCCTTCCCACTGCAGTCTCAGCACCAGGAGATTGGGAACAACAAGATACTTCACCTGGAAAAAGCTCTTTTATTTTCAACTCATTTGCCTTATCCTTTGTTGTCAGCACCCAAAACACAGATGAGCTAAGCAGACCCAAGGTGATCAGTGCTGGGAGAAGAGAAGCCCCTGGATCAGGAGGGTTGGATGGTGTTTCAAGGTCTTCATCTCCTCAAAGCTGCCCCTTGGGACACCAGAGCTGAGTGTGGAGTGCCATTGTGCAGGGGCTCAGCTGGCAGAGCTCTGCCTGTGCTGCTCCTCATCCCAATCCTCTGCTTCCACTGCTATACCCAGCAAAGCCTAATAAGTCCCCAAAATACAGCGGTACAATAATGAACAATGCTTTGCAGCAGAAAAGCACTGGTAATGAGGGACTTAATTTGGAACATATCATTTGTCAGATAATTTGGAGGCACATCTCAAAACAGTGCATAAGAATGGAGTTTGCTGCACCAGCTGAAGTCACCCCAAATGTTCGTTGTTTGTTGCAAATCCCTTTTTAAATCTGAGCCTTTAAAAAAGAACCCAGAACCAGTAAATGACATAAAAGAATAAATGTTCACAGTACATATTTTGGATTTGGTTCAAACACAATATTAGAAAGCTGAATTAATTGTGTTTGTATCAAACCCAAATATATTTTATGAAACAATGAAGCCTCTTAAATGGCTAACTGCTGCCCAGAATATATTTTCCCTGAACCAAACTAGATAACAGCATATCCCTCTTAAATTGGTCAGGAGAACTGGCTGCCAAATGACAATTCTGTGCCCCATATTTATTCACCATCTGTGACTTCCACATCAATTTGTTCATTTTAAAAACCAAAACTTGAGGGTTTTTTCTCCTCCTTCTCTCTCTTTTCCCTTCTCTGCCAGAGTTGCAGGGTAAATCCAATGGCTGAAAATGAGGTTATGTTGTAGTTCCTGCTGCAGAAATGGTTTCTGCACGATGGAGTGTGGCTCCTTCCTCTGCAGCTGTCTTTGGTGTGTGCAGCAGTTTATGCAAACTGGTTGTGGATGGGCAGCAACTGGGAGGAACTCCCTTGAGACCTGTCTTTCCCCAAGGAAAAGGTGAAGAATGTGAGAGGGAAAGGGGAGAATCAAGCTCACCCTTTTGTGGCAAATTTACCAGGCTAAAAGTCTGCATTTCCTTGATAAATGCTAGCTTATGGAGGAAGCAAGCATCTCCTAAAAAGGAGGAGAATTAGGGAAATTAGTCTGGGATTCCAGTGAGTCAACATCACGACATTTTTTCTACTTCTGCTCTTAAAAAAGCATCATATTTTATGAGTAAAGAGCATTCATGGTGCCATGTAAAAAGCTTTTTAGTACATCTCCCTGCTCCTTATCCACCTGCCTCAGGCAGGGAGCATGCAGGACCTGTCTGGGGCAGGGATTAAGTGTGAGGAGTGTGGCACTGACTGATTAGAGCTCCTTCTGAATACCTCATAACCCAAGAAACATGGAGTCAGTGCAGGGCATTAATGGTAGCTGAGTTTATGACAAGATTTGCAGAGTGGAATCAGCCAGTGATACCCCACCACCACTGCTGAGAGGTCAAGGAGTCAAATGTGGTGCTGAATTTTTGGGGTGATTCTTGCTCTGCATCTCACCAATGTACCCAGCAGAGTACACAAAGCTGGGGCTATAAAGGAGTATAAAAACAATAAAATTTTCACCAGGAATTTGCCTTGCTCTTCCACCTCCAGTTTTTGCATCCCTCCCTTTGCAGCATCACACACCTGTTACTATAGTAGCAGGCTGGGGCATTTTAACCCTGAGCTGGTGCTGGCCACTCTCAGAGAGAAATCAATCCACTACAACAAAGCCAGGGCTCCTGCAGTTGAGAGAAGACAGCTGCTGTCATGCTTGGCTCAGAGGTCTAGGATTGTAAATAACACTCAGGTATATTGAAATTCCGAGCAGAATTTATGACTGAGCCGTGGGTAAATACGTTCTCACACATTACACATTATGGGAGGCTGATGTCTTGCAATTCCAGAGGGTGGATCAGTTAAGCACTCCTTACATTTGTTTGTCTGAGCTGGAAAGCAGGGTTGCTTAGCACGGGTTTTTCCTGAGTAGCTTGACATGACCCGAAGCTTCATCCAGCCTTTAGTTTGACACAAGCTGGTTTTGAAGGGAGCAGATAACTCTCTACATCCCTCTGAACATGGAGTGCAGGCCTGAGAGTGAGCTTCAGATTTTATGAACCTTTCTAAATTGCTCCATGAAATTGATGTAAATCTAAGCATTTTTTGGCAAACTCCAAGAACCAATGTGTTTTTCTTTGGGTTTGTGTATACTTTTGATAGCTCTAAATCAGAAACCTACCTGAACATTTTTTGCTACAGACATGAGGTGGAAACTCCACAAGAAAAGGCTGCCTTGTGCATTTCCCTTTTTGGGAAACATCAGCAGAACCATTTTTTTCCCAGAGGTATTTGGATAGTCCCATTCTTCCCCTGCCATGGCTATTTTAGCTGTAGATACAAACAAGAGTTTATCTTTTGGATGAAAGTCTCATCGAGTTGTCCTTTTCTCCCCACCCTGTCTTACACAGCTATTCTGCACATGGCAGAGCAAGATGTCATCTGGAGGCAGCAGCTGGAGCGATGGGAGATGAGGGAGGGTGGGTGTGGGGTGCTGCTTTCCTGCCTGAACAGGGATCCAGTCAAATGAACAGTGCAGGGAAAGGAGATGAAGTGAAAAGGAAACACTCTCCCAGGCAATTTACTTGGAGGAATAGAATTACACAAGGAGTGATTGACAAATTAGTAGCACTTTGCACTTTGTTTTAATGGGATCCGATCTTAGGAAGGAGAAATATGTTAAGTTTCAAATTACCCACTTTACCAATTGCTGCCTTCTCCAGAATCCAAACCAAGGCAGGCATTCAGTACTAAATCTTAAGGAAACAAATTGCTTTCCATGCTACACTGCATTCTTAAAACAGCTTTATTTGAAAGTCCAGCTGAGCAAGTTAATTTAAGCAGTGAGCTGGGCCATGACAGTTCAGCACTTGTTCTTGAGGCCCGTTACTTCCACGAGCACAAATCACACTGCCAGGTGAACTCAAGCTAAACCTGACCTTGGGCTCTAACTCAAAGCCATCTGATATCCATGAGAGACTTTCAATTGACTCAATGGCTCCTGGAGCAGATTTGGGTGACATCAGCAATCAGTGGTGGCCTCGCTTGATTTACTGGTCCCAGTGACCCACGCTCACAGGGAAGGAGGAGCAATTTCCCAAAGCCCTCTTTCCCCCTACTCACCCTGACAGGAGCTGTCTTGTGCCAGCTCTAGCTCCATCCTAGAGCTGGGTTTGTGCCTCTGCCCCAGGGCAGCCTCCTGGAGGAAATCTGATCCTCCTCTGGAGGCTGCATCCTTATTCTAGATTTACACACATATATATATATAAACGTGGTTTGGTCCCAATGCCAGAGCTTGTGAGGCAGGAGGAAGATCTAAAGCCAGGCTTTAATCCACTCCTCAGTCTGTCTCTGAAGCCCTTTCCCATGGCCTTGGCCCTTTCAGGCCTGCTGGCAATACCATGTGCTCATTTTATTGGATGTAAGTGATCTGAAACTGCCAGTGCAACATCCCAATTTAGTAATGAGACTTATTGAAGCTTTATGAGCTGCCTTGGCTTGCAACACAATTAAATTTCAGGAAATAGAAAATATTCCAGTGAGGCTGGTGGGTTTGTAATGCTATTTGAGGCTTAATGCATAATAAAACCGTGCCATTTAAGGTTTAATATAATATGCAGCAGCCCTAAATGACCAGTAAAAACATTATGCAAATTTTTAAGGAAGTTATTGCCTCCTGTAAATGACAATTTATCAATGGCTTGTAAAGAAAGAACTTTCCTTCTGATTATGAACCAAAGAAAATACAGAAATTAGCAGGCCTAAATGGGTTATAGGAACAGGAGGTCAACAGAAAGATGTGCAGTAGAAATTGTGCCTTCCTGTCAGCCAGGGCAGGAATGTAATGCATTATTAATTCTCTGTACTAACAGACCACATTCAGCCTCTACCACCAAAATAAAACAAAAATTACATTGGATTAAAAATAATTAGATTTTTTTTTGCAGGTACAATGCCTGCAATTTACTTTTTATTCTTCTTCTTGTCTTTTCCACTTCTAGTGTTGAACATTTCCAGACTTCTAGCTGTTAAACATAAGGATAAACCCCACCACATTTATTGTCAGGATACCTCCTCCATTAGCAAGAGCCTGAACCACGAGGTAGAAGAGTGCAAGACTCAAAGTGCCCAGGATTCCATGGGCTCACATCTCCCACTGCAGCCTGCCCTGGGAGCCCGAGGAGCAGAGCTCCAACCACTCCACAGAGTCCCACAGTGATTCCCAGGCTTCATCTGGCCAGTGGGGATAGAGCCTGGCTCCAAGAGACAGCCCCCTCACATGCAAGTGCTTCACATTATAATGGGCTTTGAAAAATGTTTTGACTGTTATGGAGCCCTTTTTACAGGCATGCCATCAATTCAGTGTGAGAAGATATTTTATTTTAAATGTGCTATGAAGACACGGAGGCATTTGCATTGTTAATTTCTCAGATGTCAAACAAATACCATTATTGCAAAATGAATGCAGCCACCCAGCTGAGAAACAGATCCATTCACGGCAAGTAAGTGAAACTTAAAAAATGAATGAGCTCTGCTGATTGCAAATATCACCAGAAATTAATAATGCTCTAGGAATTTTTCACACAAAAGAGAATGAAATGTTTGTTTCCACTTGTCAAGCTTCCCCCCTCTCTGAGGTGTAAGGGATCATCAGTGGCTTCACTTTTAAAGGTCCTGGATAAAAGCAGTGGGTTTGTTGCCAGTCTGGGGAATTGACCTTTCCAGTGACATAAGATGTGACCCTCAAGTCTTGGCAGCTGAGGCACCTTTGTGTCCCCTGCCCAGCTGGACTCCTGACCGAGGCCTCTGCTGTCATTTCCTCCTCTACCCCAGACACCTTCCATTTTTCCAGCTGTGAAAAGCCTGGTCCCCCTCCATCAGAACGATTCTTCCTTTATATTTCCTCTCCCACTGCCCCCTTCCTTCAGCAGGTGATGCAGACACTGCTGTTTCCTACCCTCCTCTTCCCATTCCTGGCTTTTCCTTCCCTGTCAGCTCCCATGGCCTTGGCATTCTTTATGTCTTTGTGCTGGTAATAACAACTCCAGCTCTTGGAAAATTAGTGGAGATGAACTTGTTGTGTGACAAATTAAACATAAACAGTTCCAAAAAGCCATTTTGAAGTATTTGTCTGTGTCTGTATATTCATCTGCTAGATGAATCACTTGAGTTATAAAAGCTGTGGAAGAGAAAAATTTAATGGAAATGATAATATGATTACTGCCCATAATTCTCACCAATCAAGCATATCAGTTACACACAAGTAGGTTGTCTAGATGTTTGTGGGGTTTTTTTATTTTATTATTTAAGTCTGATTAAGCAGCTGATTGCAGGCCCTTATGTACCTTTTCACACAGTTTATCCTTGAAGTGAGAAGCAACAGCTATATATTTATTTTATTCTATTTTATGGCTGTGCAGCAGCCAAGCCTCACAGGGCTGTTCGCTCTGTGCCCTTCTCTGCATCATCTTGTTTCAAATATTGAGAGAACACAAGAGACATATTTATTTACAGATGCACTTACTGAGCTAATAAACTGGTCTCCATGTCAACCTGTATTTTACTTATTTATTTGGCCTTTGTTTGAAAACCCTTCCTCTGTGTGTTGAGCAGACAGAGCTAAGGAATTAGCATCTCTTTTGTGCATTAATGGTGATATCAAAGCACGGGGCTGAAATACACTGATCACCTTGCAGAAAGAGTGAGAAGATTCAGGCTTAATGGCTTTTATCAGGAAATCATAGAACACCCAGCAAATGGTATTTAAAAAACCTTCAGGTGTGAAGACAAACGCTGACTATAATGAGAAGCTACTGCAAGGAGATTGGATATTAATTGTTAAGAAGAAGGTTATAAATCCAGAAGTTGATGGGTTGCACACAAAGGAGAAGTGCACTAGGAGGTATTTACTCTAGGTATTAATTTTTAAGCTGAAAGAATTTATTGCAAAACAACTCAGCTACTCTTACAACCCCCAGTGTTGTGAACAAGTTGAGTTCCAGCTTTGGCTGCCTTGCTCCCCAGAAATGCTGTGCAGCTGGGGTAGGCTCCAGCAAGCCAGGAAAGAAATAAAAGGGTTTGTTGGTATTTGACTCATAGAATCATTTAAGTTGGAAAAGGGCTTTGAGAACATCAAGTCCAACCATTCCCCTGCCCAGGCCACCACTAACCATGTCCCCAAGTGCCACATCTACATGTTTTTGAAATCCCTCCAGGGAGGAACTGAGAGCAGCCATTACCTTTCTCTGGATAGAGTTTTGGCTTGCTAAGAAGCAGGTTTGGTATTTAAGTTAAGGAAAAATGTTTCCTAAAAATAGAGCATTGGGATTCTCAGAGGAAAAGCAAAATATTCTCATTAAATACAGAGTAATTCATACCAGCTCAACCACCAACACTACTCCAGTTGTGTGATTCAGTAAATGTTTTTAGCCAAGGCAGTCAGGTATAGCTGATTCAATACACTGTTTATCCACCTGCTTTTCAGAACAGCTTCTTGGAGAAGAAACAGAGCCAGGAGAGCAGTGGATCCAGTCGTGCACATCCCAGCCATGACATCTGCTCAGTGCTCATCTCCTGATTTCAGGAGGCTCAGGTTGGGAGCTGTTGGGACCACTCCAGGTTTGTTATTTCAAAACCAACATCTTTTAATTTGGTTTATTGTGCCATAAAGTCGCTGCTTTCCCCCTGCCAAGAGCTGCTGGTAATGAGGTGTGGGCTGTACCAGCACACACTCATTAAATATGGAGTGGTGTTTTCCTGACCTGGCCACCAGAACCCGGGTACTACACACCTTGTTTGTGTGCCAGGGCACTAACAGAGCATTCTGGAACTGCTCCATTTGGGAGTGGAATCCAGGTTTTAAAGCCAGTCTCCAAAAGGTATCTGGTCATTTAATTCATTTGTGGTAATAGCCTCAAATGAGATGCATTCATTTCCTCTTAATGTAACTATATTATGAAATTCTATTGTGAATGAGGCACTTGTAAGAAATCTTAATTATTTTTTAAAGCTTTACTTCCTTTCAGACAGACAGATTTAGAAGATACATTTGGCTTGTACAAATGAGCCCTTACTGCAGTTCTGAGCAGACTTTCCCAAGGGGTGTTAGACTCAAAAATTCCATAGATTTTCTGGGGTAAAAAACAACAACTAAGGACAAAATTTCCACCCAGTTTTGTGTAGCCCATTGATTTTTGTGGTTGAAAAAATGGATGGAATATACTATATTCACATAATATTTTTTTTCTATTAAAAAACATAACATTTTTTCCCTCCAACTGTAACAGATGCAATTCAACGTTTGCTAAAGCCCAGCACCACTCAAGTAACAACAGAGTTGGGAACCACAATGGCATTTGTGCTTCATAGAGGGACAAGAGGAGTCCCTGAATCATTTTTGGGGAAAGAAGACCACAAAGAGCCTGTACCACTGCTGTTGTCCAGGCTTTTCTTTGGAGTGTGAATGCAATGGACACTTGCTCTCAGCCCAGACCCACTAATGCTTTGCCCACCAGCTCTGGTTTTTATAAATTTAATATTTGCCTTGCAATTCAAGGCAGACATTTTTCCTGCTCGTGTTTAGACTGAAAGAGGGAGGAAAAGCAAGATCCTACCTTTGGACTTGTGAGCAAATAAAGTTTAGCACAGACAAGGTCACTGAGGTTTCCTCTGAAAGCAAAGTCTTCCTCACTCCTGCTCTGGGACACGCATTAGCTGCTTTTTCCAGCCACTGGGGTAAGTGCCACACCTCTGTAACCACTGTTCCCAGTGGAAATGTAATTTTTGTCCATCATATCGAGCTCCCCATGAGGGGCTGTGGGCACTGAGGGCACTGCCAGTCCTGCACAGTGGATCACCACTGCTGTTCAGCACCCAGGGCTGGGCCAGCAGGGCAAGGACAGTCCAGGAGTCTGTCTCCTTTTATCTTTCTGTCTCTTTTTTTGCCTTTCTGTCTCTTTTTTTGCCTTCCTGCCCCTTTGGAGATCCTGTAATTAAGCCCTTGCTGCCAGAGGGTTTGCTGTATTTATTTGATAGATGTAGGTACACCTAACAAAGGGAGAGGGGCTGGGTAGGAGACAGAGCATTTTCAGCTTGGGTTTCAGTGGTACAAAAGCACAGACACGTGTTTATAATCCAGAGGATTTTTTAATTTATTTTAAAAGTGCTTGCAAGATTAATCGTACCCCGGAAAAATCAATAGTAGCTCATCACAGGCAAAATCTTCTGGAACACAAAATCCCACTGAAGGGGACAAAGCAAAATTATGGCAGTCTGCAGCAGGGCTAATGAGCCTGTGATTAAAGCTGAGGGCTTGCTGTGACACTGCACCTCTCCTAGAAGCCTCCCGAGAAAAATGGCCCACTGGAGTCCTAGATCCTGAAAATAATTTAGTCACCATTAAAAAAGAAATAATTTCGATTCCATTAAAAGAAATAATTAGGCAGTTTAGAATTCTAAATGCAATTTGAGAACAGTGGCCCTTAATCTCTCCCTGCCTCAGTTTCCCTGCTCTAAAGAGGTGAAATTTCCTTTCTCTCCTGTTGAATTTCTTTATTTTCTAATCTTGTGACTTGGGGAAGGGCAGCTTTGGCAGCCTGAACACACAGTGCTTTGCCCAGGGGACTCCCAGTCTTGCCAAGCACCTCAAACTGCTGCTCTTTACAGAAATACCTCGTGAAGAAGTTTGGGCTGAAAATGCTTGAGAAGTAAAAACAAAGTAAAGCAAGGAACAGATTTCCAGAGGGGCATTTGTCAAATGAGTCCCTTAAATCTCATCAGGAAAAGCACACTGTGAAGGAGAACCTTGAACTGTTGGGGGTGAAGTCATTGGGCAACATATTTTGGATGGCACTCCTTGGGTGTTCAGAGTGCTGGTAAATTATAGGAACTGGTGAGCTGATCTCTCTTCCAAAAAGTCACCCGGAAAGAAACAGCAATTTAAACCCACTGGATACCCTCATAATTTGTGTGAATGCAAAAGGAGGACAGAAAGAACTTTGCAGAGCATTTCTGGCACAATACCTTGGCAAGCTCTGATTTGGAAGGAATGAAAACTGCATATGTTGAAAGTTATTCTAATAATATTTATCAGAAGGAAAGGCCTCACAGAGGCAGCTGCCAGGGCTGAATCTGAATGTGACAACATTCCCCTGCCTCTGATCTACATCAGATCTACAAGATTTGGCAAGAAATTTGGACCAGAGCAATTACCTCTATGGCTATTTGTTAGGCATTGTCTCAAGCACAGCACTCAGAGAAATTGAACTGTCAGAAGCTAATACAGGAATAATAAGAAGAAATTTCATCTCCATTGGACACTAAAGATGAATAGCATGTAAGTCTGAATGGGGAAAAAATAAATTGAATATGTACTTGGCTTTAGTTTTTGTTAAAGGACTATAATATGAATAATGAATATTTTAAGGAGAGAAGACTGGGCCTTCAATTTCTTTCAATAATGTTAGTGTTGTATATACTGGTTTGAATAAAATACATTTCATAAAACACCTACACACCGCTCTGCAATGCATTATGGATGGCTCCTCTTGAGAAATCTTACACTGCTTTCAATTTTGACACAGTGATACAGTAATAATAGAAAATTCAGGCATAATATTCAGACTGCATCTTTTCTCCCCTCTCTATTATTTTGTGCCACACTGGGTGAGCACAGATGTGCTTTCCCTGTGCTTCCCTAGGCAGCTCACGTGGTGCTGTGGTGCTCACAGGAGAAGGGAGCTGCTGCACTGGAAGACTGTGTCCTGTGTCGTGTGGGCTGAGCATGGAGGCTGGAGCAGGGTTTTCCACCCAAAGGATCCCAGAGGAGCTGAGAATCTGCAAAGGAAGAGGCTGCCAAGGCTGGAGGAGCTGCCACCAGACACACGCTGTGCTGAATTAGAAGTCAAACCATGCAGCCCAAGGAGTCCCTTGGAAGTGATGGAGGAACCTGAGTGCTTGGACAAGGACTGAGGGAGCTCTCCACGTGTGGGGAAAAGCAGCACGAAGGCAGCAGGGATAAAGACATCAAAGAGCTCAACACAGTGTTTGAAGGAGGTTTCCTGTGGTGTGACTGATGGTGCACAATGCTCTGGAGGCAATGTGGGGCAAGAAAACCCCCATTGTTTTCTTATGTGACCATCAGGAAAATTTCTGGTGTCCTCACCTGCTCTGCCCACTGCTGCTGACCTCACAGAACCTTTCACAGAGACCCAGATTGCAGGGGAGCCAGGAAACTGGTCAGAAACCAATCACCTGGCCAGACACCAGTTACCTGGCCAGAAACCAGAAACCTGGCCAGACACCAGTTACCAGGCCAGACACCAGTTACCTGGCCAGCAGTTACCAGGCCAGACACCAATCACTTGGCCAGACACCAGTTACCTGGCCAGAAGTTACCAGTTACCAGGCCAGACACCAGTTACCTGGCCAGAAGTTACCAGTTACCAGGCCAGACACCAGTTACCTGGCCAGAAGTTACCAGTTACCAGGCCAGACACCAGTTACCTGGCCAGAAGTTACCAGTTACCAGACCAGACACCAGTTACCTGGCCAGATACCAGTTACCAGGCCAGCAGTTACCAGTTACCTGGCCAGAAGTTACCAGTCACCTGGCCAGAAGTTACCAGTTACCTGGCCAGACACCAGTTACCTGGCCACACACCAGTTACCAGGCCAGAAGTTACCAATCACCTGGCCACACACCAGTTACCTGGCCACACACCAGTTACCTGGCCAGCTGGGTGGGTGCTGGGGCTCACAGTGAGGCCACAGCCAGGTCACCTCTCCCTGTGCCCACTGCACAGCCTGCTGCATCCTGCCACAGGCCTGGGAAAGCAGGATGAAGTCAGAGTGTAAGGGAGGTGTTCACCTGCTTGGCCAAAAGCACCCTCAGACCCTCTCCTTTCCAGGGGACTTTGCCTTGAGCCCCCTCCCCATGCAGCCTTCTCCAGACATCTTCTGGATTGATTTCCTGTTGGAGTTCTCACCCGCTGTGGGGCTGGGCTCTTGTGGTAACAGCAGGGCAGATGCTTTTGGCTTCCTGCTATGCATGCACAGCCTAATTTCTAGGCAAATTATGAGAGGAATTGTGAAATGCTGTGGTAAACAATCAGGCTTTTGAACTAAAAAGGGTTCTCTTATTGACAAGCAAATGGTAAATCAGGCAGTGGCATTCCCAGCTGGATGCAAAGAGCAGGAGAGCAGTGAGGAACACAGAGAAAGGGCTACAAAGGTGGTAAGGACAGCACTAAGCACCATCCAGGGTCGTGGGTCAGTGTGATCCACCAGCACTTGAGGAAGCCTTTTGCTGATGTTCCTGGGCTGTGATGGCTACAGGTGCTGGAAAAGCCCAGGGACACTCACTCCTCACTGCTGGCTTCTGAGATTTCAGAGAGAGAACCTCCAGCTCCTCCCACAAAAATTTAAACAGTATTTTTTTTGCCTTTTCTGAGTCTCAAGAGGCACACAGTAATCTCCAAGCATATTGTGGAACATAAGTACTCCAAAGTTAAAAGGCTGCAGAGGCTGTCTAGCAGATAAAAATAGCAAAACTAGCCAACAAATGCAGCTCTGCTTTGGAAATCTTGCACAGGGAGTGAAACCCCCCATGGTCATGGACCCTATGAGCCACAAGTCCAAAATCAGGAACAAAAACTACACTTCCAAAGGTAAAGGGCAACATTCCCTGGAACAATTAGCAATCACAACACTGTGTGCCTTCCAATCACTGCCAGCCATGCCTGAGCCTCCCAGCAGGTAAAATGGGAGGGTTGAGCCTCGAAGTGCATAACACTGATTAGCTGAGAGCTCCCCAAGAGCTGCTCTGCACAGCAGGATGGGCACAGAGCAGAGAGCAGGGCACCCTTTGGGGCCCACCTGCACACACACAAACACACCCCCAACACAGAGCAGTAAAAACACAACAGAGCTGAAGGAATGAGGAGGAACCCACCCTGCTGAGCATGGTGGGGAAAGACTAGCAAAGGTGGGAAAATGAAGCTGCTTTGTAATGAAAGGAGGCTGGGGGCAGGTGGGGCCTCTGGTTTGCCTTTGCCAGGTGCAGAACATCAGGTTGGAAAGCTGGAGGGGCTGCTTTGGGACCTACAGGTGTCTCCAGGTGACTCAGCTCCTCTCTGAATTTCGTGGAATCGTAGATTTATGGAATGGTTGGGCTTGGAAAGGACCTTCAGAATGATGTCATTGCTGTCCCTGCCATGGGGCTCCCCCTGGAAGGGCACCTCACCCTTCTGGTGTCATGAACAATATCTGAGACATTGTCATAAGCAGTGCTGGATAATGTCAAAGCACAGCAGTACTCACCTTTTCAGGAGCAGGAGGGTGAGGTGGAAGCTGCTGGTGGTGGCTTTTTTCAGCCTGTCACCTCTGGTGTCCCTGCTCCAGGCCCCTGGACTCCTAACCCAGCCAAGTGAGGAGCAGGAGACTCCTGGGCAGTGGAAGCAGAATCAGTGCTCTAGGGAAGAACAGTTCAATAAATTAAATAGAGCTCCTTTAAGTCCTCTCCCTATGTAGGACAGAATAAGTTTTTCCAAGGAAATGGAACAGTTCTGTATTATTTGTGACAAATTATCTGTGGGGAAAAAATATAATTTCCCAGTCAGCTTTCTTGCTGAATGCCTCTGCCTGGTAGCCAGCTGTCTGCCAGCTTTTGCTAACATCACCAGATCTAAAATTATAGTTGTGGGATAGTTTTTCTGCCTGCCTGCAGTTCTTAGGACTTGTCCAACTAAATTTGTTCAGTGGCTTATCCTGCCTAATGTCCTGTCTCATGGTCACCAAGGAAAAGTGCTTTGGAGGGTTGGCTCTGGCCTCTATTTCCTTATTCCTTCCTACCCAGCCCTTTCTCTCTTTTCTCTCCCATGTCTTTCATTGTCTCAAACCTCTCTCATTTGCCATCTGCTTTTTTCTGTCACCTCCACTGGTAAATCATTCTGTCTCTTCCATGCCACAGTCCCCCTGCTATCAATAACCATATTCATTTCTGCACTGATATCATGGGATGACCCATTGGGATTCAAATGGGAACAGACCCCTTCTCCAACCTCCTCATGCAGGTTGAGACCCTGGTAACAGAAATGAGCAGGAACCAGTTGAAAACAGGGAATGAGTTTCATTTCAGGTCTGCACAAGGACGTTTGGAGCCACTGCTGCTTGGCATAATTGTTTGAGGTCCCTGCAGAAAAAGCCCAGGGGCTGAGCAGGCCAGGGGGGGTTTCATGGCACTGTGTCTCATTACAGTGACAAATGCCTTGGCTGCAGTGTGACAAATGCAATCCTTGAGATATCTTAGCTCTAACTTTCTCCAGGGCAATAATAGACCTGTGGCTGCAAGCAGTTTATTTTGTGTATTTTTTAAAGAACAGAGAATAAATATGCAGAGAGCCTTTCAATTTGTTGTTTTCCAGATACCACTGAAGCTTAATGAATAAATAAGTACAAAATTAAAGGCTCATTACCCACCCCAAAAAGTCCATGCCATTTGTTAAACCTTTCAGAGGAAGCCAGGAATATGGAGAAGTGCCCATTAGGAGGATAAACATATCACAGATCTGAATGTCAAATCAAATTGAGCAAAAATTAATTAACTGGGTGAGCATTAGAAGGGAGAGTCTGGTGTCTGCAGACACTGTTTACCTGTCTGCACTTTGTGAGCCAGCTCAGCAGGCACTGGGGGCTGTGCAGGAATCGATGTGTGCCAGCTGCAAACCTCACAGCTCACTTCCATGGAAGAAACCTGTTCCTCATTTCAGAAATCACTTCTATTCCATCTTGGAAGAAATTGTCTGTAAATGGGCTTCTCCCTGGTGCCAGATGCTCTGAGATCTGAGCCTCTTCTCAAGCTGGGGAGTTATTAACCCAAAGGTGTCCCTGAAATTGCTGTCCAAATTGTTTGAGGGAGTTTTGGACCGGGCCCCCTGTGCCAGCTGGTGCGTGGCTAAAGCTCAGCTTACAAATGATGCCCTGAAACTGAACTATCTGTAGCTGAGAGTTAATCCCCTCAAAATCAATAATTCCTGATCCCTGAAGCTGTTGTTTTGGTGATGGATGGCTGGCAAGCGAGACCCAACTTTCTGAAATCATCCCTTTTTTCTCTCCTCTCTGAGATAAGATTTTTCTATTATTATACCAGCTGATACAACAACTGTAATCAACTCTTTTCTGCTCCATAAAATAGTTACTGCTAATTGCTAATTATTGGGAATCAGCTTCCTAGCCTATCTGGAAGCATTACAGTGCCTGAGTGTTAACAATAATCACTGCTTTCAGAAGAGCCACCATTCACTTGCAGGGGTTACGTGTGGCCCAGCCAAGAGTTTTTAACTGACATGAGCCAAAAAAACTCTCTGAGAGGGAGTTTGGTGATTGGTCAGATATTAATACACAAACACAGTTTTTATTTGTGTTTGCATATGTGACTCTTCCCTGCAAATTAACATTCAAGCCATTGCACCCAGCCGCTGCTCGCTGGCCATTTGCATACAAACCCACTTGATTTGTGCAGACAATCACAGTAATTGCACGGGCAAAGAGCTGCTGCCTTGTGCTTGCCTCATGCAGAAGTAGTTTCTGGGCATCAGTAAGTGCCAGCAAGCAGAATAAACACAAACTCTCTGGGAAGTTATGTCTGTGAGATGCTTCCAAGCTTTTTTTTTGGTAGGATGTCGCTGCTTCTGGGCAGAGGAATTAATAAGGATCAAACAAAAGTGACCCCACTACAGAACAATGTTTTTCTTACTTGGAAAACTCACTTTATAATCTTTGTATAAAAACTACTGTCATGCCAAGGGGAAAATCAGCCAAATGGGTGATGTACCAGAACTGGTGAAGCTGTGAAGAGTGCATTCCATGGAATAACAGAGCAGTTTGGGTCAGAAGGGAGCCATAAAGGCCATCTAGTTCCAGCCCCCCTGCAGTGAGCAGGGACATCTTCAGCTGGCTCAGGTTGCTCAGAGCACCAGTCCCACAACACGAGTGCAGCAGGAGCCGGTGTCACCTGGGCGTGCAGGGAACAGCAGCAGGGGTGGCACAGCAGGGGTGTAGGAGCCCCAGCACACAGATCCCACCCTAGCACACAGATCCCACCCTTTCTATCTCAGGATGTCCTCAGGAATAGTGGAAGCTGGAAAAAATGGGTAAGAACTGACCAGAACACTGACTCAAAATTAACTGGGCTGACAGCAAACTTCACAGGGAGCTCAAACAGGGACGTTTTTCATGCTCCTTCACCTCCCTTTCATTGGTATTTCCTAAGGTAGCCAAATATCTAGAAGTACTAGAACTCATTTATAATATCAAACCTAATTCTGCAGTCCCCAGAAAGACTGGAATTACCAGACTCAGCAGGAATTAGCAGGTGCTTACCCAGACCAAGAAAAAGCCACGTGTGAAGATTCGTTTCTAGGAGCAGAAGAGCAGTGAGTCTGCTCTGTCCATATCTGGATCAGGAGTGGCTGATAGGGTGTCAGAGTGGCTGTGTGCTTCCCCCAGCCTAATTTAGAGGTGATACTTTTGTTTCTTATCCAGAATAGGCTGTTGCCAACTCATTTGCCCCTGCTTCATTCTATAAATAATGCTTAGGTGGCTTTTCTGGTCATTTCCTTCTCAGCCACTCCTATCTCCAAACTCAGCTGTTCAACCTTCCCTTCTCTGGCCAAACTTTCCTTCCACTCCTCACATACGCCCCACAAAAAGAAAGCCCTTTCCTTTCCATACCTGTACTAAATAGTATATAATGCTGTTTCTTTTTATTTTTCATTATTTTGCAAATATCTTCAGTAAAACAGCACCTTAAACAAGCCTGAAAGTTCTCTGAGCACTGGCTTGGAGTTTTTTCTCCCTTTATTACACCTATAAAATAATATGTGGTACTAACCAAGGTGTGAGTAACCCACTTCCAAAATGTACTCTGCTTTATGGCCTAAAAGCCCCATTGATTCTGAGCCATAATTCCCCCAAAGGAGAAGCAGAAAATGTTCATTACAAGCAGAACAAAGGGAAATCCATCCCTTTTCATTTGAGGGAATTAATACAAACTATAGATGGGTTTTAACTCTGGGAAGGAAGATGTGGAAGATCTCTTCATCAGTGGGGAAGGGCATTAATCCCACTCAGTCAGGAGTTACAGGGGAAAATGAACTTGTAGCTCTTTTGTTCTGATCTGCCAAGAGTAGCAAAGGCTGCAAAGAAGCACAGCACAAAGTTAAGTTGGGCTGAATCTCCCTTTATGTGCAAAGGCTTTTTTGCAATAGTTGGGTTAATTTACCAAAGCAGAGATTGCAGAAAAAATGGAGCTCCAGGAAGAAATTGTTCATGCGTTCCTTTTTGGTTTCTTCTAGTTTGGCAAACATTTTTGATGTAGAAATAGAAATATAGATAAAAACAATTTCTTTCTTCAAAAATGCTTATTTTTTCTCTTGGACTCCTAAAATAATTCTGGCACAGATTTTTCAAAGTTTAAAAAAGGCTTCAATAATGGAGAAAAGAAAAACACATCACAATTTTTAACTTTGATGGAGGGCTCTCAGCTGATCCAAAGCATTCTCAATTCAGGCTTTATTTTCTGGTTTTTCACCAAAAAAAGATGGTTATTTCATTAACCCTTTTTCTCGCCATCCCTGTGAAAAAAATTACCTAGAATTTCAAAGTGTATTCTACTTCAGTTTGGTCTGAAATAAATTTTATTTCAACTATTTTGTGAGGTTTTTGTTTTTGTAGGGACTCTCTGTTATTCTGCCTCCAGAGCAGCTCATGCCAAATTCCACAGCTTATGAAGATCTTTCAAAAGGGAAGATGAACTCCACCTCCCCTGAAGAGCAAGCCCAGGATCACTGGGGGCCGAGGTCCAATTTCCAGAGACCAATTTCCATCCAGAGATGAAATCCTGATGTGAATCACCCATGTCTTAAATTCGACTGAGCCCAAACTTCAGCTGGAAATGTAATGAAATCTGAAAACTCCCTACAGCTGTAAACACAAGTCAGCCATCGATCTGTGTTGTCTTCTTTATTTTCTATTTGTTCTGGCCTGAGAGAGCCTGTGTAACTCAGGGAGTTGAGCCCAGTAAGCAGAGATAGTCCCTGGATCTGGTCCTGGAGGCTCTACAGCCTCTGCCAGCATTTAATTTCCTCGTGACTGACAGCTGAGAGAGGTGTCAGCAGACAAACGCTCCCCTTGGCATGGGATGGCTAAAACATTGCTGTGGTGTGTGGAAACACCTCAAAAAGTGAGGAAATGCACCCTAAGCTGATTGCTCTTCCCAGGTACTCCAGGTGATGGCTCAGGAGATCTCAGCTGGCAGATCCAACCTGCCCAGTGATCTCTTTGTACTGCCTCTCATGCCAGCTGTCTGCAGCAAGTTCAGGTGATGACACAGAGCCCAAAAGAAAAAAATCTCTCTGAAATCTCTTTCTTTTAAACTTTTAACAAGTTCAGCCTCACAAACTGCCAAAGGGTGATTAATCAAACTCTTGCTAGTGTTACATCTGAGCTCCTGAGTGTTGTACAGATACACAGGAATCACTGGGTAGACAGTATTTATAACTGATCCTGAGGCTCATAAATCACCACACAATAAATCCAGAGTTAAGAGCACCACAAAAATGTCCAGGAGCTAAGCAACCAAATAATCATTATAATAATTAATACTGATCTTGTATAAAATGCTCTTTTTCACTAATAGATTTCAAAGCATTTGACAAAGTATGTGATTATAGGCCTGGCCAGCATAATTTCATCTAAACTGTTTTCCACAGGGACATGATGCCTCAATAAACCTGAGATGTCTCATTATGTGTTACCCCTTCTCTCAGTATGTGAAATGCCCTACAAAATTAGAATGATTTAAAAACACCTTTGTTTTTCATCTGAGCCATAAGCTGTGCTTGAAATGGAATTTCCAGAAATAGTGAGGGGGAGGGGCCAGGGAGGAATTTATGGTTTACAGCAGAGCTTGCAAATCACTGAGTGTCACTCCAAACCAGGCCAGTCCTTAAACATTTACCACAAAAGTATCAGGCCACCATTTCAGCATTTCTCAGTAAAACAGGGGCAGATCAGGAGCAAAGCCAATGTCTTGCCTGCCCTTGGCTTCCAAGGCACCTTGAGACATCCGAGTTCACTCTTCCCTCACACTGATGCCCTCCCTGTGCATTGGCATCTGAGGGTACCTGGTGGAGGGGCTGTCCTTTGACAGATTCCTCCCAATTATACTGTGCAAAAGCTTAAGAGATATTGGTGCCTGATAATGAAATCAAAGACTCCTAAAAGCCCTTTGTGCCCTGGGGTTGTGCATTTATAAAGTACAGAGGGTTTGCTGCCTGTTCCATCTCACCCTGCAGGAAGCAGCCCTGTGCTAAACGCTGCTGTGCAGGGCACAGATAGCTTTTATTTATTACCTAAAAGACACTTGTTAATCAGTTAGAGAAACCAATTGCTAAATACTTTGAGCCAACCGGATTAAAGTGATTATGGGATTATTAAATGGATTAAGTTCTATCGATAACTGGTTGGCAGCCAGAAGAGTTAAAGTCCTAATCAGTTAGAGAGAAAAAACATACCAGCCATTTACACTTGTGGTTCACCTTGAACTTATCTGTAACTTCCACTTGTTTCAGTCATGTTTCCATAGCAACCAGGGTAATTGACATTAATTACCATATTTTGTCTGTGGTTATTTTGTGCTAAATTTAATTTTTTAATTGCTTCGAATAATGTGAGACCAGAGTAACAGTTTTTTGTTCTGTTTCTGGTAAGGTTTTGAGGACATCAGGATGCATTTCCCTTCTCCCCACCTGTGGGGTCCATGTGCATAGAAGGGGGTCCAAATGCCCAGGGTTGGTTTAACTGGGAGAGGATGAGGTTTTGGGGGTTTAGATCACAGCTGCAAAAGGGGGGAGGCCAAGAGACTCAAAGGCTGTAAATTCCAACAGTAGCTCACACTGGATATAAAGAAAAAAATCTCCTCCATGAGGGCAGTCAAACATTGGAGCAAGAGAGGCTGAGCAGTCTCTGTCCTTGGGAATTTTCAAGGCCAAACAGGTTAAGTCCTGCACTTCCAGCCCTGGCCTCACAGCTGACCTTGCTTTGAGATGAGCTGGAGAATTCCTGTGGTCCCTTCCCATGACCTTAACCCTACCCTTCTGTGGTCCCTTCCCTTAACCATCCTATGACCTCATGTTCCTGTGATGCTACCATTATTTATTTCTTTTGTTATTTTATGTAATCCTAAAAATGATGAATCCACAGCATCTCATAGGGTGTGGAAAGATTTATATTCTGCCTGAGGAACTTCTCTTCTGTTTTTTCTTATTCACTACAGGCATTTCAGTGCTATCCCTATCAAAATTCATGGCTCCATTGTGTATGTCCTCTCATCTGAGATTTTGACTCCAAATCCCCAAAGATGGTTAGTACACTAACCCCTGCTGAAAACAGTGCTCAGCCACATTAGGAAATGTCACCCCAAAGGGGGCCCACAGCTGTAAAATACTTTTTTTTTTTTTTTTCCCCTGAAATAGTTAACACAGGCCATAAAACAAAGTTCCTGGATGACATAGCTGCTGTCAAGCTGAGGGGAAAATAATGAATTTACTCTCACTGCAAACACTGAATTTTTTGCATAAGCATGAAAGCTTCAAAGCTCCTCTAACAACAATGAATGAGGCTGTGTTAAACTCACTGGGAAAAAAGAGATACTGAAAATCTGGCCAGGGCATTACAATCCTACAAGTTGCATGTTCAAAATATAGGTAAAAATCCTTGCTTTTAAGTATCAAATAATACTGAGAATGAGAATTACTCTAAGGTAGGAAAGAGACTTTATACTGTGTTATAAATGCATCAGGCAAAAGGAATTGTTTTGGCTAGGAATTGGACATGGCAGAAATATGTAGAGATGTGTAACGGTTCACCAAAAGCATCAGAAGGCCATAAAGTTTGCAAAACTAAACAACAAACCCCATAATAATTAATTTGGAAAAGGCATTGCCCATTTACTTCTGATGTTCCATCTAAGATGTGTTGAGGTTCATGCAAATGGTTATGAGGAAAGGCTGAGAGAGTTGGGATTGCTCAGCCTGGAGAGAAGTTTTGGGGTGACCTCGTGGCCTTCCAGTGCCTGAAGAGAGCTGAGAAAAAAGATGGAGAGAGACAATTTTAGCTCTGAAAACCAGATTTATGCAACTGGAGCCCCCATGGAGATAATTGGCAACCTTACCAGAAACTGTTCTTACTGGGCAAGAACAGTCCTTGCATGGAGGACAAATATTCCAGCCTTTCCTTTGCTTAGTGCTTCTGATAAAATGTTTCTATGATTCTAAACTGCTCCAGATTGTAAATTCTGAATTTTAGGAAGGAAGGCAGGTGGAGAAGGCAGGGTGGAAACTGCTCAGGGTATGAGATGAGCTTCATAAGGGATGGCAAGAGGGGCCAACATCTTAGAAAAAGCAAGATTTAAGCTATGCTATTTCATGCCTTCTCAGGGAGTTATCAGGGTATTCAGATGAGCTCTGTTTGGGTTTGCTACTCATTTAGAATATTTTTAAGAATCAACAGTTTTTCTGTGGGTGAGTTTGTGCAGCTGTTCACAAGAGAACTGCTACCCCAGGAGGAGAGATATTGAAGGATGGGGTGGTTTTGGATCTCAGGCCTTCCACTGCTGTGGTTTCAGAGAGACTATTGGATTTGCAAGTCTTCACCAGCATTTTCAGGCTGAGTTATGTGGTTGTCTGGATAGCTATAAGGATCTGTGGGTCTTCTTGAAATGGTGCCCCTGAATCATAAAAAACACGGAGGAGGAGGGAGAGGAAGGCAGAGGAAAGATGAGGTCTGACTGAGCCTGTTTTCAGACAGTGACCTGGAGTTGTTTCCTTACCCTCAGCCTGGCTTGCAGCCTCCTCACTGCTGTTTTATTCCCTGCTGGGAGAGAGCCTTCCTGATCCTTTCTGTGAAGGAGACAACAACCCCCTAAGCTGCCCCCCAGCACAGAGTGTTCAAAGGAGCCACCCCTGGGTGTGAAACCAGGAAGAGATGAGGGGAGCAGAGCCTGCTGATGGGTCCCAGGAGAGATGAATGTGACACGGGATAATGTACTGCCCAGAACCCCTGAACACCTTCCCTTAACGAACAAATATGACTATTAAAAAAATACATTTCATAATAACAATTCAGCTCTGCAGTCAGGTTCTGCAGGGGCTGAGTGATGCTTTATTAGCTCAGACATCGCCGTGTAGAGAGCACTCGCAGTCTTTGCCCTTACACTTAATAACTCACTAAGCATGAATGGCTTCAGTAATTCATTGCTTGTCTTGTGTGACTGCTCAGAAACCTCATTGGGTTGGAATTTATGGCTTGTTCTTGCAAGACTGTGAGCACCTCCTGCAGGTCTGTGACAGCCCCCTGCTCCTGCCAGCCTGAGCCCAGAGCTGTGGGGAGCTGAGCACCCCCAGGACCAGCACCTCCTTCTCTGCTGTGCTGACTCAGGATGGGCACATTTGTGTCAGGCTTTTGTAAGAAGTTGGGTTTGGCTGCTCCTTGATCCCCCACTTTGGTCATCTGTGACTCCTAGGTAATCATCTTCTTGTGTCACTTATCATACAATTAAGTGTTTTGTGAGGCTGGAGAACAAGCACATTATGGCCTTACAAAGACAAGAAAGTAAATCTTAGTCAGATAAAGGAAGTAGAGGATGCACTTCAGAGTTAATTATTGAAATTTGCTTCCTGAAGAATTTTTTGATGGACTCCTAGACTCAAGCAGAGTAGAACTGCCTGAGCTGGGGGTTAGCAGTGCATCCTCTCTATTTCAAAGTCTTGTTGTCCAGAAAAGTGGGGCCAGATTGACCATTTCTGACAGCTGGAAGGCAGAATCATGAAGGGAGAGAAACAAAAACTATAAAATCCCTCTATGACTTAATGAATGTGCAGTGTAATACAACCTAACAGCACAACTGAGGGTGTGACAGGAACAATAAACAGGTCCATAAACCAGAGTGTATCTGAGCCCTCCCCTCCATGGTGGGACAGCAGTGCTGCACAGAGGAGGATCAACTCCTCAGCACTTTCAGCTAAAGCACAGCCTTTTACTGGTGAAACCCTTGATTACTGGCAAATATTTCTCTTGAAAAGCTGCCTGAGACAAGCAAGAGACAGAGCAGTAAGCAGCCAACAGGTTCTGCCCACAGCTGCTGGTGAATCCCCTGCTCGGAGCTGTCACTCAGCGCTGGGAGACCCCGGCTCTGGCTAAGAACAGATGTGGGCAAACGAGCAGCCTTGAGGGGAAACTCCAGATCCTCCAGTATAAACATAAGGCAATTAACATTTCCTGTGGGTTTTTTGTGCTGTCCTCTTTACTCTTTTTAAAGATGGGAACACCAAGTTGAGTGACAGATTCTTCCTTCCTTCTCCAGATCCTATTGCTGTTTCCTTGCAGTAATCTCCAATATTGGCATTTTCAAAGAGACTGAGGAAATGAGAGTCCCAAAAGGGACATAAACATCCAGTCCCCTTGCAGGAAGGCCAGACTAGACTACCTATGAACATGAAAGCAGAACCTCCCAAACCTGGGAGGCAGAGACGTGCTGGGTGGAAACAAACAGAGAGAGAGTGATGTGATTTATTCAAGGTCATTCACAATGTCAGATGCAGACCTGGGAAATAGCACTTGTATCCCGAGCCTCCCTGTTAGGATTTCAAACACTGAGTGATCCTTCCTCTCCCTCAAAACACAGAGACTGCGTTTCGTCACTCACCCAAGCTCAGTGTAAATCAGGAGCAAACACCTTGTAAGTCCTCAGTTTTATTTCCTGAGCAAGTTGGGCTGTGCCTAATGCTCAGATTCTCCAGGGATTTCAGCAGGACTCATATGCTTAAATACCTTTGTGAATTAAGTCTTGAGTGTCTTTGTTCATTAATGAAGAAAAAGCAGGGAAAAGCGCAGCTGTAATTAGAGCAAAAGCAATGCCAGGGAGTAGCTGCATGAATAGTCTCTGATATTAAAAAGGATTGGCTCCAAGCTCACTGGTGCTCATTGGCATGAGAGTTCTGCTCACTGGAGCGTGCAGCAGTGCTCTGTAAATATGAGAACCAACATATTCAGTCCTGCAGCCCTTTGGAGGGTGAACATTTCAAACCGAGAAGCATGAATGGAAAGCCAAGTGTCCATTCCCTGGGAGAGCATGTCCAGGGGCAGTGTCCACTTCAAGGGTCACTCTCCCATGGCAGGGAACAGGGAGCTCCATCCACCATGTGTGATCGACCCTAGATTTCTAAATTCTAAATGTTTAGAACTCACATTCTGCCCATGTACAAGGGAAGAATCTGCACAAAGCCGAGCAGCCAGGAAAAAAGTGGCACCTTGTGAGCAGTTTATGGGAGGGACGAAAGGATAGTTGTAGAAAATTGCTCATGGTGAGAGTGCAAAGCAATGCCTGCAGCTCCCCCCATCCATGGCTGGAGCCTGGCTTGCTTTCAAGCCAAAAAACCTCCAAGAGACCAGACCTTGTGCAAGGACTTTTTGCACACACTCTTCCTCGGCCGTGGTTCTTGTAACAGGCAACTGTTGGACTTCCTGGGAAGTTATCTCCAACGTGATGATTGTGTGCAGCTGACCCCCTCACCCCCCAAAAGGTGCTGGGGAATCACATCCTACCAGGTCACATCTAACCAGCTTTGCCTGTTTGGAAAACCATAATGAAACACCTTGGGGGCCAAACAAGCTCTGTAACTGTGGGCACAGTGCTGGTCAGTGCCTTCTGTTCCCTCCCAGAGCCAGCTCTGTGCACACACATCAGTACTGACAAGCTGAAGTGCTCTGGCAGTTATGGGGAGGTGAGGAGAAAGGGATTAGGTACCCAAAGAGGCTTCATCAGGCAAGAGCTTTGTTAAGTGTAAAGGATGTGGGAGCAGCAGGATGATTTTTTCCCTGGACTCAGAAGCCACCAGTTCACTTTTATTTGTGTATATTTATTTGTGAGATGAGCTGAGACTGAATGTTAAGATTATTTTGAGTAAAGTCTCCAATGCTTTGACCGTGGCAATGGAGATAAATTATCTGTAAAATTACTGTGATCTTAGCTGAATAATCTGATTGTCATTTAACCAATACAATAAATACCCTCAAACACAAGTCACAGCTTTATATGTAAATCAGATGGCTCCAGTAAAAAACTTGTTCAGGAGGGGTTTGTTCAGCTGCCTCAGGAGAGCCCCAGCCCTGCTAGAGCTGGTGTGGATGCAAATGGGTCACCCCTGCCAGCAAAAGCCTGTCCTTGGTGCTCGTTGGGCAGAGCTGGGATGAGAAATGGCTTTCCTTTGAACCTCTGGCACAGTGGAATAGCCAACTGAACCTTTAAAATCCCAGTCCCTGTTTGCATATGAAATAGGAATATCACTGCACAATGGTAAGAGATGTATAGGAACAAATTCTCTAAATTTAGTGTAATTACTTAATTTGATCTTTGAAACTAATAATAAGTAATGCTAATTTAGCTTCCTGTTATCTTCTGAATAGAAACTGTGAATTTCTGAGGGAATTGGAATCTGCCTGGTGAGATCTAAATTTAGCTCAAGTAACAAGTGTCAGCCCCTGTCTAATCCCACTTTAATCTGACACCTAATCCTTGCATTTGTGCAGAAATCAGCACCTTCTGCCAAGTTCCCTTCTGCCAATGTGTGTGGGATTGTTTAGGCACTCGAGGCTCTCAGGTACAAGCTTAATTTGTGGATAAAATAGATCATTTTATAAATATTCTGGGGGAGAGCATCTGTTTTATAAACTTGTCACCAGGAAAACTTCTACAGCTTTTTAACACATGGTTTGAGAAATCCAAGCAGAGCCTCTATAAACCTCATTTTATCAGCTGGAAATTGTGGGGGGTTTGCCACGGCAGACAAGCACAAATGACCTCACAGACACAGAAGACATCTCAGGCAGGGCACACAGAGCAAAGCAGCTGGGCACTTTGCTGCCTTCTGGATGCACAGAGGGGTGAGAGCCGGCTCTGGCTGCCTCCCACCGAGCCCGTGTCCCTCTGGAGGAAGCAGCAGCACTTTGTCCCACTGAGATGGCCCCTGGCCAGTGTTTGGGGCTCAGCAGGGGCCGTGTCTGCCCTGCCATCCCCGGATGCACTGAGAGCTGGCACAGGCTGAGGTGTGGACGGCAAAGGCTCCACTTTGGCTTCTAAATTGAAGCCCAGTCTGGTGCAGAGTAAGGGGCTGATGGGGGTGAGTAAGAGGGTGACCGAGGAGCAGGGATGCCTCAGATTTCCCCAAGAGTTTGCATAGAAACAAAAAGCAACCAGCCCAGCTTATAGACAAAAAGGTTAACTCCCCCCAGCCTCCAAAAATGTTAAAAAATATAATAGGGTGTAAATACATACCTTGGACTAGAGTGGGTTTTTTCCCCTCTTGCCTACGCAGTAGATTATAGTTAATTAAACCTCTGCTCACATAAACAGAACAAGAAAGGATGTAAAAGTAATGAGCTGACAACACGGTCTGTATTATGTTGGGCTTCTAAGAGAATTTAATTTGGAGAAGAATTATGCACAGGCTGAAAGACAGTCCATTAAACTGAGCCAACTGTCTGGAAAGAGATAAAACAAAAAATAGAAATGTTCTGCCTCTTGTGAAACAAGTACCAGGCTGCACCTTCCTCTTCCTTTGAGGGTGGCAGGGTTACACAGGCAGGGGCAAGGAGCCAGGTGACCATGAGTCCCTCCAAGGGGACAAAGACACCTGGCACCTTCTGGATAAACATAGATAATACTGACTCTGGTAAAGCCCATTTTACTTAAGCTTCTGGGGGATGATGTTGATGAGAGCTGAAAAATTAAAGGATTTGTTGTCTTCAGTGTTGACAAAAATAATTTTGGGTAGAATTAATCTTTTTTTTTAATTGTCTAAGCAATTTTTAAATAAAATTTACAACTACAGCTCACTTTGGATTTAATAAAGCTTTACATATAACACCTTCTTCAGCCACTTCTAAGAGGAAGAATAATGTTATTTATAAGTTAAAATGTTTATGAGGGACCACCCAGTTTATGTCCTATGTACAATGCTGATTTGTTGGCTGTTTATCTTTGTGAATAAAATAAACATTAGTTAATGTAAGAAGTAAAATTAAAAGCACACTACAAACAGGGTTATTTTCCCTTCAATAGCCTTGAAGACATTCACCTTAAAGAGCTTTTTATCCTTTATTCCAATATTGGCTCTGAACAGGTTCATTGATTTCAGGACAGGTACTCTAGGTGCACTGAAGTAAGTGAAAAAATTGAGTTGTTTCTGTCTGTCCCTATTGCTTTGTTCAGCACTTTTGCCTCTCCTGTGTTTGTGGAAAACTTCAGGAGGTGCAGGCTGAAGCTTTCTATCAGCACTTAGAAAGGAAGGAAGACTCTGAAAAGAAAATGTGAGGGAACATTTCAATTGGCCTTGTTTTTGCCAGCTGGCCGGGTGCCGAAGGACAGGATCAGGGGAGAGCAGAGCGCAGGGCTGGTGAATGGAGAAGTTCTATCTGCTCCCTCACACATCCCTCAGCCTTTGTTTGCTGCCCGTTTGGGTGGGCAGCAGTGATTACAGCTGCAGGAGCATTATCTGCCTGCTTCCAAAGGGATGAAACCTGTCAGAGCCCATTTGTTTTGTATATTGACAATAATCCTTTCGTTTCCAAGAACCACAAAGGCCCTTAAAATAAATACCAAAGCCGAGCCAAATAAAACCGTCAACATTTCGACTGAGAATCTCTGAAAGTCGTGCTCTCACTCAGCAAAACATTTACAGCACAGGCAGAAAAGGCTGCTGGAAGTGCTGCCCCACCAGCCCCAGAGGGTCTTTGCTCCCACAGCCGCACGTGGGAGGTTTGGGGACACGGCTGTCACTGCAGTCTGGGCTGTCACTGCGCCCTGGGCTGTCCCTGCACCCTGGGCTGTCACTGCGCCCTGGGCTGTCACTGCGCTCTGGGCTGTCCCTGCACCCCGGGCTGTCACTGCACCCTGGGCTGTCCCTGCACCCTGGGCTGTCCCTGCACCCCGGGCTGTCCCTGCACCCTGGGCTGTCACTGCGCTCTGGGCTGTCACTGCAGCCTGGGCTGTCACTGCGCTCTGGGCTGTCACTGCAGCCTGGGCTGTCACTGCAGCCTGGGATGTCACTGTGCCCTGGGCTGTCACTGCGCTCTGGGCTGTCCCTGCACCCTGGGATGTCACTGCACCCTGGTCTGTCACTGCAGCCTGGGCTGTCCCTGCACCCTGGGGTGTCCCTGCACCCTGGGATGTCCCTGCACCCTGGGCTGTCACTGCACCCTGGGCTGTCCCTGCACCCTGGGCTGTCACTGCACCCTGGGCTGTCCCTGCACCCTGGGATGTCCCTGCACCCTGGGATGTCCCTGCACCCTGGGCTGTCACTGCAGCCTGGGCTGTCACTGCACCCTGGGCTGTCACTGCACCCAGGCTCTGCCAGCAGCACTGGCTCCATCCTGATCTCCCAGGTTCTCAGATGAACAAACCTGAGCAGTGTCTGGACATTTGGGACTGGGCCTTGTAGGACTGCAGGTGCTCTTCACCACGGAACAACATCTGAGGAAGGATGTGGGGCTGCAGCCAAGGAGGGGGTGTTGCTGAGTGGGGTTATGTGAAGGACCAAGGGACACATGGCGTATCTCCAAGGGTTTTTCTCTCCTGCTGGGCATGATCTGCCCCTCAGCCCCAGGTGCACCAAGTCCCTGCAGCCCTGGAGAGGGAGAGAAGCTGCAGCAGTGGGTGGCAGGAGAGGCTGGGTGCTCCCCCAGTGAGCTGCACTCCTCACCACATGTCAGAGCCAAGGGACCAAAGCTGAGGGATGTGGATGATTTTCCTTGTGGGATTGAACTCTTTTTCAGGCTCCAGAGTTTGCAAATAAGCTATTTCCAGTGAGATGTAGAGCAGCTGTGCAAAAGGAATTTTTTAAGCCACATCCATGAGGATGTTTACACAAGAGCTGGCACTTGCAGACTTCCTGGAAATTGGGCTGAGATTGATCAGCTCTTTGACATGACCTGGAAAATCTACTCTACTCTAATTAAAGGTGCTACGGGAAGGAGCTGACTTCGCTCCCCAGCCCTGGAAGCACTCCCTCAAAGCCAGATGTCTTCTGCCCATTTCTTTAGCCACTCCTCAGCCACCTTTCCCATCCATCTCAGAAGAGCATTGCCATTAATTCTTTCCTATGTTTTGTCTCCACTTGGGATGCATGACCAGGATTTGGCTCCTTCCAATGTCTCTTTTTTACAGTCCAACCTTAAAATAAGCTGAGGGTTTCTTTGTAGCTGGGTGTGCTGAACTACAAAGCTAAGGTGCTTGGATGTACCTGCAGCCCTTGAGTTGCTGGAGCCCACACTGTTGCACATCTCTGCCTAAGTGATACTGAAAACAAGCAAAATTCTTTTCTGTGGTTATTTTAACAAAATCAATGCTCAGAGAGATCCTGCCAAAATGACGTGTGCCATACTGCTGGTGCTAACTGGAAACCAGTTGGAAGTTCTTGCCAATAAACACAGATCTGACCCCTGAGCATGACCTGAATCCTTCTGGGTGTTTTGTTCCCACTCTGTGTGTCTGGGCTCCCACAATTGCTGCCTGGGTGCTGGCACCCTCTCCAGCTGCTGGACATCCCGTTGGATCCTGAGCTTTCCTGGCATTGTCTTGTTGTTATTAGTGGGATTAGAACTTTTAAGGCCTCAGAGCTTAATGGCCTCAACGGGTGGAGAGCATGGCACTGGCTGTGAAAAGGACAAAAATCGATAGCTAATCCAGTGCAGTCAGTCAACCTTTTCAAAGCCTCATCCCCATTGATTTCCAGGAGCTGCTCTTCCTGTCCCTTGACGTAATCGGTCTGTTTGCTCAGCAGACAAACTCACTCTCTTCCACTCTCCCACTCACTTTTTTAGGCTTTTTACACTTAGAAATGGATTACTTAGATCCCCCCAGCTTTTCATCGCTGCAGCTGTTGTCAGAGGTATGATTAAAAGGGAGGCAGACCGGGCAACCAGCTCCTACAAATCAAGGGAGAGTTGACCCACGGTGTGATGGATGTTCCAGGGAAGGAGTAGGCAGACTTTGACATGGAAGAAATGGAGAACATCTGGTCAGGTTAGATAGTTACTATTCAGGTGGTGAACACTTCCATCTCTTTTCCTCATCACTTTGAAGATGCATCAGAGTCACCACACTGATAGAAAAGTCCCTGTGGCGCCGTGTGAAATTAGGAATTGGGATGAAATACCTTGGAGCAACATTTCCTCTTCAATAGAGGATAACAGGGTTTTTCCTTTACCCACAGCTCCTCTGGCTATTTGAAAGACAAATTTTAGGGGCATCTAGACACCTTTTAAAAAACCACCAGTATAAGGCACCTGTTGCTAGAACCCAGTGTAGTGGTGCAGAGCTTGGTCATCCCTGGGCAAACTGCTGGAAACTCTTCTGGATGTGTGACTTTCACACCTCAGCATCATCCATCTACAGAACACAAAGCCACTAAGAAAGCAGGAAGGCAGACAGGAAGCACAGCAGGCTCAGGAAGGGATAGTCCAGTCTTTCCAGACTGACTCATGGCCATCCTGGCTCCTAAATAAGGCTCAGTTCACAGCAAACTGGACTGTGTATGAAATAAAAGCCCCAGTTAACAGGTGTGCTTAATGATGCTTTAAACCAGCTCTTGGAACTGAATTGACCTGAAAAGTAATAGCAGGATGAACATATTTTGCATTGGCAAATTAAAAAAAAAAAACAAGAAGTGTGGTGGCTGTGAAGATGCTGAGGCATGTGGGCATCTGCAGAGGGTATATTTGCAGAGTGAGAGCACTCCAAAAACACTGAAAAATGCTGCAAAATGCATGGGAGAGCCTTTGTCTGCTCATGGCTCTGCTGTCTCTGCCCAGTTCCCTGGCAGAGAGGGCACAGTGCAGTCACACAGGGCTGCAGCAGCCAGCGGTGGCTGCACCTCAGGGCATGGCCCCGGTGGGAAGGAATCCCTTGCCCTAAACTTGCAGACTAAACACAGGAGGGAGACCAGAAAGGGCAATAGATTACCTGGGACTTGCCAGCACCTTCCCCAGGCCTGCAGTCAGAGCAGGGCAGTGCTGTTGTTTGAGCTGGGTGGGTGCTGTCCTTTCAAAGGCTTGTTCACTGCTCCCAGCTGACCTGGCACTGTTAGCATAGGGAGATAAGGAAGCATAATTTGCTGTAATGTTTTTCTCCCCGGGCTGTTTTGCTGTGCCTCAAACACAGCAGATTAATTTTGTCTGTCAAATCCAGTTACATTTTATTCCATCTCCTGTAGCTGGGATCAGAGGGCAGACATTTATCAGGCGAGCAATTGAATTACCAAATTGCATTCCTAAACCAACTGAACAAAAAAGCCCCTTTGGTGGCTCTTTTCTTGAGGGGGAAACTCAAACCCCAAGTATCTTTCCTTGGGAGTTGTACAGAAACATCTGCTGTCATTAGACCCACCAGATGACTCCCGCAAAACAGCAGCTATGGAAGAGCAAGATCTGCTCAGCAGAGGCCCATTTCTGAACAAAACTCTTAAATGTTATTTCCTCTGATGGAAGTTCTGCCATCCACACAAACAAATCCTTTCCTGAGCTACAGATTCCAGGAGCAAAAGCACCCCTGAGCCTGCTGCTCCCTTTTGCCCCAGGCTAGCACCCTGTTCAGCCTGACAGGCTGTGGGGTTTGTGCAGTTTTATTTCCAAATTATCACCGTGCTGCCCCAGATCCAGGCTCCTGATCCCTGGGGATGTCACTCCTCCTGGTCCACGTTTCAGGCTGGTGGCAGCATGTGTCCCTGTGTGGGGTCTTTCTCACTGGTGCTCTCAAGGTTGCTCTGTCCCTTTTGACACAGAGCTGGATTTTCTGATGACAAAGAGACAATTCTTTCGATACAAAGGATATTGTATTTGCCAAGAAGAACAGAAGGATGGCTGCAAGGCACAATGGGATGTAGCTGACTCTATTCTGTTCTTGAAGGCTGGTAGCTCCCTCAGGAGCTGGCCATGGACTCACTTGTCCATGGAGCTCTGCATAGCCTGAGGAACCTGAGTTTGCTTCTTTCCAGTTCTCCATCTGCCAGCCTGCCCCATCTGCCAGCCTCCCTGTCCATTCCCTGTGATCTGCAAGGCTTGGTATCCCACTCTGATCCTCAGCTTAGCTTTGGGAAGACCCAGCTTCACCAGCCAGGAGGGCGAGGCAGAAGAATTCCCCTGCTTTGTTCTTGTAGGTGTCTGCTCCCTGGTTTGACTTGGCTTTTCAGCAGCCCTTTTGATCTTGCTCCTGCACAAATAACTGCTCTGAGAGGGAAGGGAGGTGTGTGAGCAACAACCACTAAATAAAATCGTTTTCTCTAACTCTGAGGCAAACACAGAGGTGCCTTTGCCTTGGGTCTGCTCCCACCTGGGCACCGCTCCTCCTCCCACCTCACCTACCTCACACAGGCCCCCGTTTCAGGAGGCTCAGCCCCTTTGGTGTCCCTGTGGCCAACAGAGAGTCTGGTTGCCAGCAGAGCCTGTTTTGGAGCATTCTTGAGCTCTCCAAGGACCAGGCAGAGAGAGCAGGTCATCAGCAAAGGCAGCAGAGATTGATAAGTGAAGCAGGCAATGTGATCTCTGCAGTGTTCCTAAAGGTGCCATTTTTCAGCTGAGATGCCAAAGCAAAGTCTTGACTACTTGTAATAAATAAAAATCCTATTTTTAATATTCTGCAAGGGGAAAGTTCTTATCCCAAGGGCAATGACTACATTTTCCTGCGAGTGGAGGTGTTAACCTTGTTGTACTGACTACATTTTAACCTAAGTTATTGTTAAAAAGAATGAATTTTTTATATGATGACGACCTTTTCCAGGAAAACTCAAGGCTTTGTAGATGCTGCACAATGCTTAAACTCTACTGTAAGGAACTCCAGTGTTGACTAGACCACACTAAAAATAACTTCACAGCTTAATAGGACAAAATACTTCTGCTGAAGTGCTAAGAATTAGATTCCCAAATCTATATTTAGGCACTATGTAGAAATGCACCTGATTAATGAATGATGCATTTCAGAGCCCATTTTAGCCACTCAGTTTTGCAAATTCAGTGTTAATTTTCCAGTGGCCATAACTAACAGTGATGGGATTAGCCTGCTGCCACATAAACAGTAAACAGGTAATTACTTTCTCATGCATTCATTAAACATTGAACCAGCATTTATACATGTAAGTGACATATAACAAGGTAGCTTTAACAAGTTCATTTGGGATTCAGATTGCAAAGATGTTAATTGACATTTAATAGGTTTGTAATTGATCTCTGTCATCTTACGTTGTGGGAAAATGCTAAAACATAATTCAGCACAATGGAAAATAGTACAATGTAATGCAATATTCAACATATCACCAAGATACACTATTATTGCAGCTACATAAAGCTAAACTAAGCTACACAAGAAGTAATTTACTAGTTTAAAACTCTATTAATCTTCAATATTTTGCTTCACACCACCCACAGAATTTTAGGAGGTAGCAGTTTCACACAGCAATTAAGAAAATGTGCTTATATGTAGTAATGGGGGGTTACATAGTTATATCCTGTGCATACATACCTATTGCTGCTTTTAATATTTAGGTATGGATCAGTATATTTACAGAAGCCCAAACACTGACTTTTGTGAGTGGTGATGTGCCTGAAACAGATCTGTTTGTTATAATAATTGCCTGGTGCTTATACATTTATAGCTCTATCCAGTGACCCAGAATTACACCAGCCTATAAACCAAAACTCTGCATCTTGCTGGTGTGGCTATTTCTGAACAAGTATATATGGATTTTGTCCAGGTAAAACATTTCTGGTACCTTGGAGCAGGATACTGAGATTTAGCATGAGGTCACCTTTTATAGCAAGGATCCATCATTTGTTGTTTTATGACAATTGAGCACAATTCAGGCCATGAGGGGCACAGAGGTGCAGGGGAGGGGGAGAGCCTGTTCCAGCCTACTGTAAAAATAGGGAAGAAGGAGAATTAAGAGGACTTGACTGCATTAATTATTCCAAACAACACTGCTTGCATCAGAGGGTGCTGGCACTGCCCAGGCTCCCCAGGGAATGGGCACTGAGGCTGCCAGAGCTCCAGGAGCGATGGGACAGCACTGCCAGGGATGCCCAGGGTGGGGCTGTTGGGGGGTCTGTGCAGGGGCTGGGGCTGGGCTGGATGGTCCTGTGGGTCCCTCCCAGCTCAGGATTTTCTATGACTCTATGACATGGTGAGCTAAGCAGGCAGGATGGCAATTCCCAATCCAGGTGCAGTGTTTGCATTTGCAGCCTTCCCCCTTGGAGCCAAGGCCTGGATGTGAGAACGAGTTACCTGTAGGAGGGCAAGGAACTGCCTTGTGCAGAGCACTGGCTCTGCAGGAAAGACTGAAATAACTTGGCTGCCTTAGCATCCTCTGGAGCTTTCTCATCCATGGAGACAGGCCCTGATTTATCCAGAGATGTGTGAGCTGGATTGCTGCTCTGGGGCTGTAACTCGTGTCAGCCTCACTGGTTATTCCACCTCATATCATCAGGTGCACCCAGCTGTCAGGGGCATCTCTGTCCACATCAAACCACCTTCCTATAACTTCACTCTCTGTATCGAGCTGCGGTCTGATTATGAACCTTTCTTCCCAGTGTCAGTAATCTGTTTCTGATGACTTTTATGTGGATTTTCCCTCACTGACTTTGGGCCCTGAAAAATGAGCAGCCAGTGCTGATCACGCAGTGTTTTAATCTGAAAAGCCATAGGACAACGGCACCACTCAGAACTTGGAATATTCTTTCTCAGGGATTTATAAGCTGAATCTGTCAAGCTGAATCTTTACCCACTGAACTTGATTCCTTTTGCATGTGTTCTGAAATTCCCATTATCTACCAAAGGAAATACTAGCAGAAAAGATTGTTAAAGGTCAGTAGAAGGCAGGTAGATGGATATGTCTGAGTCCTTGGTTTCCCTCTGCCCTATGTTGGTGCTTTGATGATTAACTGGTAGAGAAAGCACCTCATGTAATCTGATTTTGGGCTTGGTACAAACACGTTTGAGATTTCAGCATTTCCACATGCCTAAGCCTGGTTTTGGAGCCTCTGAAGCAAATGTATTTGGTCTGTCACACACATGCAGCCTACCTGAGCAAGTAATTCTGCAAAACAAACACACAAGTGCTTACCCACCGATGGCCGTTTGTTTACTTTTGAGAGCTGCTGAACATGTGAAAATATTGACAAGGCTGGCAAGTCCCAGGAGCAGCTTGGTAATGCTGGAAGACTTGAAACTTAATTATCATTTGTGCTTGTTTGTTCTGGAGTTGTTTAATTTTGATAAGTTATGAAACTTGTGTGTTTAGATCTAGGCAGAGAGAAGAGTTTTTATGCAAACAAATTATTGTTATTAACTGTTCCCATAACACCACTGCAAATGAGCAGTTACCCAGGGCAGTGCAAACACACAGACATCCAGCCAGGATACCTCTTCTCTCAGTGATGTTCTTTGTGGAAACTTCTAAAGATGAGCAAACACAGACTATTTTCAGCTCCAGAATGGTCCCACACCTTGTCTTGGATTGCAGGCTGGAACTCTGGAAAAAGGCAGGAGAAGGCACCAACCCCCTCACTGTCCTCCTGCTCTAATTCATATCACTTCCTGTGCCAGAATGGGAATACAGCTGGTCTCTGTTCATCTCAGGCCTATATTGATTATTTAAGATGAAAAGGAGGAATAAGATCCAAAACTAGTATTGTGGATATAATGGAGTCAGCTGGAGCATCCCTGGGTTCCAGGAATGAACAAGAACCAGGCAAAATCATCGAGGAAGAGATGGTGTCACTGATAGTCTGTGTAAGGTGTTAGCTGAGCCTGTGCAGGGCCGTCCCTCCCTTTATTTTTCAGTAGTGACTGGAGGAACTGAGGAGAAGGAGCTAATTCAGCTGTGGTTGTCAGAGCTGGAGCACAGAAACGGGTCCTGCCCTGCCTGCCTTCTCCCTGGAAGGCAGGTGGGTGCCAGGGAGGAAAAGGCCAGGAACAGCTTTCTGTTCTGGCACCTTTTGGGTGGGAGCAATCACTGGTTGTGTCCAGTTCTGGAGCTCCTGAGACAGAGAAGTAGCATCTTTCTGTGGCAAGGACAGCACCTACCCTCAGTGTTGGTGGGGCTTCCAGGAGAAGGTCAAGGCCAGCAACAGCTTTCTGTCCTAGGGGAGCAATTCCTGGACATTTTCAGTTTTGGTGCTGTGGACACCAAAGCCATTCAGGGCTCCTGTGAGCTCCCAAGGCCTGAGAGCAGGGACTTTTGTGCTATGAATATGTGAGCCCATGACCAAAGTGAAAACAGTGCACAGCATCACTCAGGTTATGTATTTCATTCATTCTGGCAAGGTCTTGCTGACGGCTCATGAGAAGTCCTACACATTGGTGGGTGTTTGCAGGAAGCAATGAAATGATCCCTTAAGCTACAAATTTACAAAAATGGGAGCTCAATCCTTCAACCAACCTGCCAATAAAGTTCCTCCTGCAGAGCTCTGGACTTGAACTTCTGCATGGCTGGTGGCCTGTGTTTTATACATATTTATACCTACATGTGGAGGTATACAGAAGTACCTATACCCACATGCACACAGTCAGAGTGGAGCAGTGTCCTGGCAGAGATGAGCTTTTGGGGTATCAATAATGTCAGCATCATTTCCCCCACCGACCAGGCTGCGTTAGGCAGATGATCAGTGCAGTGCACACTACATTGACCATCTTCTGACTGCTCTGGGGGACAGAATTGTTTTGCAGATCAGAGGAAATGCTCATCCTGCTGCAAAACTGTGCAATGATATTTGTGCTAATGCACTGTGTACCCGTAAGAGCTTACTCTGAACCAGACTGTGCTGTTACTTCACTGAGATGAAGGATGCAGAGCCTGGGCAGAGCCAGCAGCAGGCTCATGGCTGAGACAAAGAATTACCCAACTCTACAGGCTCCAGGAATAAAGTCAGGCAGTCATTTACTCCCACTGATGGAGACAGGTTAATTCTCATGGGCAAGCCATTTGTTCATGATAGTTATTCCTCGTGCTGATCTGTGAGATTTTGGTTACTGCTGTGACATTTCACAGCTATGTTTACTACTCAATGGGCTGTGTGGGCTTGAGTTGCTGCCAGTCAGGTGGATGCTACAGAGGAGAGACTGATTGTAACAGGTAAAATTAAAATGAATGATCTGTACTGGAGGTGGGGAACAAAACCACTTAATGGACTGTTATCCTTGTCACTACAATGACAGAAAGAATTGTTCCTGTGCATGTTCCTGGCAAACAAATCAGAAAGGTCACTGCTGGCAGAGGCAAAAATTTGAGCTTTTGGATTAAAAGTCTTTGGTTTTGATTCATCAGCTGGGTTCAAGCCATCCCTCAGGATTTCTGCACAGGACACACTGCATATCAAAAGGAAAATAATAAGAAAGAAATATCTGCTGGTCAGATTATGAGGGTGTCATTTTCTTACACACTGTCCTCCAGTGCCCCCCATCCTTGCTCAAGCAGCAGTCCCAGGATGTCACTGCACAAGAACACTTTCCTTGGGAGAAGACCTGGATCTCAGTGAACTGAGCCCATTTTCAGAGTGTTGTGCAGCAAATCAAGCAGAGGACCCCAGCAGTGATCTGCTACTCACTGCTTTGGTCCTTCTGCAGTGCCTGCTTGTGAATCTTTACTTCTTGCTATTTGAGGCCAACCTCACAGTAATTCATCTTGCCTCCCTGAAGCCCAAACCTGAGGATTTAGCAGAGCTCTTTCCCCAAGAAGGATCATTCAGCAGCACACAACTGTAGCAGCAGGGGATTATTAAACACTTGACTTAAATGAAAACTTATGAAAGTTGCTTTGAATACCAAATTTCTCCTCGCTGCCTTGCCACGTGCCTGTGATGTTACCTCCTGGTGCAGAGCTTTCCAGAACAGGTTCACTAATTTGATTTTTGCTACCTCTGTATTTCAGCTGTGACCAAAATGACTGCAGATGGATGTGACACAGCGAGTAATATTTCTATTCTGACATGATTTGAAATGTAGACAAGTAGTCTGGCAGAATTTAAATATTCGCTGGGACTTTGTCCTTAAGAAACACCGCCGTGAAATGCTCCAGTGCTGCCTTCTAAAGGACACACCACAGGTTTTACAAGGTGCACAGGCTAAATGTAAATAATTATCAGTTCTTAGATTCACATCCAGGCAGGAGAGATGCCAAGAGTTTGTGTGTTTATCCTCAGATCTATTGGGAAATTTCCCAGGAGCATGAGCTCTCAGACATTTAGTCAAAACATCTAGTGGTAACTGTCTCCAGAACATTCAGCAGCTCTTTGATTGACATATTTCTCATCAACAAGTTGGCTTTGTTTACACGGCTCTGAGAAGTACATAGGCAATGATGGAAAAAAATACAACCAGACTTTTCTGTTCTTAGACTTTCTTCTTCTGGCAAGATGGGTTTTATTTCAGGAGCTGTTACCAGCCCAGATTTGCTATCATTAGCCAGCTGGGCTGTGCCAAAATGGCCATGCAGATCAGCTTGCAAATATTCCTTGAGGAGCTTTCCAGCAGCTCAGATCTGAAGCAGCATCAGCAGAAGGCAAAGAAAGTTGGTTTTGTTTTGTTTCTTCCTTCAGCACACCTCTGCTGTCTGGGCTGAGCAGGTTTTTGTCACTTCTGTCAATCACTCTTTTTAGGAAGTAGGCTCTGTGTCTCTGCAAAACACAAGTACAAATCCCAGAATCACAGGATGGGTTGGAAGGAGCCCTAAAGATCATCTCATTCCAAACCCCTGCCAAGGGCAGGGACACCTTCCACTGGACCAAGTTGCTCTAAGCCTCCTGATGCACCTCCAGAGCTGTCAGATCTCACTTTAATTTGCTTAATTACACAAAATTGTTTCTTATGAAACTGCCCAACTCCAACAAATTCTCTTTTTCCTCAGCAGCCTTGACACTTCTTAAATCCCAGCAGGGATTGCCCAGGTTCTACTTCTGACATGCTGCTGAGACAATTCATCTCCCTCTGCATCTCCAGGATTCTAGTTTATCCACCTCAAAAATACCTGTAATACTGACTTACCTCCTGGGGTTGTCGTGGAACTGAATTTATTTATGGACAAACAGAGTTATTTTAATGGATCAACTCACAGGCCCTCATCTGCCTGTGTTTCCTTGTAACATCTCCCATTATGAGACCTAAATATGCACACACCAAGCTGCAAGAGGGGAGAATTTGGTGCTTCTTTTCCTACCACATTAATTCATGCAGTGGGACCCACAGCAGTCTAAGGAGAATAGAAGTAGGAGGTGAGGTAGCTCAACCACTTACCTCTCCTGTCTGCAAGCACACTGTGACATTTTTTTGCCCCACACCATATGGGTTTCCAGCTGCTGCCACTCTCCCAGGTGAGGAGCCTTGGATCAGAGCTGGTGGCTCATATCCCAGAGGAAGGCAGCACTTCTTGTTCAGCCCACACTCCTGACAGTTGCACTGTGTGTCAGTCTATCAATGAGACCACCAGAAACTTCTTTATCAATTATTCCAATTGCCCTTGGCCACCCCGGGGAGCACCTCACCTTCAGCCTGAGCAACTTCTCGAGTCAAGGTGCCTGTCCCTCAGAATAAATCAATAACACCTCAGAGTTAATAACTGCAAAACACTAGAGCAAAGTCTGCCATTTATCCAGCAATTAGGAAGATTTCTGGTTTTTAAATGCACAGCTACTGAGAGTTCTCAAAAAAAAAAAAAAAAAAAGCTGTTTTGGAACAGTAAGAAGGACAAGCTGTTTCAGTCATCATTTTATTATTGGTTCACAAGGGAAATCAGTGAATCTACCAGTGGTTCATGCAATTCTGTTGCCAGCTTCCCAGAAAGGAAATGTCATGTATAGCAACTTGTTTTTCTATTGCAGCAATTAAAGTACGTAGGAGGCCACAGCAAAATCAATACAAAACGGGTAAATCCGTAATGAATGACAGTGAAATACTGATCCTCTTGCCTAAAGAAACATCTGTCTAAATGCCACCAAAGGATTAGGCAGTGGAAGGCTTTTATGGTTCATTTTTGTAAGGTTTCCCATATTTTGTCTCTTTATTCATGTAAGGATCACCAAATGGCCTCCTGCTTCCTGCTTCCTGGGTTTGAGTTTCCTCTGAGGAGGGCACATGCAAGTGCAACTTTTCAAGGCTTGAGGTAGCCCTGAAGAGTGTGCAGTTTGTGCTGCAGGGGACACTTGCTGCTGGTGAATCCCCTCAGAAGCTCCTCAGGAGCCCTCAGGGCAGAATTCTGGGAGCTGTGGGGCTGCCTATCAAAGGAAGAATTCATCCTTTTCTGCAGGCTTCGGGATCCCAAGATCCACGGTCAGGATGACACCCATTTCCCTCAATTCATGCAGCTGGCTTGACTGGCAAGGGGGCCCTGATCAGTGAGGTAAATACCAACTACTGACCTCACAACAAGAATGTGACAATTTTTTTAATACAATAGGGCATTTTCAGCCTGTTTTTTCACTGTTTGAACAGATGACTTGTCTGTATCTTGCCACTATGTCAATGGTTTGGAAGGCCTGACTACTGCAGCCGTCCCCATGGGGGCTGTCTCCACTGAGTCCTGTCCTTTCTGAGCCAGCCTTGCTCCTATTTTTGCCCTCTGCAGTTACTTTCCAATCATTTTTTTACTTCTTTTTAAAAAACTCAGGCTGATTCTCTTTCGTACTTCTTGTTCTCCAGAGCAGCCATCACAAATAATTGTGCACATATAATTTTTCCTCCTCTCCATGGCATTTTTAGTGAATTTACTTAGGTAGAGGCCAGCCAGTGCCTCTGACAGTTTCCTCACTGCCCAGCAAGGCAACACCCAGCGAGAGGTGCAGAAAGCACCATCTCAGTACCCAGGTCACATACAGTGCTCATGAATAATTGCAGATCAGCCCTATAACCTTCACAGATGTAACCTCATCTGTTGCTGGGATGTTTTGTTTCTTTTCCTTTTTTTTTTTTTTTTCTTTTTAATTTCCACCTCCCTTTCCAGCAAAACTGAGTCCAAATGCTTTTCTAAGCAGAACCAGATAATGCTTTTGATTGTAGCCAGGATGTTTGGTTATTCATGATATTACTTTTGTGTCTGCTGGGGGTTTTGCTTGTAATTTTTATCAAGCAAGTTGTTTTCTAGTGCTGGCATGGCTCGCTCTGCTGTGCTAAACACTCATTGTGTCCCTCACATGCTTATCCTATTTCAGCAGTGAGAAATCAATAGGAATTGATTTGAGAATGTCCAATCTTATCAAGTATGGAGCAGGGTGCTGGGACAAAGGCTGAGCTGGTGGTATAACATCTAACAAGGCACGTAGCCCCAAGTATGACAACCTTGTTTAGAAGGATGGTTGGACTCCAAGGTGTTAAGTGCTTTTGTTCCTCCCCCTGCCCTCGGCTTTCAGATGGAGCCAATTTGCACAGCAGCTCCCTCCCAGCTAAAAGCAGTGTATGCACACTTTCTAGTCCTAGGAGAAGATTTCTAAGGGAAGAGAGAAAGTGTTGCATTTAGAAACAGAAACGCTGCCAGCAAATGCTATTTCAGCAATTACCTATGTTTAGTAATTATGCTAATGTTGATTCTCAAAAGGCTGTTATTTGCTCAGCATGTTCTTCATACTTTATCTCTCTACCTGCCTAACCCTTTATTTTCACTCTAGCTATTACTGGTTGTTTGTCAAGTTAAGTGATGTTTGCAGTGCCAAGTGTTGTCAAGGTACTGTTGCTTTAGCTGAATTCCTATTTTTCCAATACTGGCTGCTGTGATTTTCTGCTCATCCCTACTACAAGGCTTTGGGGATTGGATTTCACTGCTTACAAGAAACCTTGGGTGCTGCAGGTGGTACTGGGCTGTGGGATGAATGAGCAGCTCCTGGGGGCCATAAAAACGTGTTTGATGAAGTGTGATGGGCATCGATTTGTCAGCGTTGAACTGACACACGTGGGGGACCTGTGTGTGCTCCTGCCCTGCTGCAGCTCCAGCCCAGTGTGCTGGCAAATGGAAACACCCCAGCACCAGCACACACTGCTGTGGGCATGGCCCCGACCAAAACACCACTCCTGGAGCACCCTGCTGAGTTAGGTTTAAGGAGACTCCTATGGAAATGTCAGCACATGACTGAGGAACAGCCTGCAGGCTGCACAGGGGGGTCTGTGTGTTAGAGTATGTGGGTGTGTACGGCTTGTGTGTGCAGAGCAAGGGGAAGGTGCTCAGTTACCTGGAGCAAAGCAAAATTGCCCCAAGGCCAGCACAATTCCAAGTGGATGAGGCCAGGGGATTATTTGGGCCAGCACCAAAGCCATGCCCTCAGGAATGTGCCCACTGCCAGCTGCTGCCAGCACTGCTCCCCAGGAACATCCAGTGATGGGAGAGAAACGGGCAGCGTTGTGTGTGGAGCAGGGAAAGAGAAACTCATCTGGGGGAGGAGAAGGGAAAAGCCCTACTCCAGGAAGGGATTCTGCATGCACAAGGCTGGTACTTGAGAAAGAGCCAGCTTTGTAGGCAGGCCTGAGTCTGTGCCTGACAGTGGGACACAGTGTGTCTGAGCCTGGAGACACTGGGAATTTGTCGGGGCTCAGTGATCCCGAATGTGCTGCCTCCAGGCCCCAGCCAACCTTCCAGCACAGCTCAGCCCATGCTCACTTCTGTCCCTTCTCCTTCCTCCCCAAGAACTCGTGGCAGATACCTGCTGGCCAAAATTTTTTGCAACGATCCCCAACAACCCTGGTTAACAAACCTGTTTCTAGACAATTCCCAAGGAAGATTCATGGTTTAACATGCTAGAGCTATTTCAGCAAACATCCTGCAAACAGCGGCCTGCACTGCAGGAGAAGGAGCTGGATGTGTGCAGATGAGCCTGCCAGCCCCAGCGTCAGACAGTGACACTGGGAATATTTAATTCACCAGTGCAGGCACAGCTTTGAGAGCTTGATTCCTCTTGCAGCTCCTCCCTGACATGCAACAGCCTCAAACACAAGGTGCAGCACTGCACATTGATAAACCAATTTGCTCTGCATTTGCTGTCAAGTGACATTTGCACCTTCCTTGAACTTTATGGGCTCCAACTTTCTTTCTCCATTGATTTTTTTTTCCCCCCTTTCAATTCCCCGCTCTGTTCCTGCGGTTCGGGGAACACATCCCGAGCCCTCTCGTGGTTAATTTAGCATCCATTAGCTTTTTATCGACTTGTTTGTAAATTAGGTGTTGGGATTTTCTTGGGAGGAAGAAATGACGTCTGATGCTCCGCAGCCTGTGCGGAGCGGAGAGCCCCGGCCCGAGAGGAGCGCAGGGATGTGCGACCTCCGGAGCAGCAGCGTTAGCCAAGCCCTGTTTGATGGTCCAGATAAGGCAGGTACCAATCGGGCTGGCTTGGCACGCGTGTTCATTCGCCGAGAGGGGGGAGCTTGGGACTGCAGCGAGCAGCCATTAAGCGCTAATTGGATCTTCTGTAAGGGGGCATTTTGAACAGCTCACCCTTTTGTTAGGCGGCTCTTCTCACACACATCACGTCCCCCCATGGATAAACAGCCCTTTATCTCACTCGACTCTTCTGTTTTCCTTTCCCGATGAAATGCTGCATCTAAGTTCACCAGCATCCAGTGACTCCAAATTCAATAGATCTTCCTTGTTACCTCTTTCCTTTCGGAAAATCTTCATCAATGAAACCCTTGAAGATGATTTAAATGACCAATAGAGAGTAGTGCTCTTTAACTGAGCGATCAGAGATGATTTACTGAATGCATTTCAGGGTGATTGTAGCGCGAGTTAAGGGATGGCTCAGGAAAAAGAGGAGGAAGTGGCTGAGGTGTTTTTCCTCCCCTCAAAGGGCAATGCAGGAACACGGACTGCATATGTCACTATTATTTTGGAGCATGGAGTATCCACTAAAAGGCAGAAAAGCCAATATGTCACATATTTGGAAACCTTCCACTCGCTGCAGAGCCATCACCGAGCACAGGCCACAGAGATAGATCATGCTGACCTATTTCCTAGGCTGGATACTGAACCTCATGTGCTGTTTGCATGCTCTTTATTTTCACCAAAGGCAGCAGCAAATGCAGTTGTCCTCCTCACACCTTCACTGGAAGCTCAGTTTAAGTGCTGAAACGTGCATCTATCTCGTATTTAACACGAGTTCTTCCTCCAGCATAAGTTATTTTGTCTCAGGACCCACTGTCAAGCTCTGCACGTGTAGAATGTATTCAGGATAACAAAAAGGAACAACAAAACATAGAGATCAGTGGCAGATCTCACTGGTGTGCTGCAGATTTACCCCACCTGCCTTTGCTCTGTACAGTTCTGCCAGTTTAAACAAACTGTAAGTTTAAATTCACCTTCCTCCCAGCCTGTAAGAGCTCTTCAGAGCAGAGACCAAGAGATTGCTGTGCTCTCTTTCTCTTTGCTGCTGACTTTGTGTATCTCAATCAGCCCCGGAACATTATACGCTTGAACCTTCCTTCAGCTTGCTTAATCAGTTTCAAATATTTATTTGTCTTTCTAATCTAAACGTCTTTCTCTGCCTACTGATCAGCTGAACCGAAGCCAACATCAGGCTCTCAGCGGTCTATAGCTCACAAATGACCTCGTGTAAACAAAAAATAAAAGAGAATTTCAGTGGTCTGTGTGAGGATTTCAGATTACTGTAATGACATGGAATTTAGAGGAGCTTGCAAACGTAGGGGAGGTCTGCTTCAGAGAAGAAATATGATAATTTGTGGCCAGAGGGAATAAGGGAGGGTTTAGCCAAAATGTAAATTGCCGTATGGTTCTCCTTCACTATAGCCCCTATAACTCCAATTATAGTAATACAATGGGTTGTCCAACTCTTGCCCTGTAACACCAGCCCTTATGTATGACTTAATCCATACAGCACCTCTTAATGAACTCATTACTCTCATGATGCTGAATTATTAAGGAGACTTTACTCTTGTTTAAGGGGAAATGTTGAACAAATTTATATCTAGCAAGCAAAGGAAGGTATCATGGATAAGCCATTACAACCCTTTTGGGGATCCCGTGTGGCAACAGCCAAGTCAGGAGGAAGATTTGATGCCAGGGAGACACTGGGGTTAGAAAGAGATTTGGGGTTCTGGATGTGAGGCAAAACTGCTGGGCTTATCTGGAAATCCTCAGGGTACCCTCAAACACAGAGCTAACACAGAGGATATTAAACTTTCTGGGACTTTTTAATATTTTTCTGAGCTTGAGACAATGAGGCAATTAAGCTGTTTGTAAAAGTTTTGGTTTTTTCTCTGTGATGCTATTTTTCTTTACATTTTGTTGGGTTTGTGAAGCCAGTTCTGGTCCTGCAGGAGCATTGGCCTGTGTGCTTTGAATTTATTTCTGAGGTGAGGTTCATTTTTTTTTCAGTGAAAACTCAGAGTTTCTACATAAATCTGTTTATTTTATCAAAGATCTTACTAAAATAATAAAATTCTCTTCTGGAGGATCATCCAGACAATCCACCTTGGTCACCAAGAATTCGAAGATGGCTTAGGGACTTTGACTCTCTCTAGTTTTTCTTTCCCTTTAGTATGACTTGCAGGTTTTCTTCTTTGTACACAGAAATCACATTAGCCCCTTCCATAAATGTACTTTCTCATTTATTTTCTGTTTCCCTAGAAAAAGGATTTCTGCAGCTCAAAAATTACATCTCTGAGCCTTCACACCTCCTCTCCTGGGAGGTATTCTCACACTCTCCTTCCCATCAGCACTTGTAGATTTCCAAAGCAGTTCATAATAATAAAAAACCCTCCTTTGGTCTACAGTTTCATATTTTCTTTAAGAAGATCCCTCTCAGCCTCAGCAATCAGCCAGAACAGCTCCACTTCACCCTCACACTCTGCTTTGCTTTCAGCCATCTCAGGCTTTGTTTTATTTTTATTTTTTTTAAAGCCTCTTTGTCTGCTGCTGGATGGCAGCAGACCAGATGCTACAGAATTATGTTTCATTTCTATCTTTACTCTCAGGCAAAATTCAATGTTCAGGGGCATGGTCAAAATCATTTCTTGATGGCCTTTGGATATTTGTTAAATACACTCAGCTCTGGTGTATGATGTCTTTTCAGTGATATTATATTGCTTTCAATAATAGCTACAGTTTAGCAATTGCACACACACCAAGGCAAAAACACACTACAAAAGCCTAAAGCTAACCTGTAAATCCATGAATTCAAGGGCTAAAGAAGGCAGAGACTTTATGGTTGTATTAAGCTACTTGGTAGCTGGGAGTTCCAGCACACAGGTCCTAATTCTGAAAGTATTCAGCCTGTGGAAGTTCATCATCCAATGGAGATTTTTTTTTTTTTTTTAACTGAAAACCTTTTTCTCTTGTTGAAGCCTATTAAATTCCATGTGTTAAACTCATGCTCAAGGTTTTTAAGGATAAGGATGCTTAGGATATAACTGAAACCCCTTTTGAAATGGCCAAAGTGCCCAGCTTTGGTAAACAGGTACAAAACCCAAAAAGGTGAAACCATTAAAACATTCAAAGCATTCACTCCTGAGTAAAATCAATATCCCTTTGAAGCAGTGAAATCTGATGTAAAATCTTGCAGTGAACTTCAGAATTTCCCATTCTGGAGTGGGTGTCCAGACACCCCAGTGATTAATACCTTCATCACTGCCCAGCCACATGGAAGCCTGATGGAAGACAGAAACATAATAGCCATGTAAATAAAAATGTCTTTACTAAAGGCTCTGCCAAGGCACTGAAATCTCTGGGTCTGAAAGGAAACAGCAAAGCTGGGGGCGATGCAGGAATTGTCATCCCAATGTTCCCAGGGAGGGAGCTCAGTGAAAACACTGAACATGCAGAGAGAGGTGGGAGGCTTTGTTATGTATCTAATATATTGTTGTTTCATATTAATGGAAAACAGGACTTATTGTATGGGGCTGCTGGAAGAGCACCTGTGAAACAAATAAGCTGATCACCCGGGCAGAGCTAATGAGGCACCAGAGAAGCTACTCCTTAATATTACTTAAATCAAATTTGCCAGTTTTCTGTAATTGTGCTTTAACCTTTGTAATTTCAGAGTCTGCTTCCCCAAGTATCCTGACATTGTCACATAATTTTTTATTATTTTGGGGTCTGCTTCAGCCCAGTTTGGGGGCTGCTTCAGGCTCAGTTATCCCTATGGGCATGTACTAATCTTCCAGGGAGAAACTGGGCCTTTCGTTTTTTTACAATTCAACAAAGCTGAGTTATTTTCACTGAATTGAGAGTACTCTGAATAAGGATCCTGCCTGTCATCTTCGAAAGTTCACTTCATTAATCTCACCAGAGCTATGAAGCTCAGTCCTGGCTGAGTTATTCATAAGCAGACAGGACTGGACTAAGTGTGCATTACAGGGAATAGAAACAGCACCCAGAAATGGTGGAATTCTCCCCCACAGGTTGAACAACCAACTGTTAATATGCATAAGTGTGATTTTGTGAGCCAGGCCGTGGGCTAAGATGTGTGTGAGAGAGCACAGATGGACTTCAGGGTTACCAGGCAGCCGTGAGAGATGAGCAGCTCACCAGCCCCAAAGACAACCTGCTTGCAGACAGGTAAAAGCCACCAAGCCCACGTCCTGCTCTGAAGATAACACCAGCTTTGATTGCCCATCAGTTATATTTCCTAACAGGTGTTTTTGCTTTTTTTTTAATATTACCATGCAGTCCACAGGAGGAATGCAAATGTTGTCCACCTCCAAATATGTCATTAAAATTTACCTGTGACAGACGCCTACAAAACATTTGCAGAGCAGGTTGCAGTGTGACAATCACTTGTTACACCCAATCTGATTGTCCCCCTACCTGTCCTACCCCACACTTGCCTGTTTTATCATCCTTAACTGAACATTGTTGTAGTGCTGTGGTGTGCAAAGCCTGACCCCGTGGAGCCCCAACCTGGAAGGACTCGTTAGGGGCTACAACAACAGAAATAACACATCAGTCATTCATAACAATCAATAGCTGTATTCCTCAAATGCTTTGTTACTAATGAATAATTCCATCAGTTCGAGTTGTCAGGCACGGCAGCAGGCAAAAAAAAAGCTGCAAGCAGCTCTGACAACTTCCCAAATTATGGCTTCCTGCAATTCTTTCACCTGTGGCAGCTTTTGAAGGGCTTTAAAAGGTGGTTGAAGGATGCAGGGAACCCACAGGCAGAGTCACTTGGTGTGGGGCTGACAGGGCAGACTAGAGTCAGGAATGGCATAAACTGTGGGGAAAAGGAGCTGGCAAAGATAAAAGGATTCCCCCAAAGCCGAAAAGAAGGAGATACAAAGAGAAAAGGGTGGATTAGGGGGGAGTGACACAGCCAGTACAAACCTAGAATCCCAGAATGGTTTGGGTTGCAAAGGACCTTAAAAACCACTCATTCCCAGGCCCTGCTGTGGGCAGGGACACCTTCCACTGTCCCAGGTTGCTCCCAGCTCTGTCCAGCAGCACAAACCTACACAGGCCCCAGGATCCGAGGGTGGAACTCCAAGCACTCCAAGCACAAAAAGAGACCCAGCCCAAGGTCACAGCACGAAGCAAAGGCCCTGCTGCACCCAGCAAGAGCACCTGCCTTCCACTTACCTTTTTTAACCACTTATCCACAATTTCTGTGTAATTGCACCTGCCTAATAGCCTTCTGTCAGGCTCCTGCCATTCATCCGTCACACATTAACAGTCTATTCTGATTTCTGAGGTACATTTCATCTTCTCTGACACCCATAATTTTCATGTAACCCCTTTATTGAAGCAATTAAATCTTCTTTCCATCCATTCTTTTCGGTTTCAAATTTACATTTTTAGTACTAGTTTTGCAACAGCCCTCGCTCCTTCACAGTTGCAGGGTTTAATTCATGTTTATGTTCAGTTCATGTGGCACCCTCACCACATGGTTCATTTTCTGTCAACTACAAAATTTAGATTGCAGCCCAAGCTCACTTTGCATTTTCATCACAAGAGACACGAAAACACAAGTTCCAAAATGTTTCCTTCTAATTTTGACAATTTTCTTATGTCTCATAATATTTTTGCATGGAAATTTAAAAAAAAAATTAAAAAAATTGTAGCTATTATCTGTATAATGCATGTAAATGCATAGTCCTGTGTGTGTGAAAAACATACAGGCAGGGGAGAAAAGTCCTAATGAAAACTCAACAGAGCATGCAGTGCTTCTCTCTAGCGTTTCTAACAAGTTGTCCATCTTTATGGTCTTCAGGACCATTTGGAGTTTATGGAACAGGTCAGTGAATGCTTCTCCTTGCATGATTTTGACAGCACAAGATGTTAATGGCAAAGTTTATTGCTGTGTGCTGAAGAGGATGAATGCAAGAGAGTCTGGACATCAGCAGCAAAAGGCAGCCTCAGCCAGCTGCTTCTGTTTCCCACAGCAGCCCTGGGAATGATGGCACAGACCTGTCAAAAATCCTGAATGGAGCAGGGAAGCTCCAGAAAAACCCTTTTATTCCCCACCAGATTCCACATGTAGGTGCTAACCCTTGCTTTTGGAAGGGCTTTGCTGCCCACCCCTGTGTGCTGCCTTGCTGTGGGATGGCAGAAGCAGCTCCCTGGCCTCAGCCATCCCTCAGCCACTGCAAACACCAAATCTGCCCACAGCCAGTGTCCTTCACAATCAGGGTGGGATGGGTTTGTCTTCATTCAGAAGGAAGGGTCAGACTTCCCAAGGATTAGATGGGAGAGGTGTGCAAGGGTCCCCTGTGTGCTGCCCAGGCATGGTAAAGTCCCAGTCGAGCAGGTATCCTTTTTCCATCTGTAGGACAGTGACCAAACCCCTCAGGGAATAGTTTTGAAGTCACTTTCCCACCTGGGTTCAAGGAACATTTACAAACATGACTATTTGACATTTAGGCACTGCTGGATCTCAAAGCAGTGTGTAAAAATTTGCACAGGACACAGTAAGGAGTGGGACCAGCCAAACCAAAGCACCTCACTCTCCAACCCATCCCAGATCCTAACACAAACCCCAGGGTCCTGGAAACAAAGAGAAAAACTTGCTTTTGACATGTGTCAGAGCACATTTTCCTTGATAAGACCCAGCACTGTCGACTCACAGGACAAATGAAAACCAAAAAAATAAAGAAATCAAGAAAAAGACAGAGCAGAATTAATTCTTCTTTAACTTAATTGTCTCACTCCTTCAAAGGCATCACCCTCATGGAATGGATTTTGTAACAAAGAAGAGATGTTGGGGCCACCCCCCTGTGAAGGTTTGGATTCCAGACGTGGATCTCCAGCAAGGAGCTCCCCAAGCTCCCCCAGGAGCACTGCGAGGAGCCCGGTGCTCTCAGCTGAGCAAGGAGGGACGTGGGGACAGCTGCAGATTACACTGAGATGAAATGATCTGAGCCCAGCTGCAGGCTCCTGGGCTTGGGGAACATCTGCAGGGGGGCAGTGGGACAGTGCCCAGCCCTGCTGCAGCCCCAGAGCAGCGTGTGCTGGTGCCAGCCTGGGATGCCCCTGTCACCCCGCCCTGCCTGGCCTGGCACAGGAGGGGCTGTGGAAGCCAGCGAGCAGCACGGACAGTTCTCCCTCCCCTCAGGACAGTGTGCCAGCCTTTCTCCCATGGAGGGGCTCAGGGAGCTCGAAGGGAGCTCACACAAAGCTGCTCAGGGTGAGGTGAGCGTGGCTGTGATTGCAGCAATGCCCTGGGGCAGAGCCAGCTGCACGCTTGGGCAAGCAGGGCACTGCCAGGGGCAGCAGAAGTGGCCTGGATCTGCTGCCCACAGCACCCGTGCCAAAGCCCACAACAGCCTGGCTGGCTCTGCTGTTCAGTGGCATGTTCAGGATGGTGTTTACAAGGGAACATCCCTTCTGGGATGGGGAGAAGCAGCTCTGCTCCTGCCACATCCCTCCTTGCCTGGCAGCAGCAGCAGTAGCTGCAAATCTCACCCTGCTGAGCTGTCCCCTCCTGGCTCTGTCCTGTCCACATCCCACACCGGGATAAAAGACAAACTGCACATTTTAATAATTTTCCTCAATTAGTAAGAGCAGTTTTTGGATATTAGAATATTGGCACTGCCTTTTTAAAATTGGATTGGTGGTATTTAGGAGCCTGTTGTTACTTAGGAACATGGACTGTTGTACTGTACTTGTCATCAATTAGCTTTTAATTAATGTGAATTTTATCTTTCCTCTGCTAAGTGTGGAAGAGGAGAGCCATGGGCAGGGTAAGAGTGGGCGAAGCAGCCTCAACAGCAATTTCACTGAGCAAACCATGAGCACTACACCCTGACAACACTTCCCAATGCGTGCTGTAACCATTGTCACATGATGAATATTAATTTCTAGTGCCCCTCTACATTTTTGACAAGAGCCACTACTTGAAGCCAAGATTCACTGTGCCACCAGCACAGCCAGCACAGGGCTCCCAGTGCAGTGACACTCTCAGACTGGAAAACCAGGTCAGACATTTGGTGGGGATTTTTTTGTAGTAGACAATCCAGAAATAGGGAAATCTCCCCCAAAAGAGGGGAAAGCAAACAATGAAAGAGAATAAGGTAAATCTTCTCTTATCTCTTCTCCTATTCCTGATTTATTTATTGCTCCACTTTGTTGTATTTCCAGCGCCTAAATGGGCTGCAAGGGTGTTGGAGAGGACATGGAGGGACAGGAAAAGGGAGAATTGCTTCAAACTGTGAGAAGGAAGGTTTTACATGGGGTATTAAGGAGAAATCCTTCCCTGTGAGGGTGGGCAGGCCCTGGCACAGGGTGCCCAGAGAAGCTGTGGCTGCCCCTGGATCCCTGGCAGTGCCCAAGGCCAGGTTGGATGGGGCTTGGAGCAGCCTGGGCTGGTGGAAGGTGGCCCTGCCCATGGCAGGGGGTGGAAAGAGGTGACCTTTAACATTCCTGATTTATGCTCATCATGGGTGATCTCTCCACTACTAAGCTGCCCTACGTGCCCTTGTTAAATCTTTGCCCCAGGTTCCTGTTTGTGCAGTGTCAGAAAAATAGCACAGAATTTGGTGTCTGTTTGTGGAGAAAAGAGCTCCATTGAGAAGGAAAGTGAAAGCTGGTGTTTGTGTGGAGTCCCAGCTCCCTGCCTGACAGGATGCTGGTTCCAGCAGGGTGAGGGATGGCTGAGGAGGTGTGAGAACCAGCCAGAGGGTCTGGATTGCAGTTCAGAGACAGGTTTAAATCCATTAGAGGGGACACAGTAGATGTAGAGCCATTTGTTTCTTCCAAGTGAAGCAGCGGGTTTGTTTCTGTCCTTAAGCACTATTTCAGGGTGAAGGAGAGAGACAAATCCTGAATTTGTGGGAAGAACAAAACCATTCCTAAACCCTCTCAGTTTAAGGGTTTATGGTACTTGCAGTCTTTGTTAAAATGGTTGAAAAAGACCCCTGGTGCCTCTGTGGTTATACAGAAAAATCAGTGTATTATTCATCTGCTGTTACATGGCTGGACTTAGCAAAGCCTTTATCTTGAAGGTAACACTGATTTTACCTCTAAATTTTTTTTTTGTTGCTCCAATTTCCTTGCAGTGCTGGTCCAGATTCCTTGACCATCCAGGCAAAACTTCCATCTCCCCATGGAAGCACCTCCATCAGCTTGTTTTTGATGCAAGCCCTGATAAAGGCCAGAATTTAAGCCAGCCACAGTCAGAATTAAATTTTAAAAATGGGGTTCTGCCCACCTCTTTTTTTTTTTTTTGTCTCTTGAAATTACTTTCCAGCTCAGTCCCAGACTGAGTAATTCAAAGCTGATGGGAAATGAAAGTCATGGTCCGTGGAGAGCTAATGGATATCTAAAAAAAGTTAGGGGAAAATTTATCCTCCCCTCGCCCCTAAATCCACCTGAGTTGAGAAGTGCAATACATCAACAGGTCTGTTGATAGGTTGTCTTCTAGCACAAGCTTATCATCCCATTTTATCTGCCTCATCATCTTGTGGACCTACACACTGGCAGCAGATAGATGGCTCCAGAAAGAGTCAAGGTAACATTAAAGAGACAAATGCCTCCCATCTCCTGGGGGTTTTATGTACACTGACTCCACTCCAGAGTTGTCTGTACAGCAGTCTCCTCTTGCCACCCATCTGAAATAACACAAAACAAAGCCCTAAATAAATGCCAGCAGGTGAGGTGAGGGGAGGCTCAGCAGTGTGAGCAGTGACACCAGGCACTGACTCTGGGGAGGTGACCCAAGAGCCTGCCCAGAGATGTTTCCTTCAGGGTCTCCCTCAGGGGACATCACCCCCAGCTCTCCATGCTCACAGCTGACTGTGCACATGCCCTGCTTCCCCCAGGACATGCTGCTGCAGAAGATGACACATGAGGACAGAAGGATGTCACTGCCACTGTCACTGCCACTTTGGCCTCCTGTTTTCTCGCTCTGCCCTTGGCTTTTGTCACATCTGCTCTCAGACTTGTCTTTGTCAGGGATGCAGGGAGGGTGAAGAGGGTTGTGTGAGCCCCATGAGCTGGCCCTGGTACCACTCCAGCCTCACCCTCCTTTATCTCAGGGTTTTTTTTCAGACTGATGTGGCCTAAAAATTTAGCAGCCACCTCTGAATCCCCTGCACTCTTCACTCTACAGTTAAAACTTAATTCTGTCCAAGCCAAGACTTGTTAACAACACTAAAGCCCTCGAGCTGCAGTCTGCAAAGTCTCACTTTAACATTTGCCTTGCCATGTCCTCTTCAGGAAAAAAAAGAAATCCATACTCATCATCTAGAAATTTCCTTAGAAAGAAATATTAATGTATTACATAATCTTTTCACATTGGGATATTCCTGGGAAGAGCCTGTTTTGGTAACCATTCATCACTTGGAGCCTGTGGAACAGCTTTGTTAAATGGATGGGGTGGATGGTGCCCACAGGAGCAAAACCTCCCCTGCATGGGCAGGTGTTGCAAACCACGGGAAGCCACCACAAATCCTGCCTTTCCTTGCTGAGACACTCAGAAAGGGAGTAGGACAGGGCATTATAACTGGATGAACAAAGCCTCATTCTGTCTAATAGGCTGCTGACCCCCAGGAATGAAACAAGCACAGATCACTCACAGCTGCAGGAGAAGGCACACGGGGACAGCAGCCTGTTATAGAAAATGCAGGGAGTGCCACCAAGGTGAGCAGGGGGATGGGGCAATTCTCCCATGAGAAAAAGCTGGGAAAGGCTTTAGAGTGACCTAATTGTGACCTTACAGCACCTGAAGGGAGCCTGCAGGAAAGATGGAGAGAGACAGTTTGCAAGGGCCTGGAGTGACAGGAGAAGGGGGGGATGGTTTCAAGCTGAAAGAGAGAAGGTTTAGGTTGGGTGTTAGGGAAAAACCCTTCCCTGTGAGGGTAGTGAGGCCCTGGCACAGGGTGCCCAGAGAAGCTGTGGCTGCCCCTGGATCCCTGGAAGTGTCCAAGGCCAGGTTGGACAGGGCTTGGAGCAACCTGGGATAATGGAAATTGTCCTTGCCCTTGGCAGGGAGTTTGGAATGAGATGGGCTTTAAGGTGCCTTCCAACCCAAATAATTGTGTGATTTCCATCCTGGAGATCCTTTGAGTGCCTCTCCCACTCCCCAAAATGAGGAGCACATCACAAAGACTGAAGCCATCAGAGGGTTCATGCAGTGCATGGCCTGGGGGAGCTGAAACGTGGAAGAAACAGCAGCACCTCATGTCCAGGGACAAGACCTTTCATCACAGGATGAAAGAGCATCATCACTGAGAGGACAACAAAGCTCATTTTATGTCATCAGACCTCGTTCCCTAATGTGTGGGAATGCTGGAAGCCCACTCACTCCAGAAGGAAAGCACGCCTTGGGAAAAGACACAGTGGGATACCAAAGAACCCGGTGTACTCATGGTAGGTGCACAAGCCTCTTCCATGCATGGGTCTGGCTTTGAACTTGCATCCCTTAGATAGAATGACACAATTCTCTCCGAGATCAATGGGGCAGATGCAGCCCTAGACATGAAAAGCTGTGCAGGAGGCATTTGAGAGGTAAGAAACTAAAAATATGGCAGCCCTTCTCAGGGTCTGGATAAAGGTAACATGAGCAGACATGAGAAGAGGGGGAGGAAAAGAAACAAAACTTACAAAGCATTTCCTACTGCCTTCCAAAACATGTGAGAGGTTTTAGTCTCCAGGAGCCTGTTGGAAAGAAGTTCTCAGCTCTGCCTCTACAAATAGCTTTCTAAAAATACCAGAAGCCAGAAATTATCACTGGAATTATTTGATATTTATTGTCATTCAAATGCCTATGTAGTCAAAATGAAAATATAGATGCCAGCCAAACCCTGGACCTCCTCTTCCCTCTTTCTGTGCTCTGGATGAGTTGAGCAAATGGAAATCCCTGTCCCTGGCTGTGTCCCTGCCCCTGATTAGGCTCAGGAGGTACCAGAAAGACCACAGCACACTTGCTCCAAATTTTACTTTTCCCAGATCAGTCCATCCTGACAACTTGAAAACTCACAGAACAGTTTTGTTCCCAGATGCACAGCATCATTACAAGCTAAGAAAAATATATCCACTTTCCTAACTGGGTTTTACACATCAAGTGCTGTCCACAGAGTCAAAGCTGTGGCAGGGACAAGCCTTGCAGCAGTGGGGCTCTGCTCTCACACCTCAGACTGGGGCTATGCCCCTTTGCACAGCCACCTTAATTCCAAATGACCCTCTGAGTGCTCATTAAAGTGAGGCCCGATGGACAGCAGAGAGAACAAGGCAATAAATCCAGGCTGGAGCCTCCAGAGGCCAGTGAAGGGGAAAGAGTGAGTCAGAAAACCCTGCTCCTTCCTCACAACATTTCCTGGGGTCCAGAGCGAGCTCAGAGCTGCTGCTTCCCACGTGCCCCTTTGCAGAGCACGAAAGGGAAAGAAAGCAAAGCTCAGACTCTTCTGCACTGAGATTTATTGTCTGCAGGGACTGGTGGTGGGCATGAGCCAAGGAGGGCTGAAAAGAGAGAGATGTAATGGGGCTGTTCTCAGCCAGGCTGGGCTTTCACAGTCCAAAGGAAAAGAAAATTGCACTCATGTCCACCTTCCACGTTGGACCTTCCACAGATTCACACCCGGCAGTGTTTCCCACCTGCTTTCCCACGGCTTTGTGCTGAGGCGAATGGAAACGTGCTGGATACACACCGGACTGCTCCCTGAGAAGCAAAACCAGCTTGAGAACCATTTTTCTCAAGTTTAACAGAGTGAGGAAATGATTTTCACCTCGCTCTCAGTGAGTTCACAAGACCATCAGTCACTGCCTGCGCTGCAGCCCCCGGGGCAGTGGGAGAGGGATTAACCCGGAGATGGCACAAGGCAGAGCAGCACCGGGTGCACCAGCAGCTCTGCGGCTCAGCAGAGGCAGGAGCGCCTCGGTACCCATCAGCACGAGAAACTGAGGGCTCCTGCAGGGTTTTGCTGGGTGCGAATTGCTGCAAAGAGCTCTCTGTGTACTTTGCAGCTCGAAAAAGGGAGAGCAGGGAGTCGCCGAAATGCAAAGGGAGAGGGACACCTGTGAAATATGTCATTTTGTCTGCACAGTGGGTTGTTTCTGCGGAGTTACTTTATTAAATCACCTTTTTGCACCCGTGGCCACTCTCCAACTGAACAAACACCCCTTGGGAAAGTCTCCCCACCCCACCCCATGCACAGGTTGCAGGGGCATCCAAATGCTCATGCCATACAAACACTCCTAAGTCACAGCACCAAAGGCTGCTTTCCTCAAATACAGCCACTCTGGAAGCTCTCAGTCTTTTCATAATCTGCAATTCCTAATAAATCTGCCCCTCCAAGTCCATGAAAGAACCCTCATGTGTCCCAGCATGAAAACCCAGTCCCTGCATTGGGTCCTGGCCAGGTTTGGCAGTCAGTGATGCCAGGGTGCAGCTTGGCACTGCACAGGAGGCTGGATGAGGGCACAGCCAAGAGCAGGGACCCAAGGACAGACAGAGCAGGCAACAAAAATGCCTTGGGGACTCTCCTGGGCTGGTTGTTTCTACCATGGCCTGCAGTAACAGGGGTGACCCACATCCACTCACATATTATTTTACACTAAAAATGAGGGTAAAGCTCCTGAGCTTCACTTGAACCCTGTCTAGAGACAAGGGTCAGAATATGGGGGTATCCAAAGCAAGGTTCAGGTTTGTGAGGTGTGGCTCGCTTTCCTCTCTACAAGAGTAAAGAACACACAAGAAAAAATACAGTCTAATCTGTCTTGTGTTTTACTGACAGCTCCATAGGGGACCTCAGGAGCAGAGTAGCCAAGATATTGCAGGTACAGCTGTGAGTGTAATGGGTTTTTCAGTTCATTTGGAAAACAAAACAAGAGCTGTTCTGTGTTGACCTGAAATATTTTTTCCACTATAATGAGAGAAAAGGAGCAAATACTCACCTTCAATCAACCGAAACATTCTGTTTGACCAAAAATGAAAGCTTTCATTTTGTTTCCACAGTACTCAACCACTTCTTAATTCATGCTAAATTCAAAACAAGAAATACCAATCAAACAAAATGCTTTGTGTCGAGCTAAATAGTTTTTTCTTACCTTCCTGCCCTCACCTTGGGGACTCTGCTCTAATGTCAGCTGACTTTGCAAATTATTTTGTGTTGCTCTTGAATTACGTGGAAAAGCGAAGGGGAACCTTTCTGCAGGTTGAGCCCTCCCACCCTGGTTTGTGGCCAGGATGGAGGAGCATTAACAGCGCTGCAGGGACCCGCTCCTGCCTCCCCGGGCACGGCTGTAATAACAGCAGCAGCTCCCTCAAATTAGCAGTTTGGAGCTCCTTTCTGCCCCATCCAAATGTCTGTTATAAAGGCAATTCACGGCTCGGGGAAGGTGCGCCCTGCTTCCCCACTGATGGCTGCCTGCTAATCAACGGCAGCCAGCCCCTCTGCAGCCTAAAATGTGTTATTAACGGGTCGGCATCCCCCGGAGAACAGCGGGAGAACTGAAAGTAAACCATCAGGTTATGTCAGGGTTTGAGTCACAGAGCAGCTCTAATTGAAACTTCTCTGTCATTTACTCATCAGAAATGTGGAGCTCCTTCTTTGAATGAAACATTAGACACCGGCCTGACAGCTCCAGGTGGAAGATTATCCGGCAGCTTAATCGCTCCCTGACAGCCCTGGTTACTCCCACATCAGCATCTATTAACCTTCCTTTTATTCAGACCCTTTTATGCCTCTTTAATCAGTGGCTCTGGGTGCTTTGGATCAAAAGCCAGTCGGATCTCGGGCGGGATGTGAGAGCTGCATCAGGGGGCCAGGGCTGCCTGCCAGGTCACCTGCTCTTGGGTGGAAATCTTCAGAAAAGGGGCTGCCTTCTGAAACCACTAATCCAATTTATCTCTGGGAAAGAGATAAGTGTTTTGCCAGAAGTTGGGCTCTTATCAGAAGCTTCAAATTTTGGGGTGTAGTGGTTAAAGCCCCAAGTCATGGCTGTGAAAAAAAAAAAAAAAAAGCATTGCAAAAAACTCAGCTTTAATTTAATTTATTTTTGATAAGTTAGTATTGAGCCTTTAGGTTTTCAGAGAGAGCTCAAAACCAGATGTGAGTGCACCCTCAAGGCTCAGACACTGGAAGACAGATAAAAAGAACCCAAAGTTTATCCTCTCTAAATCAAGACTGGATGTCTCTTGAAAATTGATGCTATAACTCAAACAGAAGTTATGGTCTTGATGCAGAAATTATTAGCTGAATCTCCCTGAGCTGTATTATGCAGGAAGTCAGACTAGATGATAATAGTCCCTCCTGGCCATCCAGCCCATGAATCTTTCTCCTGTGTTGTCCCAAATTGTCCTTTCTTTTGTGATGTGTTTGGGTCCAGATTCTCAATGGCATTCAGACAGACAGCACCAGGCGTGCATTTTCAGGGGGAAATAAAGGAATTTTAGCACCTCTGTAACATCTTGCATCACTTCTTTCTGCTTGCTCTGAGTGCCCAGTGCAGACCCAGAGAGACAGAAAGCCTGTGGTGATGAGCAGACTGAGGCTTCCCACTGTCCCAGCCCGGTGACACAGCTCTGTCCCACGGTGTGTGTGTGGCTCAGCCTCTCCTGGTGACCCAGGGCTGTGACATTCCTTGCTCAACACCTCTGGCCCACTCAGTCCTGCTGAGCTCACCGCACGTTCTCTGAGCAAAGGGGGAGTGGAACAGCCACCTTAAGCTCTGTGTTTGGGAAAAGGCTCTTCCCTTTGCCACCTTCACCCCTTCCACTTGCTGCAGCATCTCCCTGGAGCACCCTGGGCTGGCTGGCTCCTCCCGATTATCTGTGTCCTGCTCCCCGTGCTGCTCCTTGCTCCATCCACAGGCCCAGATGCCCAAAGGTTCAATACTCCTTTCCCAAGCCATCCTGGCAGATTTTGTTTCAGCCTTGCATCGGTTTGCCTTTGCTGGCTGCAGTTGGCTTGGCAATACCATGGTGGAGCCATCTCCAGAATAAATGAATAACCCTCATGTGAGTGGACACATCTGCTGCTCTAAGGGATGTTCAGGACCAATAAAACATGTCCTAAATTGTCTCAGTGGAGAGAAGAAACAACCTTCAAGTGGTGATCCTGTATTTCTGCAATCCAGAGCTGGAAACCTTAAATTCCTCCCACCTGGGGTTCTCAACCCCATTAATAATCTGAAATAAGACAGAGTCTGTGCCCAGCAGAGCTTCCAGCAAAGTCAGACAAGCTAAAGCAGCATGCTAGATAATAGCTGAGGGTTGGAGGGAGTGGGGGGACCCGGGTGAAGGGAAAGAGATGTAAAGGACTGTTGGAGGGAATGATGGATTTGACAGAGGAGAGGAAAGACAGTCTGGGGAAAAGGAGAGGAATGTGTCCAAAATAGTGGCAGCATGGCTGAAGAAATAACACTGACAGAGAAGAGACTGAGGGAATTGGAGAATGAAAGGGCTGTGAAATAAAAAATCTGCACATAATAGTGGAGATTTGGAAAGGTCTTTGCTGGAGATCACGTGGAGCTAACCAGGCATAAGAAGCAAAAAGTCCAATGGGTGCATTCAACATGGTACCAGTAAAAGACAATAAAGTAGAATTGATCACCTGGGAGCAGAGACACGGAGGTAAAATGTCTACAGACAGAAAACACCAGCTTTTATCTAATGAGGACAGGAGGTAACTTTGTGGCTTATGAACTTTTTAATATTGTGAATGAGGTAAAAGGGGGATTAGTTGGGTTAATGAGTGAGGAGTCTCAGTTTAAATAAGTATGTATACATCGATAGACAGACATTCCACAATCCAAACAAAAGGATGAAAACCTGCTGAAAACAGCTGGGGCCTTTCCAGTGCAGCTCTGGTGTGACAAGGAACCATCACCATCCACGGAGCACTGAGAGAGCTGAGCTGTTTGATGTGTCAGGGTCAGGAGAACAGGAGAATGGCTGACCCTCAATCCAACTCACTACCAAAAAAAAAAAAAGAATTAAAACATTTGAAAATTCTTTGTTTTCTTGGCTTGTATTTCTCAGATGGGGGTCAAGGCACTGTGCAGCACGGGTTGCAGAGCAGAAATGCTGCTGCACAGGTATCAGCTGTGTTCCTTCTGAAACACAAAAGCCATTTTGCCTTCCATCTCCCATTCCCTAAAGGGAAGTTACAGAAAAAAAGGTGTTAAACCATCCCTTCTTCGATACCATCATATCATATATTTGTATCAGTTAATTAATGGGAAATATTCAGATTTCATACCTTTAGTGTCTCAGCAAGTTCACAGAAGGTACCCTGAGACATTTAATCTTTGAGTTTGTCTTTATTTAATAGAAGTGTTTAATAGAGTCTGCAAAGCTGTTCAAACCACAGTGTATCAGCACATAATAAACCACAAGGGAACTTTGGGGTTTTTGTGCCAATTAAACATTGATAGCCCTGGATTTGGAGGGCTTTCACCTCAGAGTTTGATTTTGGCTCTGCTAGTGAGCAGTAGCATTAACACACACCTCTCAGCTTCACCACTAAATCAAATGAGGCCCAAGCCATCACAGGCTGGAGGGATCCAAACTTTCCCAAATGTCAGTGGTGATTCTGGGCTTGAATTTAATTCAAACCTACTCCTAACAAGAAAAGAGAAGGTATTAGAGCAGCACTCCTGGATTTAGGCATGACAGCAGCTGGAGAAGGATGGAGACCTTTCTGGGAACGACAAAAGGAGGTCAAGCCCGTGTATGAAGCACGTGCTGACAGCAGAGGATAATTTACTTCCCAAAGTGCTGGTGATCCCAGCTCTGCCCCTGCCTATGGTTAGAGAAAGGAGGAATAGTTTGCTGGCAGTGGATGTGGAGTTCTGAATGACAGGAGTTTGACAGGCTGGGAGCCCCTGCTGCACAGCAAACCTGGGAACAGGGTCAGGAGTGTGGCCTGTGAGGTGACTTTAGCACAGCCAACTCTATCTGCATAACAAGTGTTCCGATTCTAATCATTATTTATAACCCCCACTGCGCCTCTCACCTGAGGAGCACAAAAAAAAGCTTTCAAAGATGGTTGCAGCTTATTTACAATGGCTCCAATGGCTCGTAGCACTCTCCAGATGCATGTTAAAGCAGCAATAAAGGAAGCAAAAGCATTTTTAAAATCTGCTTTTAGAGCTGTGCATTGGTGACATGTATTTAAATCATCTGCACGCCATCAAGCATGGGTTCAAATTTAAATGTCATTGTAAAGCTTTTTCTCTCATCCCTTCACACAGTCATTTGTCATCTTCCAATTCATGCAATGAAAAGGAAGTGAACAGAAAATTAGACAAACAAATAAAAGTCTATGTTTTAATGCAAAATGCAACCCTGGATGCCTCTTGCTGTAAGTTTTTTTTAAAATATTCAAGAAGAAGAGGGACAGAAAACAAAGGAAAACTGCTGTTAAAAGACACATTTGACAAAGTAAAAGTCTTTCTCTTTGCTTAGATGTTAAAAGTAATAATGAAATGAAATAATCATTATTGCTGATCATCTGTCTGCCAAAGTGGGTGTTTACCTTCCTATTTATTATCCACCTTGTTGTGATAAATCTGAATTAGCACTGGAGGGACCAGAATTAAGTTGTAGGGGTTTTTTCCTGGTCTTTAATTCCAAACCCATGAGAGGAGCTTCACTTCCCAGATCACTGAAATGCCTTTTTTTTCCTGTCAGTCTGTCAAATTGACTTACATATTCCAATATATTTTTTTTTATATTCCAATTATTTTTGCAAGCATTCCCAGTTTATGCTTCCTCAAGTTATAGCATTCCTCTGAATATGAAAACCTCTGTCCCTCTAATGCTTCTTTTGACCAGTAATCTTATTTTTTGCTTAGAAAAAATATTAAGAGCAGAATCCATAAGTAATCAAATATGGTTTCCATAGCTGTCAACACTCTTAAAGCATTGTTTCAGTTTTGCATTGCTATGGAATCTATAGAGCAGACACAGATTATATGATATCAGTGATAAAATAATGATTATCTGTAGTCACAGGGCCAAATGTTTGACTTCTAAGGCACGAAACATTGGTGCTGATGGCAGAATGTAATCTGCCTTTTCACCTTGAGGGCAAAAATATTTCAACTCAATTTTAATGCTGGTTGATGGTAAGCAAGAGCTTTCTGATTACAGTCCTTTATTACTGAATATTTGTTTTGCCTTATCAGAGTGAAAGTTTTGCAGTTTTCCCCAAAATGCAAAGCTTCTGCAGTCTTGGGGTTGAGATGAGGATTGTTATTCTTCTACAAAAATAATCAGCGCTCAAGTCAGACCCAGATGTAAAAAAAAAAAAAAAAATTAAAAAAATAATAGGTTATAATACCAAAAGAAGCATGAAAAGGACTCAGAGTGTTCTTTCCAGAAGTCTCATCATTCAATGCCAGACCCAGGCTTTGAGGAAACTTTGAGTAATAGATTTACTCACAAAATCCATAAACTTCAATAAAATTAGTTATGAGATTGAATCCCAAAGCATCTCAAACTGGGAGATTTGGCTTTTTCTGTGGGGTTTAAGTCAGGATTAATTTGTACCCAAGATAAAATATGCAATTTCATCACCAGAATAAGTCTCAAAGTCAACACCAGTAATGGAAAAAGGACCTGGAGAGTCCCACCTGCTGCCCAAATCCTGCCACTGGCACAAAGGTGGAGGCAGGACCAGGAGAGATGTGAAGACAAAGAGAAATTATTTCAGACTGGAAGGGAATAGGTTTAGATTGGATATTACAAAGACATTCTTCCCTGAGGGGGTGGGCAGGCCCTGGCACAGGGTGTCCAGAGAAGCTGTGGCTGCCCCTGGATCCCTGGCAGTGTTCAAAATCAACAGAATAGCAAACAGAACTGAGTAGAAAATGTAAAAAAAATATTTCTGCAGTGCTCATGAATGAAAAAGCCTCATAAGGAACCTGACTAGGTGTGTAAACACATTGGTTAACTAAAGAACACAGGTTTAGGTGTCTGTAATCAGCTGAGGTGCTTAGGAGTTAATTTGACATTCATGGAAGTTAAAGGTTATTTGGTCTAGAAGAAAGAATAATATGAACAGCTCCCATTCAGCATTCCTAACAGAGCTGGAGGAATAATCTGCTCTGAGAATTTGGCCTCTGGTTCTGTTTTCCAATTACCCCCAGGCAGATGGTGATTTTGTTTTATTTATTCACTATTGGAATTATTTGCTGGATAGGCTCAGTAAACAATTCTCACTTGATACACTGCCAGTGAGCAGTTTCCCTGAGATCTCCAGTGCTTGCTCTGAAGATGCAGCAATAAGATGCAAAGACCACCTGGAATCTCTGTGGTCTCTTCTGGGATGAGCAGATGCCTTAGAAGCAGGTTTCCAAAGAAAAAAAGAAGGGTGTTTTCAGTTTCAACATTCCCTTTCTAGGAATATTTCTGAGCTGTTTCCCATGAGCAAATCTAACAGTCATCCCAAAGCCTAGAATTAGCCCAGGGACACAAAACAGCACTGGAGCTCCCTGAGGTCTCTGTTTTCATATCCCTGCTCAGAGCTGGGGCTTTTGGCTCTTCCTTCATGTGTCAGACACTCACCAGAACAATGGTCAGCGTGGAGGAAATGCTAAGCAGCCTATGGCTGCATACCCAGGCCTCTCAAATGTTTTACTGTCCATTAAAATAAAAGCTTGTCAGAGAAAAATGACATTAAAAATAATAAGCTCCTGTGTACAGGCCTGCCTGTCCCTCTGCCCAGGCTGTCCCCACCCTCCCTGGTGACCCAGCATCTCTCCACACATCTCATTCTTCTGCTGGGAGAGGCTTTTAGATGCTGAATTCCCTCGACCCCGAGGTTCCCCACTTTGGAAAACCCACACCACCCACCACTTAGCAGAGCTGAAAGGCAGGCACAGGTCCTTGAATGGGGAAGGTTGTCCTTTGTCTGTCAAGAAGATGGATAAATAGATAATACTGGAGAAGCTGTTTAGTTTCATGCTTGGATTCCACTGCATCTGAGCAGCACTGAGATATTATAAATACTTGAAAATAATCTGAATCAATATAGCCTAGGGAAATTCCCATCAGATTTCACATCTCACATAACAACTGCATCTGTCTGAGCAGGCAACCTAAAATATTCACACTCCAGTTCTGTTTTGAGGGATTATTCACCTAACACAGAGGAGTCTACTGATCCCATTAATTCTTTAAAAAAGTGCACACCTATTTATGAAAAATATTTTGCAGTGTGAGTACCCCCTATATAAGTTGCCAATGAATCGTGAGCCTGCTCCACTTTTCCAGATATGGATTTCCACCAGGCAGAAATAAAGTACAAAATTACTTTTCTTATTTTATGGGCCATGAGAAAAATCACCGATCTCAGGACTAAAAAGCTGGCCAGCAAAGCAAATGACCATTCAAAGGAGAATTATAGAAGCATAAGGAATTGCCAATAAATAACACACTGATATTAAAAGCACAGGGGGAGCTACCAAGCACATCAGAGAAAAAAACAATGTTCTTAATGCTGAGATCCTAAACAACCCTGGCAGCAGCTCCCAAGAGGACAAACCCATATATTCCAGTGACTCTGAAAAGGTCATTGGGTTTTCTTAATGAGCAGCCTGGAAATCAGCATCTGTACATAAATGCAGAAATATATAAAGCCAGGAGCTGTGCCTCATGACAAGCTTGTTGAGCTTTGAAGTAATATTGAACTGGCATTTCCCAGGGTAGGACAGGGCAGGAACTGAAATTGTTGAATCAGTGAAAACTCGGGGGGATTGTAACTCAGTGTTCACAGAATGCCAGCATGGCTTGGGTTGAAAGAGACCTTAAAGTTCAGCTTGTTCCACCCCCTGCCATGGGCAAGGACACCTTCCAGTATCCCAGGCTGCTCCCAGCCCTGTCCAACCCGGCCTTAGGTTGCCTAAATGTGGATGTCAAAACTGAGAAAGACCAAGTTACTTCTCTTGGAAGGCTGGGCTGGGAGCTGTGACAGCCTGGACATCTCTGGAGAGCCACCAGCACATCCTCCTGACGGGGCTGTGCAACAACTTCTGGAGAATAATTCACTGCTGAACTGGGGCTTCTCACAGCATCACACTCTCCTGCCTTTGCCTGGTGTGGCACAGGGGAATCTGGAATGTGTTTGTGGAAGGATTGAAGAGTTGAGATTTTTCTCTCATTTGGATGCTACAGGGAAGTGTGGAGAGGCAGGAATTCACACCGGCCAGCCTGAGGTGATGAGCTGGGCTAATTTGACTCTCTGTAATTAAAGGGGAAGCAGCCTGAATGCTGGGAAGCAGCCTTTCAACCAGGAACCTAATTTAGCTGCTCCAAGTCACACTGAGAGCTCTCCCTACTCCCCATTGATTACAGAGGGAAGTAAAGGAGATCAGGTAGCAAAGGGAATGGATTAAATTACCTGTCTGAAATTGCCTGGTACAAATACCTGCAAAGTGCCCTAGAACAGAAAGATTAGCACAATTTCCAGGAGGCATAAAAGACCTTGAGCTGCATCCAACGAGAACTGCACAATCTTTCCAACTGCTGCTGGTTTTTAGTAGCTGCTGCTAAAAATTCACTGCACAAAACGTTGTTCAAATGCTCTAGAATGGGTTAGCAAAAGAAAGTAAAATGAAAAGTGACAATTAACACCAATATCCTGGATATATTTATTTTTCCTACACTTCAAATCAGAGCACAGGTATGACAGAGAAGTACAGCAGAGGTGCTAAAAGGGAGAACTTCTCGTGGCAAGCGTAGGTGTTAGCAATGGAAAATTTAGGATTTAGAAAATAATTTTACAACAGTGTTGGAGGATGATGTCCCCTTTATAAGATAAAAAACCTCGTGAAACAAAGATTAAATAAATACCATTCAAAATAAAAATGAGAAGCATAATGATTACATTTTCAATTTCTTCCACAGCCTGACAACAGACCTGACAAGTTATCACAAAGGCTGAAAACAAACAAACAAAATATTTGTTTTTCAATAAAAGAAGTGGGGGAAAAAACAAAATTTGAAATCACTGAAAAGTTTCCTTTCAACTTCAGTGGTACTGACTCATGAATAACCTTTGGCTAAGAAGTTTTAGATATAACTTCATGACCATAAAGTTTATCAGTCCTTCAGATACTATAAAATGGAAATAGATTTTCTTACACAAGCAGGTGTCATAGAGCAGTTTGACTCTTTCTTTTACAGCACTTTGGTACAAATTCTGCTTGGAAATGGAATCTGTTCTAAGTTAAGTTTGATGTGTGAGAAAAATCCTGAGTCCGTGGGTATTTAGGGACACACCCTGCTTGCATTAGCAGAGATTATGCCCAATGTTTTCCCTGTTTGGGCTAATTGAGCTCCCCTGGCACTGCAGAGACACTGCCCCAGAAAACCTCTCCCAAGATGGATTTACTTTCATGGCTCTTCTCTTCTTGTTTCATCCCTGTAGAGCTGTAGCTGGCAGAGGCTCATTTTACAAAATCTCTCTCTGTTGATTTCTGTGCCCACCATGTGGTCCCTGTTCACTGGAGCAAAGGCATTTTCCTGCCATCTCCCAGTCCTCCAAGTCCTGTTACTGGAAATGAAGTTTCGATGTCTCAGGCACTGGCACGGCTGCTCCTGCCCATGGAAGATGGAAGCACTAAACTGTTAAATTAACAGCTGCAAAGAACTCACAGAATTGGGATGAGAGCAAATGAACATGACTCCAAATCATTCCTCCTGAGCAGAGCAGGCCCCTGGTGCTGAGGGCACAAAGCAATCAGCCTGGCCAGGCTGGAATTCCACACCAACCCCGATTCCACCTCCAAGACCAATCAGTTTAGATGAAACACTTGGAGGGAGAAAAATAATCTTGCAACTGATGGAAAAACCTTAAAAAACCACTGTGAAATGGAGGGGTTTTTTTAAGCCCCACATTGCTGCTCAGCTGGCGGTGTTTTTTTCTGGGCTGTTTCCCCCATCCCTACAGGATGATATAAAAGTCAGCGCTTCATTGAACTCCCTAATAGCCAGCACATATTTCCTTCGCAACCCCAGCGCTGCCTCTCGCTATGAGCTTTCTCCTAAGCAGCATGACACAACATATTGTAAAGGGAAAATGATAATTAGAAGGAACATTCGAGCAGAGGAAGTTGTCTGGAAAAATGCTTTAGTTAAATGAAGCGGTGAAGATTGTTTTTAACTTAATCTGTTAAACACACTCACCCGCATGCACACGCCGATCTGCCCCAGCTCAGGAATGTCTGCTCACGGCAGAGCTGCTGCCCGTGCACGGAGCACAAACCCAGGCAAGCAGGAGACAATTCCTGCCTTTATTTTACAGAGATTAAATGGAAATGAAGAGGGATTAAAGGCACATAAAGTATCCGAGTTCAGGAGGGAAGTGCTGCCAGAGCCACTGCTGTGACCCAGCTCTGTCACACTCTGTGCATGCCCTGGCTGCCCCTTCCACCAGCCCAGGGACATTACAAGGCTGTGACCCACAGTGCCAGGGAAAATCTGCATCACCACTGGGAACACAATTCGGTTTGGATGCTTGAATCTTGCTTTCAACACAGAACCATTCTTCTCATGGACTGGTGTTTAAATCATTGGTAATTTCAGATAAACATGTATTAGGGATAGATGATAAGACACATCTGATACAAATTACAAATACCAGAGAGAGAAATAAATAGAAGTTGTCCTGAGGGAAAGAAAAAAGGAAAAATCTATTGCCCTGACAGTCAGTTACTGTTTGAATCTTTGAAATATCTTGTGGGTGGGATGGTGGGAGACAATGGAAATCTAAAACATCCCATTTATTTAATTAATCAGACCACTGCAACACCAATATCTCCTCTACTCAGAAATGTTTTGCTTTTGTATAGAAGAGGGAACCATGATTTTATTTCAGACCCAGTTAATGTGGGCATGGAGGAGACGAGCATAGAAGTCCATTTTTCAAACAATAAGGATCAATTTTCCTTTGGAAAAGTTCACTCTTCCAACAGTGATGGTTCTATAAAAGCTGCAGGGATGCCAGGCTTCCAGAAGTGCCCAAGTGAAAGGAGGTTGCACAGTGTGGGAAAGGGGGCCAAAATTGTTTAATAGAAGTTGTTTTCAGGTAAATCTCCATCCCATAATTGTCATGAAATGACGGGGAGGGTTCTCTGTGTGGAGATCCAGGGATGAGATAATGAACAGCCAAGCTGGGAATGACAGTGGTGTAGAGAAGAAAGCAAATGGTGCTGGAAAATGGGATTATGTTGGAGAGGGGTTTTCCTGCTGCTCATAGCTCAGCCTCAGCCTGCAGGTGTAGTGCAGAATGAGTCCAACATAGAACAAATTTTCTCTAAAACTGTGATTTTTTTTTTCTCTTTTCTGTCAATACAGAAAATATTTCTGCTAATGCAGTAAGATTTCTTTGCTGGTAACCTTCTATTTTCTCTTTCTGCCCTTGGTTTTCTTTTGTCTTCAAGCACAGAGAGAAGAATTTGAAAGCAGGGCTGGGTTTCAGCTCTTTGTTGGTGGCTCAGGGCAGTGTAGCTCAGCTCATTTGTGCTCAGGCTCCTTTCCACAGTGCTGCAAAATCAGCTTGGGACAGGGCAGCTGTGGGTCACTGCTAAAATCATTTTCCTTCATAGTTTTTCAAAAAGCTTTTAGAGTAACATGACAATTGCCAGCATGGATAAGGATCAGTGATGGTTTCACCGAGTGACTTACCTCTGGAAATGATCAAAAAAGAAACTTCATAGGAAAATATAAAACTTACCACCCAAGAAAATACTGTAACAAATCCCTACTGTGATAGTGAGTAAATCTAGAGAAGAGCCCTTAATACATCTGGAAACTTCCCTCTTGATTAACTATTACAGTTTTGGATATTTTAATGGTCCTCTTTGAATCTAGCTAGAATTGAGGTACTTCTACATGGGAGATTAGATGAATCTTGTCACTCCTGGCCAAGCCTCACCCTCTGCATCCTTCCACCCATTGCTCAGATTAATTGCCTTGTCCCAGAAGGTGTGAGAGACTGTTCACTGAGTGCAGTGTCTGCCCACAAATCTGCTCTTTCACAAAGCTGTGTAAATCTCAACTCCTCTCACTCTGCAAAAGAAGCCGATTCCTTGTGGCCAAATGAGAAGATGAGAGGACAATCCAACACTGTTTTGATGGGCCCTGATTAATTAGCTGCTCTTTCTGGATGGAAATGCCAGGGGTGATCCTGCATTAGAAGGAAAGGAGTCATGGGAGGTTATACTCTCCAGCAGAACTTTTATAGCAGACTCTCAGCACAAATGATACATTTCTCCTTGTTGGGTTTTATGTTTCCTGTAAATTTTGTGCAGTTAGAAAATGGCACCTTCATCGCCCTGGCGACCCAGACACAGTTGCAGGGGTTATTTCTTTTCCTGACACCTCCTATAAACAAATTTGTTTCTTTTTTTTAGTTATTTTTTCCCCCTTTCCTTTTAGAAATGTTCCCATCACAATGGGGTCCAAATTCACTCTTTATGCAGGCAAAAGGTGTTCATAGATGACAGGGAGAAATACTGCAACTACTCAGTGAGGAATCCCAGTACCTTTAGTCAGGTTGCAGCTTGGTTGACTTTGGCATTGATATGGGCTCCCTTGTTTGTCTTTCTAGTTTAAGCATTTGTTCCTAAGGAGAAAGGACAAGTTTTGGTCTTTAACTCTCAGCTCATGGATAAACTGTCCCTGAAATGCCTTGCTACAAATCCTGAAGCAAGTGGAAATTGTTATTTTGCTATGTCTAATGTGAAACAACACAATTTCTTTCTTTTTTTTTTTTCTCTCTCATAATGCTTATACCTAAAATTCAGAACAATGGTTTACATCCAAATGAGTCCTCTGATACCCCAAATACTCAAAGCTGGCTCTTTTTTTTTTTTTTTTTTTTTATTTCTGGACTGACAAATGGGCTCATGGTACCATGAGGGCTTCATGTGGCAGGAAAACATCCATGAAAATGGCAGAAGTGCCAGCAGCAGAGAGTTCAAGCTCTGGCACCTGACTGTGCTCCTGCCTTTGCAAGTCCCTGCAGCACATGTGAGAACTGTGCAGCAGCCAGTTTTTCTGATTTGTTTTTCTGCTCTTGAACTTTACCCACTGCCTTCAGCATCCTTTTGAGAGCTCAGAAGACTCAATATTTTAGCTTTTTTCTAGAAGAATCTGTTGCAGAGGGTGCTGTAACAGTACCCACTGCCCACATGACCCATCCCTCATTTTTAAGGACAGTACATCAGCCAGATGGAGTAAAACACAGTTCTGAAAGTACATCTGGTGCTGTGGATACCAGGCATTATCTGAAGGCTGAAAAAGTCCATTTTCTGCATCAATGGCAAAAAATAGGACAGAGAACAGCACTGACTTTAATAGGAGCAGGACAGGCTGCAGCTTAAAAGGAATCTGCTCCAGATGACCAGTCTGAGCTGGTGATTTATTACTGCTCCTGCCACCCTGGTGCTGTAGGAGATGCTGTGTTTGGGTGAAAGTCTATATGGGCTGTCAGAAGTGTTGCTCGTGTGCTTTCTCTCCTTTAATAAGGCTAAACACTCTGACACCTCCTACCCAGGAATATTTACTGCTACAGCCACAGAGAAGCATCAAATTAAATTTTCCAACCAAGACAGGCTTCCTCCAGCCCTATTAGAACATTACAGATATTCTCAATGACAGTTAAGGAACTTGAGACCATCAGCATTTATTGTTAGCTTTGATTTCTGGGTAAAAAGTAATAAATAAAATCCAAATTCAATAACTGCTCTCCTTGCAAAACATGTGTCACCTACCAAGATCCATCACACATAGGCAGGTGCTACAGCACTCTCATTTGTACTTTGTCTGCAGGTGGCAAACTAAACCCAGGAAATAAATGTACCGTAACAGAAAAGTTAAATGTTCAAGAAAAATTAAAAGCTAAACAAGCATTTTCACATCAGAGGATCTTTGACTTTACTGCCAACACAGCCACTGTACAGAAAAACTTCAGAAGGACTTCAGCTCATGCCATGAAGATTTTTTCCAGTTGATGTAAAATACTTTCCTCCCCTTCCAGATTACTTTCCCCCTACTTTAACCTCCATGATGGTAGTGGAAGCAATTTTATCATTGTCTTTATTTCCATCAGGGAGTCCTGGATGCTCCTTCTCCTTCCAACTCCTTGGAAGTCAGGAATGGCAGACACAAAACCTGTGTTAGAACAAGATGTGCTCTCCTGGAGACATTGCTCATCCTTAAAGGATAGTGAATAATTTCTTCCACTATTTCTCTTTCATCAGGGAAATAATTATCTGTGCTGGACTGTGACAACTTGTAGAAGAATAATAAAGCAAACAGTAAGTAGGAATGTGAATAAATAGAATGAGTCAATATTGCTTTTGTTAAGTCAAATTGTGGCCAGAAATCTCCTGGAGTTCTTTGAGGGTGTTTATGAGCTCGTAAACAAAAAGGATTGGTCAGCATAGCACAGCTGTATATCCACAAGATTTCCATTAAATTTCCTCACAAGGGGTCTTAAAGAACTGAGACCTCCATGGGATAAAAGAGCTGCTCAATTTGTGCATTAACAACTGGTTATAATATAAGGAACAAAAGGTAAGGATGGTTTTTACTGGTTTTCAACAAGGCTGTAAAAGGTTGTCTGCTTGAACTGTTTTTATTCAGTAGTTCTACGTAAGCTCAAAATGAGGAGGAATGTGGCAAATTGCTGAGGGTGGAAATGCCTTTGTTATAACCAGACTTGAAGTTTATTTCAAACAAGCGTATAGAGCTCCCAGGACATACAAAAATAGTAGAAGAAATACATTGGTTGGGAATTTATGACTGGATAGATTATAGGAGTCTGGACTGTGTTAAATAGGCAGTGATGATTCAACTGTAGTGGATGAAGAAAGATAAAAGATGAGATAAACCTATGAAATTTTTGGCTGTGGGGAGAAGATGAACATGGAGAGATGACTCCATTTCTTTCAGTATTAAAACAGGGATGTATATAATGAAAAGAATTGGAAACAGGGTTAAAGTAAATAAAAAAATATCTATTTTTAGCACAAAGTAAAGAATTGTTTGAGGAGCTCATTGTCCCAGGATATTTCAGTGGCTGAAACTGTGAACAGATTGGAAAAAGATTCATTGAGATAAGCTGCTGTTGTTGCACAAAGCTATTACATCTATTACACATTATACAGCCCAAAAAGCCCTGAACTCCAGAAGCTGGGAAAATCATCAATTTAAAATTACCTTTCTTCTTGTAGATTCCATCCTGGAGAACCTGCTGTCATTCCCATCAGGAACAAGACAGGGAGCTGGTCTTTGATCCAGCATAGTACAGCAGTTCTTCCATTTTCATGGGGGTAATTCCATAGCACGGCCTGCCTGGCACATGAGGTACCTGGAGGGGAACTGGGCCACAGCTGGACCTGGATAGGGGTAGGAGGTTGCAATAATTCTGGATTTTATACCCATTTATACCTCAGCATGCTTGCATTGTGTCTTCAATATACCTTGCTTCATACCACGATGGCATTTTCTCTTTGCAGCGATATAACACCATTCAGAAAATGGTCTGGTTAAATAAAGCATTGCCTATCTGTATATAAAAAACAAGTTTTCCTCATCTTAATGGTGCCATTGGAGAGAGATAACTGGTTGTTTAGAGGATGAGGTCATGGTGGACTCAAACTCAGTATGGGAAACCAGGGATGTTTATCAATAGGGAGACTTGGAGGCTAAAAAAGTGATGAAAAGGAGTTGATGAACTGTGACCATGAGCCTCAAACCTGCCCTCTCTTCCCTTCTGATACTGTAAAAGGATTAGGAGTTTTTGGAAGGTGCTTGGCTGTGAAGGACATCCAGAAAACATCCTGCTCTTGCCTCTGTTCAAAGATCACTGGAGTCAAAAGATGCTTTTCTGCAGCACTTTGTGCTCAGGCTTCAGTTCCCAGAGCAGATTATCCATGACAGATAGCTGGCAGGGAGGCAGTGCTGTGCTGCCTTCCTCAGCCATTAATTGCAGATCCCAATCAGCCGCCCAGATAGCAAAAACAGGAACAGTTTTCCACTCCCTGAGCCTGGCTTAGCTCAATCTCTGTCCTGCTTTCCTCCCCATTGCCCCTCAGAGCTTCTAAACTGATCCAACTCCATCCCTTTTCTCTTTCTCTGTGACTGGTGTTTGCTGGAAACCTCTTCCCTGGGAGGTGACACTTGCATGCTACCAATGAACAAAGACAGCAGATTTTTGTGTGCTGGCTCTCAGCTCCATCCCACAAGGGGCTGCTGTTTCAGGATTGTTTGGGAGTGTGTGAGTTTCCTTGTCACAAAGGTTGGGTAATGAAAGGGTACAGAAAACAGCCTGAGATCTGCTACTGGAGACATGTAATTATTGCTGATCTCGAGGGAGCTTGTGAGTTGGGGTTTCTTTGTTATTGTTTGTGCTATGACTGTTGTATCTGGGTGTTTACCTTTCAGCCTCATCCCATATCTAACAAGCTAAAAAGACAGATGGATCAGCAGGATTTCTAAGGGGAGCAGAGTGTGGTGGAGTGTTCAGTGCCCTGTGCTGCTGTGGGAGTGTTTCTGAAGGCACAGGATACAGGTGACTGCAGTTTACCTGAGGGGCAGTTTGGGTTTGTTCCTGTCCTGTATTTTTACCATGTAACAAACACATCACGACCCAAGGCTGTGGGGTGAAATGACACCCTTAGAGAAGCAAAATCCATATGAATGTTCAACACTGCTAATGCAGGAACATACACCTTTACATTTCCAATGTATCCCCACTTTCACTTGGCTTTAGCAAAACACAAGGGCAGATGATTCCCCAGCCAGGTATGAGCCCTCCAGATACCAGAGGCCACGTGTTTTCCACCAGAGGATTGACATCCTTGCAGTGGGTTGGAGTGAGAGCCAACCTCTCAGCCAGGAATTATTAGAAACAAGATATCAGCATTGGTCCATTAAAAATTATAGCAATTTTCTCAATATAGAGATTACTACTCTGTGTATCTGCCTGGAGGGGAGAGCACTAAGTGAAGCTTTAAGCTTCAACTCTGTATCCCCATCACACATCACACCCTTCAAAGACCTGGGAACATCCATCAGCTGAGACTTCAGCGGGGTGGAACCCAAGGATGAACCTGTGGCTTTTCTTTTGTGAATCTCCTACATCCTGAGGCAGACCAAATTTATTAAACACACAAAATTACCTCAGCAGAATTACAGCATGGCAGACTGATTTCAGCTGCTCTTCAGCAGCACTCCCTGCTTTGTGGGGCCACGAGTTGTGTGTATTTGCAGCACCTAAAGTGAGGTGATATTTTGGGTGCCTCATTTCAAATGTATAGGACTAAAAGACACAACTCAAAACTTTGTGACAGTTTCCATGAAAATTTCTCCTCATTCCTTCCTCTCCCCATAACAGACAGTGCTGAGTTGTGGTTCAAGTCTGATATTGAAGTTTAGATGTGTTTACTCACTTTTTCTCATTTGTTTTTAGAAAAAAAACCCAAAGCAACAAGAGAACAACCCCCCTTTTTTTTTTCCATTCCTCTTGGGAAAAGTTTTGACACACATAGTGCTAGAAAATTTCCATGATAGAAGAATTTCTGCTGTCTGAAAATCCACAGAAAATCTGAGAGAAATACCACGTATTTTTGCATCCAGACATCCCTTTAATGAAAATGCCCTATCGTGGGACTAAAATAGTGCACCTGTAAATTGTTGCTGGCTTTGAGCTGGATTCCACTTGCACACTTGTTTATCTGCAACTGCACGGAGAACGGGTGAGTTGAAAGGCAAGGAATGGTGCACACCTACTGGAGATGGATTGTGAAGGTGCAGAGTGTATTTAATTTGCAGGAAAATACACCAGGACCAAGATCTGAGCACTCAGGTGAAAAGCAGAGGCCGCTGCAGCCAGGTTGGGAGCAAAGGGGGAAGGAGGCCTCAGAGTTGAGAGGAAAGCAGATTTTGTGACTAAACTCCGGTGAAAATGAGCTGTGATCCATCAGGAGCGAGAGTCTGGCACTTGCCTCACCTTCATCCGTGCTGTTTCCTCTCCTGCTGCTTGAAGATAGCCAAGAGCTTCCTTTTTAATCAAGGACCATTGGAAAGCACCAGCGGGCTCCCACTCACAACGCATTGATTGGCTTCCAACCGCAGTGACAATTGCATCCTGTAATCAAAACAGCAATCATTAACGGCACGATTATCCCCCCTCCACACACACACACTCACACACACTCACACACACTCCTGGAGCAGGAGGGATCACTCTGAAATGCAGAACACAAACCATGCACACGGTTCTGCTGGCTGGGCCTCGTTCCAGGCGGATCCTTTGCCAGAGGTCCTGGCAGGGCAGGTGTTGGCGGTGGAGTTTGAGGATTAAGACTGGAAATCAAAAGGCAAAGCTAAAGGAGTTGAGAGGGAATCCAGGGTGATGCAATCGTCACTTGTTCTCGGTGCCCCCCATGCCATCCCTGCTGCTTGAACACCCCTGAGCTCTGCCTGAGCTCTTGGCACTGGGCTGGAATTGCCTTCCCTCAGGTTCCCTTCCCCATCGCTTACGGCCATGGGGGAAGGTGGAATTTTGGGGGTGTCTGACTTTCTGAAAGCTTGGAACACAGCTGGGACAATTTATTCTGGAGACACCAAGCCCTGCTACCAGATTCCCTTTCCTTGTTTTTTGTCCTCACCTGCTTTCAGCTCCCTTTCAGACATTTCAGTGCTGCAGAGGCTGTTCTCTCTCCACACCCAGCACATGGACAGGGTCTCTTCTGTTCTGTCTCCTTTGGACACTCACCTCCACCAGTGGCTCAGATTATTCTTTTGCACATCTGTCTTTTCCTTTCTTTTTTTTTTTTTTTTTTTTTTTTGAGTGTTAAATAAATCTCCACAGAAAACTTATACAGATGAAAAATGAATTCTTCTAACCTTTACACATCCAAATCAGAAGAATAACATAGATGTTAAAGAATCAACGTTGTCTTCAAACCCAATTTCTTGTTAGAGTTGTGTTGACAATGAACCTCACAGTTTCCTCTAAAAGCAGGAGAAAAAAATAAGAGTTAGGTAAAATCTCTATGTACTTTACTTTGAGCTGTGTTTGACGAAATAGAAAACTTTTTTCACCAGCCAAAATCTGGTATTCCTTTAGATATTTGTCTTCATTTTACTCCCTGATGATTCAAAAAATATTTGCAATGAAGGTTAATATTTAAAGGGGGGTATTTTAGAACTGAGATATTGCAAAGTGGTGTTCTGAAATGCCAAAAAAGAAAAGTAATGGCAGACTCAAAATCCACATTTGTACTTTCTTTCTTCCCATCAAAGATATGCACTGAGTTGAAACTTACTTTGTGTATAATTTTCATCCCTCTAATTTTCTGTTTGGGATCTTTGCACATTTACTCCTTGTAAACAGCCATCCATTCCTCATAGTTGTATATTTTTTTTCCCTTAACCATCCTTGGGGGAGTCAAATTCTAGAGGAGTTTGTCTTAGATCAACTTATACATTTCTTTGTTTATGGAGCAGTGCAGATCCAACCAGCTGCAGCATCTCTCCAGCACCAAACTAACTTCACACATACATTTGTAGAAGATCAGGATAAGATGTTGCTTTATTTTCCATCTCTGGGATATTATGAAATATTTTTCAGACCTGGAATGAGATGGAGATAGAGAGTTTACAACATATTATTCACAAGCAAATCTCTGGACAATAAGAACATTAATTCTCTTTACTGCAAAGCGTCTTCTGGAAATGCTGCATGGTATAATCTGCTGATTCTTTCTTTCACTTCTCACCTGGTTTCCAGGACTTTAGAGGTGAAGAAGACTCTTGTATAAAATAATCAGTATGAGACAGAAACACAAGAATAGAAATCCATCACACTGTGAAAAATATTTCCCTGTCAGCCTGTGTCAGACCGACTTATTAGCAAATCATTAGCAACAAGCAAATCTCCAGAGTTTGGAATTTCTTTCCATTCATTCCAGATAAATATTTAAATGTGTTTGTCTTTATTACATTTCTCTGGGTTTATTCTAATGTATTTGGCCTGTAAATCAGACTGAGGATTTTGGAGTCTGAAACAGCTTGACAGAGCCCACAAACTAAATGCAGAATAAATTAGTGGTGCCTGGTGGTTGTGCTGGCTTGACAAGGGACGGTGTTTGAAAAATCCTTAGATTTACAGCCTACTGGGGAAGAAATTAGAAAAGTAGAATAATAGAATCACAGAATAGAACAGACATTAAATCTCATCTCCTTCCACCCCCTGCCATGAGCAGGGACACCTCCCACTGTCCCAGGCTGCTCCAAGCCCCGTCCAGCCTGGCCTTGGGCACTGCCAGGGATCCAGGGGCAGCCACAGCTTCTCTGGGCACCCTGTGCCAGGGCCTGCCCATCCTCACAGGGAAGAATTTCTTCCTAATATCCCATCCTTTGTCAATTTAAAAACCATTCCCCCTTGTCCTGTCGCTCCATGCCCTTGTCCAAAGTCCCTCTCCATCTTTCTTATAAAAGCAGAAAGTTTATTTGCCGTGGGACCTGCATCCCCCCAGACCCACCTCTGAGCTGCCCTTCTTACAGGTGATGTCTGTTCCTGCTTCAGGTGAGACCAAGGGCAAATCTAACTCTGTTTTCCAAGCCCAGTAAACAGTTCAGGCCAGTTTTGAGTTGTAACTCGTTACAGTTTGTTCAGCTGCCTCCAGAGCCCTCCAGCAGAAAGGAGGACCTGAAGTTGAAGAAGAAAAGTCTTTCCCTGGTTGGTTCATTTGTGCATTTATTTCTGGGTACATGCATTTCTGTTTTCACAGCTGGTTCTGACCTACATCAGGGACTTCATCCAAACTCTCAAAGAGCAAGCAGCTGCCTAAGCCACAATTTTCCAGCAGCTGTATTGTTGGAAAGAAGGCCAAGATCTTCACAAAAACAAACACTGCTTTACAGAAGCTTTGCCTTGAGGGGAAACTTGTGCTGCTGCAAGCCACTCCAGTCACTGGGTTCAAGGCAATTCCCAGTGGAGGCAAAATAAATAAATAAAAATTGGCTGGCTCCTCGACTACACAAACAGACACAAAAGCACAAACATGTGCAGCCCCGCCTTTTCTAAAAGTGCATTATTATTAACTGGAAGCAGCAGCCAGATCCATCATGTTCAGCAAGCCCCACATCACCGCTTCACTAAACACCACAGATTATTTCCCTGTAATTGCCTTCCTGAGCTGTCTAGCAGCCTCGATTCATTTCCATTAAAGCTTGGGAGGATGAGATCATTTAATATTCCCACATCCCCCCTTTTACTTTCCCTCCTTTTTTTTTTTAAATATATTTAACAATTACATGCACATTGTCACCCTTAGACACCAAAGTTAAGGTTTAGCACTTGGTTTTGAAGAGGGGCAGATGAAACAATAGTGAAGTAACGACTGTAATTTTCACCATATGTGTTTTCTCCTGAACTTAAGAAGGAAATAGATTTATGCTCTGCACAATTTGATAGACAACAGCTCCACTTCTGTCACATCCCTTCACTTTGCACAGGACAATTTGGTGGAGCAGACACAAGGAGTGAAAAGAAAGCAGAAGAAACCCCTGTAGCCTGGTATCATCCAAGGGCTGACTCCAAACTGATAAATCATCTGCTGATTTTTTTGCCTTTTGTAGCTGCAGAGTGTTAATTAAAACTATTCTGAATGTAGATTAAGTTTCTGCACTCGGAAGTTATCATCAATGCCTCACCTGCCTTGAATAAGGACTGCACATCCTGTGATAAATGCAGTGAACGTTTTGCCTGGTTTCACTGAGTGTCTGCAGCTTCCTTTGGAGGATTTATTCCTCACCAAGTCTGTGTCATCTCCTGTGCTGCCACTGGGCACAGGGCGGGGTTGTCCTGCAGTGTGAGACAGCCTCCACCTGCTCACAGCAACAGGAACGCCCGGATGGCTTTGGATGAGATGGGATTTGGTGCCAGGATCACCTCTCATAGAAAAATAGATATTAAGTGAACAATCCTTCCATCAGACATATACAAATCCTTGAGCTGCTGCCAGTCTGGAAGGACTGCTCATGTCTCTATTAGAGTTTCAGTGCTGGCTTTGTCTCACCAGAGCTCTGTTTTGAGATGCCATGTTACCATTTCTGTGCCTTTTCCTCATTTTCTGCACGAATATTTCAGTTCTAGTTTTTGGGGTTTTTTTGCTTTTTTTTTTCCTTTTTCTGATAACTGGTAATCGCATAAAGGAGCTATCAGATATTTCAAATCTCTCCTGTTCTGGTAATTACTACACTTTGATGCAGCAATCTTTTGATGTTGCTGCAACCTCATTTTTTCATTAGTTCCCCATGTCACTGCTGTCAGAGTCTGACCTGATCTGACCTTGTGCTCCCCTAAAATATTGACTGCCAGACAGGAGACCAGAAAACTTTGGACAGGGTTTTTCACCCTCCTTCCTTTCTCAGCTGTGTAAATGCCAGGTACAACTTGGAGCCACACAGCCTCTGCTCCTCTGAGCTCTGCCACACCGTGTGTCTCATCAGGTCCAGAAGTAAAAACTCACTGAAAAGGCCTGCTGAGGCAGCTTGGAGATCTCTGCATAATTCAGAGGATCCCAGTTAGTGTGGAAATGTGTATTCCACATTGACAGCTCCATGGGGACATGAAAAGCAAAAAATTCACATACTCTTGGTAGATGAAACAGCACAGAATAGGAAATATGATTAGCAAGAAGGACAAGCCATAAAGCAGAGCAGCCCCATGTTATATTTCCAGGCTTGATCTCCTAAAGCGACTCTGGGACATTTTTTTTTGGCAGCATTATTGTTTTTTGCAGCATTTCTGGGTTTTACAGCATTTCCTGCAACATTACTGGGCTCCTCCTCAGCTCTGCTGGGCTGCAGAGGTTGTGAGCATCACCCTGGGCCCTGCTCTTCCTCTGCCCAGCCCCAGCGAGGGACAAAAACTGGGAAATAGGGCAGTTCCTGGTCTCTAGGAAGGGTTATGCCTGATTTCCCTCAAAAAATAATTAAATCAAAACAAATGGCCTAACACAGACTTACGCAACACTTGGCCAGCTCCTAATTTTGATTTCAGGGGCATGCAGTGATTTACATCAGCTGGATGCCTATCTCTATACACATATATTGAGATCTGACACAATTACCAGTTTGCCAGTGATAAAATAATGTGGGCATGAGGAAGAATTCAGATGTAACAGAACAAAAACATCCAACTAAGCTGCTTCAAACTGCCTCCCTGTAGCCCCAGAATGGGAAGCCACGCTCCAGACACAGAGCTGCACATTATTTGGGGAGCAGCTGAATGAAGCACCCCTGAGATCTCCATGGGGTCAGACCACTGACAGTGGGGTCAGGGATTTATCTGATATGCATCTTTATCAAGGAAAGAGGGGTTACTTTCTGTACTGAGAGATACCAATCTCTGAGCTCAAGGAAGGGAGGGAAGGAAAGAAAGGACATAATTTCCCATGGATAGGTAGGAAGGAGACAGGGCACAACAGAGAGAGGAGAGGAGCAGGAGCATTAATGTTTATCAACACATCCACCTACGAGAGAAAAGCAAGACTTGCTTCATGTGGGGTTCGACACACTCAGGAGCTGCAGGAGACTAAAAAACTGGAAAGGGTTGCCTGTGCCACAGCCCACAAGGGAAAGTTCAAATGTTACCAGCCTGTCACCAAGGCAGTGGTGCTGCTCAGGGACAGCCAGCAGCCACGAAACAGCTCCGAGAGCCACAACTGGGCCTCCTCTCCCCAAGGAACCCGAGGGCTGGTGAAGTTACTTTAAATGTTTGGCTGTAGATAGTGCCTGTCAGGTAGGCTGAGGTGGGAATATGCAGCTTAACTTTGTTCCCTGCCCAGGTCAGACCTCAGAGTCAGCCATGCCTGAGGCTGAAAAGGGGAGCAGAAGAAGGGGCAGGCGCGCCCTGCTCCCCTGGGGGCTCTCAGCCACACAGTCTCATGCTCTTCTGGGGCACTGGGTGTTGCTACCCTGTTTGACCCCCCCAAATTATCCCTTCCACCCTCTCCCACAGCTCAGGAAATTCTGGGATGTGGTCCCAGAGCAAACTTCTCTGCAGCCCCTCTGCCCTGGGGCCGTACCACGGCTCCCAGTGGACCGACAGTCCCAAACTCATTGTCAGTCTGACTCATTCTGTGACTGACAAGAAGGATGCATTTCCACTGCACAAACCCTTTTATTTATTTTTTTAAGGCAATCAATAAGCCCCTGATTACAATGTTCTCTTCCTTGCCCTTGTTCAGATCTGTGTGAGCCTGGTAACGTCACTGAGTGCAACAGATAAAAGTTTTACTGGTCCTTCAGGGCTGTTCTACCAAATGAGGACTATTCACCCACAAACAGCTGTTAATATTTAATTTTTTACATAAAATGTTCTGGAAATAAAGATTCATTAGGCTGAGCAGCTGTTAATGCTCTGCTTTGCCTTGCACTGGCCGCAGTGTGGAGGGCAGTGGTTCTCTCCAGCATCACCACTGCCACACTGGGTTGAAGACAGCAGCAAATGCTGAGAGCTCAGCTAAAGCCCTGTTCATATCAGCTGCTGGGCTTGTGCAGGGTCCTGGAGCTTGGGATCACACTGCAGAGAACATTCAAACTTAAATCCACCATCAGAAAGAAGAAAAATCTTCACTTCTGAGCAGGGACTGCTTTTTACCTTCCTTTGTTTCTGCACATCAAAAAGAGTTGGAGTTTGTTGCCATTATCACAGGAAGCCAAACTGGTCTTTCTGCTTACCTTCAGGATGTTTGATTTCTTCTGATTTCACTTCACAGTTTTTCAGATGGGGGCCAGTGGCTGAATGAAACTGGACCTTGCCAGCTGCCTCCTGGCACAATGGATTTTCACCTATTCCTCCAAGAGCAAATATGAAGTGAAAGCCTCAAAAAGATGAGAAGCAAAACTACAGCTCTCAGGAGGTGAGAGGAAGTGGAATCAGTCACCCTTTGAAATATGGAGGCCATAGCAAATGAGAATAGATGGGGTATGACATCAGGAGGAGAAGCTGGCAGTGGGGCTCAAACTCTGATAGCTCCTTCTCAGAACATGGCTCAGCCTGGCTTTCATCTCCCAAGGTCTGGAACAGCTCTGTGCTTCAAAAAAAGCCTTTGAGGGATCTCTCTGTTGAGAAGGGAAGGCAATGAGAAAGGCAATCACATCAACAAGTCCAGCAGTGCTCAGCCTGTGGAACAGATGCCGCCCAAACCCTGCCATGTTCTCTCAGGAAATCCATGTATTAGACCTGGAATTAGGAAGCTCAGGTTTGAGAAATGGCTGCCCATGCATTTTCTTTAAGAAGTGACTCTTCTTACTGTTGTCTTGGCATGATCTGAGCCCACTCCATCTCTAAGGACATTACAAACAGATTAATTAAGCCTCCAGTATACAAACCTGTAGGGAAGGTTTATCAAACAAAGGCACAGAGCTACAAAGTGATTTATGCAGGGCTGTGGCTAAGGCTGGTCCCAAATCCACTCCCTGCACACCACTAGACAGTGCTTTTTTTTCACTGCCACCAGTGCTTTTGAGCCACAAAGCTCAGCCAGCCCATAAAACTGAATAAAACAGGTCACTTCACACACAAGCACTCTGGACAACTTCCTGCTGGGTTTCTTCAACGAGGAGAGCAGAGTTTGCCTTTGATGCCTCAGGGCAGAAGTCTTTGAGTGTGTGCATGTGAGTGTGCATGACACCGGACAAATGTGATCAGATCTGGTGTGACAAAACTATCAGGGAGGCATTTGCATTGCCATTCCTGCAGCTGGGCTGCCCATGCAGAGCAGAAAGGGAACATGTTCGGGGTGTCAGGCGGTGCTACAGAGTAATGGGAGGTGACGTGTGAGCTGGAGAACAATCACAGTCATTGACAGAGACATCCCAAACTAACAGGGACAGAGCCCTGCACCAAGGGCAGCTCCTGGCTCTGGAGCTCCTCTGACTCGAGATGACACTGCAGAGAGTCTCAGGGCACGTGGGATGTTGTGGGTTTGTCCCCACATCCTCTCCTGTGCAGTGCCCCCATGTCCAGCTCAGCAGACCCAGACAGGAGGCTGAGGGACACCACAGTGCACCAGGGAGAGCCACAGCCTTTTCCTTCTCTGGGCCTCCTCCAGAGCAGGGCAGCACAAAGGGATCTGCAACCCTGAGCAGCTCCAAATGCACCAGCAAGACAGAATAACAGACTTAACCTCACTGTGAGCAGGCACTCACTGAGATCAAAGGTGATTTGTTTAGGATGTGATATGCTCTAACAGTTAGGAAATTTTAGGTGTATTGCCTTTTTCCTTCCACTTTTGCATCCAATTTTGTGAGTGGGCAGAGTGGCACATATTACACCCCAGGGACTTTCTGAATGAAGGAAGGCTGGAGAACTAATTCATTCTGCACACCTCTACATCAGCTAGTCTGTGGTGTAAGAGTTCTCTTCAAGGAAAAAGCTGTCAGATGTTCAAACCTGAGCATTTTGCATGTCTTCAACCAGTTCTTCCTTTTTATTTATTCCTATAAATACAGTAGGATTTGGCAGGGAGAACTGCACGGGTGGAAGTGAGGACTGGCTCTCAGGGTTTCTGTAAATGAACACCTAGGCTGACAATGTACATATCCCCTTTATCAGTACACTCCCCAAGCCCATGCCAGGTGCTCTGCAATAAACTTCCTCTCCATTTCACACCTAATCATGTGCAGCATAAATCCTACAGATCACAGCCTGCTCATGGGGCTGAGGAAGGATCACTCTGGGGTGTTTATCCTCAGATGTGATCAAGCTGAGACAACTTTTCTCCCTTGCTCACCCTCCACCATGGCAAAGGAACCCCAATGAGGTGAATAATCAGAGTTCAGCTTATTTTCTAATTCAAATGCAAAGCATCTGGACATCCCCATTTGCTATGCTGCCCAGCACCTCTTCCCTTTCTGCTTCCTTTATAAACAAGCTGCAGGTGAATCGTGCTGCTCAGCACTTTTCAGACTTTATCCCTCTATTTTTAAATACAGCACAAATGTGATTAGCACATCAGCCTGATTATCTCCAGAAGGATTCAAGAAGAAGAAGACTGCCAGACAGCTCCAAGTCTTTGGAAATCCTATTAAGGTTAAAGAAAGCGTTCACAGGAGCGAGGGGTGGTGCAGAGGGTGCTGCTGTGGGCCTGGAGAGCTGTGCAAAGGGAAAAGCTGCACCATCACACTCTGCCTCTTTGTGTCACCCCAACAGCACAAGTCATGCAGAGAACTGGTAAATCTGCCCTTTCTTTGACGACAAAGGTAAATATTGCGCTAGAAGCTCACCAAAATGCCCTCTCTTGGCCTCATGTGCCATGAGCCATTTTGCCCTCTGCTTTCAAATCACATTTTTTCACATGTTTCTGGCTTCCTTTCTGCTCTCTTGGACACTTGTCCAGCTTCTCAGACACTCATAGCCCAGGCAGGGCTGCTGCTCCCAGCCAGTCTGGACAAACAGGCACGTGTGTGTCTTGTGTGCACACACCAACACTTCCAGAGGTATTAGGGCTTGCAGAGGCCTGAAATATGTTTTCTTTGGATTCAGTGGGCTGACTCTGGAAATACAGCACAGCATCTGCATTTCCATCTGGGAAATGGGGAGGAAATCTGGACAGACATATGGGAGTCACTGTTTTTATATTTCCAACATTGATGGATAAGAATCTGAATTTCCAACAGCTGTGTCCTTAGCTCAGAGTCAACAGAGTTTGCTCCTTGAGTAAAAGAACAAGTAGTTCAGACCAAAACTCCACTGATGAGGAGTCAGAGCTCCTGTATGTCAAGAAGAGCTGCACTCCCTCTTGGGAAACCTGTTCAGACTCACTGAGTGCCCTGATTCATCCGTGCAAGAGCCTGGATTCAGCACAAAGGCCGTGAGTGTTTCAGTCACACTTGGGTCTAAAACGTCAGAGGCAAGCATTGATAGAGATGTGAAAATATCTATCTCAAATCAGTTCCTCCTTGAAGACCTTAAAAAAAGGTTTTTCCTGCTGCTGTGAGCCAGGTGTGGCTCTAAACACACATATATGCATATATAGGTGTACATATATCCCAGTGCAATTTTTTCACACCCTTGCAAGCTCCTGGAAAATTCCCCAGCAGGCATAAAGCCCCAAGAAATCTCCAGAAAGGCTAATAAATCATTCTAAGTGTGATGTTTGCAGGGAAGGCATTTTGGAGATGATAAAAAGAAGCCCATTTTCCAAATGTCAATGAACCCACAGCAATGGTGAGCGGCTTTTCGGATGTCTGCCCACTTATTAGAGATGTGCAATGTCAGGTACCCTCAATATTCGACCAGAAGTTACAGTATAAATGACTGTAGCCTTTCCAAGCCTATAAAAAGGGAGGCAGGGAGCAGAAAAGATTGGGGGGGTGGGGAATGAATCTCCCACAAGCCTATTTTTCAGAAAGCAGAGTTCAGCTTGCTCCTGAGAGCAGCAGGAATCACAGCATGGAGAGGTAATTGCCCACGAGAAATTCTCTTTGAATACATAGGACAACATTACTGGGCAGAGAGGCAAGAGGAGGAACAAACACCAGCTCTGTGTGATGCTCAGGAGCTGCTTGTACCAATTCCTATCTATCCTTACATTTCTGTCACATTAATTAATGCCTGGGGGGAGCATCACCCAAGCAGGGGCTTGCTGTGTCTACTGTGACCTGCCAAGTCCCAGCACCTCTCATGTGCTCATACATGGGAGACATAAGGAATGGCAAACATAAATGCAAATATCTGACTGCACAGATGAGCTGTGATAATGACTGTGGTGGGTAACACTCAAGTTCCTGCTTTTGAGGTACTACAGGGAATAGGGTGCCCAATTCCCTCCCCAGAGCATTTCCCAGTAGGATCCTACCTCCTTATTTTTTTGTCAGTGGTAAAGTAACCATTTGGAAGTGAAACTCCTGCAACCTTTCATTAAAGATGGGAAGCCAAGAAAGTAGAGTGGATAGATGGCATTTTAATGAAACATCAGACACCAAGTGATGGCCACACTGTTGTGTGCTAGGAAGCTCTGAGGGATGCTCAGCCAGCTTGGTAGCTTGATGGCATGAGCATTTAAATACTTCTTTTTGGGAAGGAGATGTGGGATAATGAACAGGGTCATGCTTCTGGCAGCTGGGGGGTTGATCCCTGCAGCACAGCTATGGCTGATAATTTTAGTGTCCTACAAATACAAATAGTATTGTAAGACAATTGAAATATTCACAGCTAATTTCTGAAGAGCCCAGGACCTGATTCTTCTCCCACACACAGCACTGATTTCACAGAATTTTTGCCTCATTCACATCAGTACAAATGAAGAGAAATTCCAGCTGTGCATTCCTGTGTATGAGCCCCCTTCCACAAGGTATTTAAGCACAAATTTAAATCAATCCCTATTCAGCAAAGACTGATGCAGATCTTCGGCTTTCAGTAAAGAAACGTGCTTAAAAACTTTGTCTGATAGGAATGAACAACAAGCCAGGGCTTTAGGTTAGTTCCTGCACCTTTCCTGATGAACCTTGCTGCAGAGGAAAGTCAGTATTTTAAAAGAAGGTATCAGTGGTGCAAAGCCAGATTATCTTGAGCCTGCAGGGAAGTTTATTACTTGGCTGCAGCACCTCAGCAGAGAAATATTTGATATTGATACCCATCTACCAAAAGCAAAAAGGAAGAAGAAAAAAAGAGAAACTAAACACCAAAAGACTAAACAGCTAAGTGGACTAAATTACTTTTAAATGATCTTCCAACACAAACAATTCATGATTCCATGATTCTATAAATATTAGATTGCATTTTTAGCATTTTCCTACTTATGTCTGCCAAAACTTGCAGGCCTGGCTGTTGTCTGAGTGGACAGTCCTCACTGAAGCAGAAGGAGCTCCAGAGCCCACAGACCCTCAGTGAACCCCACCACAAGCACACCCAGCTTTCACACGGCCAAAACGTGAATTTTATAGATGCAGCTAAAAAAAAAAATCTGGAATTTTTTTTCTCAGTGTGTTTCCCATTAAGTGCTTGTTGACTGTAATTAAAATAATTTATATTTTGCAAGGGCAGTTTTCTCCTGCTCTCCCTTCCACGCAGGGCCACGAACTGCAGCAGCAATTAGTGAGAGATGAGTGATGGAAGTCACGGTTTCAAAAGGTCAGAGACAGCTTCCCTTGTTCACAGCAGCTCACACAGCATCAGACCTGAAAGGAGCTAAAACCTCCACGCAGGGTTCAGGTTTGTAGCAGATGTGTTGCCCCCAGAACGATGTAGATGGTACCAGCAGACCCCAAATTCTATACAGTATTCAGTCCCTGATTCTATAAAGTACCCACGCCCTCATTCTATACAAAATCCAGCCCCTGGTTCTATAAAATACCCTGTCTCTGATTCTATAAAGTACCCAGCCCCTGATTCTATACAAAATCCAGTCCTGCCTCCCTGGGAGCAGCAAATGGAGCCAGGGGAGATCGAGGTCTGGGGAAATTCTCTCTCCAAGCCACAGCACAAGGTGGGAGATTTCTCTTGGCCCCACATTAAAATAGAGGTTTATCCAACGCAATCTGCCAAAAGTGCACCAGAGAAACAGCTGTAAATACACACACCCAGGGTATTTTAAGAATAAAGACCTCCTAAATGAATTTTTTTTGCTCATAGGTAGTTAGAAAATTTTACATTATGCTCTCTTCTCTGTGTTCTGTGAGACTGGCAGCAGAGAACATCAGCACAAAAGGCCTTTGTTTTTTCTTGTGTTTCCATTTATTTTTATTTGAAGAGGAGTTTTCCCCACTTAGATCTCAATTTCTTTTCCCTCCTGCAATGGGGTCACCACGGCAGGGGTGAAGGTGGCCTGTGGCTGGTCACACCCACACAGCAGCCCAGCAGGAATAAAACAAAGTGTTCACCACATCACTGTAATTGTTAGAGCCGAAATGTACCCACTTAAATGGGATTTCACCTTGGGAGCTGGGGCTGAACCGAGCCCAAACAGAGGTGAAATTCCCCAGGCATATGGCAAGTCCTCTGCCTGGTGCAGTCAGAGCCTGGAGCACTTCATCAGGCCTTGGGAGCCCCCCATTAGCTCCACGGAGTGCTGGCATCAGGGGAGGAGAGCAGCTGTGAGTGTCTCTTCGTGCCAGTGGGGAGCTGCAGAGTGCTGAACTACTGCCTGTGCAATAAAAACCAGGAGTACAACTCCTCTGAATTAGTTCAGACCACTGAGGTCTGTTTGTTTCAATTATCACTGGTACAGTCAAGTCCCCTGAAAGATCCCATTAGTTCCCAAGTAGTTCTTTTACACACAGGCACCTTTTCTAATACCTTTTGCTTTAATGAAGCTGCTTTTTTTAATAGCTCACACTGGAGCAGATACCAAAAAGAGAGTGGGAGCACTTAAAAATAAATGGGTCAAATGTGTCCCTGGTGTAACTCAATGGGGTGTTTTGATTGTTTAGATCTAAGCTGTTGAGCAAGTGAAAAGGTGGGAAAAAAGGGAAAAGAACAAAGAATTGAGTCTAAATAGAGACCTGTCTTGCTGCCCTTTCCCTGGTTTCCCTTCTACAGGTCGGTACATGGTGCTTCCACTTTGCAGGGAGGTTTTGTGGATAAGGAGTCACATTTATAATTTTCTACCTGCTAATGCTGTTTTCCAAACACCTTCCAGGGAAATGGATCAATTCATGCCTGGTGCCTCCATCCTTGCCTACACTTATGTAGTTGGGAAAGAAAATTGTCTCCAAGGAGGAGTAGAGTTTTCTGGTTCTTCTCCCTGGCTGCTGCTACTGTGTAAGGAAAGGTTTGAATTTGTTTAAAATGCCCAGAATTGCAGCTCAATTAAAGTTCAAAAAAGATCAAATAAAGGTAAAAAGGCAGAGGTCAGATGTTCTGGTCCCTTGGTGCCTGTGCCAGTTCTCCAGCACGCTGCTCTTTGCCCCGGGGAGGACAGACTGAGCTTAGCCCAGAAGGCAGGGTTGGTGCTGGGGGACTGTGGCTCAGAGGCTTTGACAGCAGCACGAGCATCCCAGCAATCCTGGCTGCTGCCAGCACAAGGAAGAGAGGTTCTCACTGAAATTGGATGGGAATTCTTTTCTTTTAAGATACAAAATCTCATTATACACAATCTGCTTGCAGCCCACCGCCAGCTCTGCTCAGTGATTTTTGCTGGGAAATGCTGTCGTATTTCAAGGCTGAATTTCTCCACACTCATTTTCCAGCCCTCTTGTTAGGCCCTATTTTGCAGGGTCAAAAGGCCCTTTACTCTCAAGACTCCTCTCCATGTAGATACTCTTAAAACTAACAATAAAAATCTCTCCATCTTTTAATAAGATGATGAATAGAGTTCTTGGTGCTCCAGGTCATGAAACTCCTTTCCCACGCCCTGAATCATTTTCCTAACCTTCCCCTGAGGTCTGTGCAAGACCTTCCAGTGACTCCTGAGGAGTCAGCAGGAGTCAGAAGTGGGTGCAAGGCTCCAGCAGCCATCACTCAGTCCTCAGCTCAGAGATTCCTCTAATTCCACGTGATTCTTTCCATGTACACAGGGCTGTCCTTGTGCTGCAGAGCTGGGAGCTCCCTCTGTGCCTGCTGCCCACCACGACCCCCAAGTCCAGCCCAGAGCCATCACCTGCCCAGCCAGAATGTCCCATTCTGTGGTTCCAGCAGCAGGCTGTGTTTGACTACAGGGGTTGTGACTGTCCCACTTCACTCAACGTGGTGGGGCCACACCTTGAATCCTGGGTTTGGCTTTGGGTCCCTCACTGCAAGAAGGTCCAGAGCATGTCCAGAGGAGGGAATGGGGAAGGGTCTGGAGCATAAATTGGATGAGGAGCAGGTGAGTGAGCTGGAGGGGGCTCAGCCTGGAGAAAAGGAGGCTCAGGAGGACCTTGCAAAGCCCTGACAGGAGGGTACAGCCAGGTGGGTGTCGGCCCCTTCTCACAAGTAACAAGCTACAGAACCAGAAGGAATGGCCTCGAGTTGCACCAGAAGTTTAGATTGGATTTTAGGGAAAACTTCATGGAAAGGCTTGTCAAGCACTAGAAAAGTGAGGGAGCTTATGGCTATTATTGATCTGTCCTTTTCAGCTGGAAGGTGAGGAGCCCTCAGTGCCCCAACGGCTGGAGGAGGGGGAGAGTGCACCACAAACCAATACAAACACACACAGAGCAAGGCTGAAGGGAGTTTTAGCAAACATTTCCCCTTTCTCGAGGTTTTTTTAAAGACAAATGAAGAATAATCTTGTCCTTCACTGGATGGACTATTTTTTACAATAGCCGATGCCCCTGGCAGCCCAGAGGAAAGCAAACTGAGTGATTAGAAGAGTCTAAAACTATTGCTGGAAGTGAAAAAGGATGTGGAGCAAGGACAGTTATTTTTAAGCTGTGCAGCAGCATTGCCTGCTGATTTAACAGCACAAAAGTTACAATTTCTCATTGATCACATTTTTTTTTAATCTCTTTCCAAACCTATAGCCAAACTTGCAATCTGTGCCCTCTGAATTACTACAGGGGCTACCAAAGAGAAAGAAGGGACCAGTTTAAGACAAAATTCATTTGTTGGCACTTGAGTCACTGGGAATTGCACCTGAGTGCAAATTGTATTTGCAGATAGTGATGAATGAAAGGAAGGCCCAGATGAGGGCAGGAAAGTGCAGATTATTTTGGCTGTACAAGGTGTCAGGAGAAGGGGTGGGTGTATATGTGAGCACCAGCATATGCTGGCACAGACTGGTGCTCACATGTACATGATGGCAGTGCATTCCACGGATGGCAGAGCCCAGACTTTCTCTTTATCACCCCAGATCCTCCAGCCAAGTGCAGTGGCCAGGAAAGAGCCTGAAAACAGGTCTCAGGAGATGATAAAAGTTTAAAAGGAGGGGGAGGCAAGGGAAGATATATCCATTGGTGCTAAATGGAATAAAGAATTATACACAAAGAGCACAAGCCTGCAGCAGCTGCAGTCAAGAAAACAAATCAACCATTTATTACTTCTCCTTCAGTGTTTTTAAATATTTATGGAATGCCATCCATAACCAAGTTAATTGTGAATGGCTGATGGTGTATTTGCAGAGCCTTCTTTCACCTGTGAGCAGCAGAACTGCCATGAAAGGGGCTGTTCATCAATGACAATGGGGCCCCTTAAGAGCTCTCTGTGTGCCTTATGGCACAACCCAGTGCAGCCACTCAGGGCTTTGCATGGTGATATTGGCAACTGGAGTCGAGGAATGCCAAGGGAAGGGGCAGAACACAGTTCTGTGCATGCAGGGTGAGTGTCCTCTTGGGGAAAGAAAGCAGCCCCGTTTTGCCAGGCAGAGAAGTGTGAACACCCACAGTTGAGCAAATAAGAAAAAGCTCTGTGGTCCCTGCCATTTACAAGGCAGGGATTAATCCAGGGTGACCTCATTACAGCTGGCAGCCCCTTGCTTAACTCAGTATTTAAATAAAAATAAACAAAGAATGAAGCCCAACCTGCATACTTGTGCAGTGACCTGGTGTCAGGAATGAAGAATTTGTCTCCAGACTGATTTAATCATATCAGAAAGATGGATGCCAGGATTCATTACTGTGACAAAATATTTATTGTTTAATCACATTATCTGCCAGCTCTCGGGGAGGCTGAGACAGGCTTATGTGACACGGACCTGCCCTGGGGATCACAGGAGCTGCCTCCTGGCTTTGGGATGTTCCTGCTGTCCCCAGGTGAGGCTCAGCACCTGACAGTGGCACCACACTGCTCCCTTTACTGCTAATCTGGCTGCTGGGTTTATCTGTTCCCTTCCTCTCGCCATGTGGACACTGTTTTCACCCAGGTGCACAGAATCGAGGCATCAGCAAACAGGTACCACATGAGAGAGGGTTTCTGATCCCTTTCCACATTTTTTTGTGGAATCCTGTTGCTTCCTGGAGATGAAATCCAAAGTACTTTCTATTTTTGTCAATTCACAACTTTTCCAGGCTAACCCCCACCAAGGTTTGCCAGACTTCCTTCAGTCAAAATAAGCATTAAAAAAAAATCTGCTTCAGGTATTTCTGAAGCATTTTCCATTTTGGTGACATTGAACAGATTTTCATGTTCTGCTCAGCTTGGATAAGAAACACAGTGAGCAAAGCAAGCTCCTGCCTTGGTAAGGTGCTTTCACTGTGGGTAACACAGAATCACAGAAGCATTTGGGTTGGAATGGACCTTAAAAATCACTTAATTCCAATCCCCTGCCATGGGCAGGGACACCTTCCACTGTCCCAGGCTGCTCCAAGCCCCATCGAGCCTGGCCTTGGACACTTCCAGGGATCCAGGGGCAGCCACAGCTTCTCTGGGCACCCTGTGCCAGGGCCTGCCCACCCTCACAGGGCAGGATTTCTTCCTGGGAATCTTCCAGAGAAGAGATAAAATGTTGGGTCCTGCTCCCAGCTGGCAGAGGAGCCATGTTCCACCAGGAATTCCTGCAGCTGGGGCTCAGAACTGGGATAACTCCTACAAACCCTGCTCAACAGAACTGTAAATACACAACCGTTCTCCCAGCCCCAAGCTTACAGCTCCTGGTGTTACCACACATCCTTCACAAAGACATTTAGCCTCGAGCTGAGGGCTTCAAATGATGGAGAACCCACCTTGCTGCTGGGTAATTTATTCCAGTGGTTAATTACTCTCTGCTATGAACGTGCACCATATTTCTAGTCTGCAGTTCTGCAGCAACTTCTCTAACGTGAGTTGTAAAATGAGCTCAAATTCATGCTGGAACAGGACTGAGGGAGTCAATTAATGCTGTTTGGATAGCCAGACAGTGGAGACATGTTCAGTACAGCTGACATTTATAGATCACTATCAATTCACAAAGATGAAACAATACATTCACTTGCAAAGCAAGAGGCTTGTGGATTTTTAGACATCTTAGTAGAATTTCAATAAAGCCATAAAGAATAATCTACTTAATTTCCACCAAACCCTCTCTCTATGATATAAAGATAGAAAGAACAGTTTTATTTCTCATAATTTAGGGGAAAATATCCACTCTCTATCCCTTGCAAGCCTGAGCTGAATAATATTTATCTTACTATTTACATTTTTTTTCTCCATGATTTATAAATGCTGCTGACTTGCCCTAGATATGGGCATGAGGCTCAGATTCCTGACACTGATTGATTCAGGGGGGAAAAGTATGTAACATTTGATCTGACAAGGCAAGCACATGCAGTCCTCTGGTGTACCAGAGAGAGAAGTCCTATTTGTGTCTTGAGCAGAGTCCTGGTCAGATGTTATCTGAGTTCAGATTCTGCAGGAAATTGTTCTGAATATGTAAAGAGAAATAACCTGGTGGGAGAAAAAGTCTTCCCAAGTCCTGCACAAACTGAATAGCTCTGGACAACTCATTTATGACAATTCTTCTTGGGATTCACACCTTGCCTAAAGTGAATGGACTGAACTTTTCTGTGGTTTCCAGACCAGAAAATCTGGGGCACTTCCTGAAAATGCCAAGATGTGCAAACTTTTCTGCTATCACTGCAAAGACAAATTTCTTCTTCCTCCCCCCACCAACACCTAGCCACCAGAAAAAGCAAGATTTAAAGGGATTTCACACTTTCAGAAAAAATAACCCACAAATCACTCCTGTGAGCTGCCAAACTGAGTTGACCACTAAGAAAGGCCAAGAACTGGTTGGTTTTTTTCTATCCCATGAAGAATGATGGGAGATATTGGCATTAAAATCAATATAAAGCTTCTAACTCACGTCAGTGTGGAAAACTCAAGATTTTTGCCTTTTATGGTTTGGGTATTTTTAAATATTTCTGTTCCATTTAATTTGAATCTGCTCAGTTCACTCTGCTCCTCTGGTTTGTTGTGTCTTTTTTTACCATATTGTCATTAAGGGGAAATTAATAAAGCCAAGTTATTTTATGCTGGAAAAAAGCAATAACCAGAGCTTAGAAATTTACATGTGGATTATTAAAAAGACCAAATCAATACCAATTTTTCCTGTGAATAACTTTATTCACTTTTTACAAACTGAGACATTCCAAATGAAATGGAATTTTGTTCAAAAAATTCCCAACCAGCCCCAGCAAATGTATCTTTTGTGTTTGTAAATCCTTCTTCCCTCCCTTTACAAGTACCTGTAGTGCTTCACTGAGGACTTCCTATCTCACCCAATAAATTCAATATACCTCTCTCCAGATGTGAGCAGACTGCAGCATATCAACGTGTATCTGAGTAAAAATTACTTCAGAGAGCATTTATCCTCTATTTTACCAAGAGCAACCTGGCAAGCCTTCCAAGGAGCTGACCCTGAAGCAAAACAGATGCACAGAGCCTTACAACACCTACATCATCATTTCATGTGTTTTGCTTTTTAGAAGAAGTGTAGGTGTCTAATGGAGCTTGGGAAAGCCACATTTTCCTTCAACTACACACTCAAAGTAAATCAAGAGTGTCGAGTAAAGAGAAACTAATTCTATTTTTCTTGCTTCCAGTAGGAAGGAGAATTGTCTCTCCTCCCCTTCTAGCCCCAAGCAACAGTCTTGGCAGCAAAGAATATTTTTTCATAAAGCATAATGCAGAAGCAGCTCTCATTCACTCCAGAAAATCCTGTTTAATCCTTGGATTTGTATCGTTTGCTGACTAGACTGAGAAATTTGGCTGCATCTAATCCTTTGGCTTCTGAAGAAAAATGGCTTATTTAAATATTTAGCTGCACTTTGTCAATAGCAGAGGGACGGGGGTGATGGATGGCAGCAATTATAGTGGGAGCATCTCCATTAACGTGCCACTTTTCCCAGGTATGGAGTCTCTTGTATGGTTTGTTTAATGATGGGGACTGAGGAGGAATTTTAATGACCCCTCAGCAGCCTGTGCTCACTTGAGGTTGGATATTATTCAGTGGTGTGGGAGTAGCTGGCGAGCTGGGATGATCAGAGCAGTGGATTAGACACATCCTCTGCAAACAAGTGGACTCAGGCTTTGTGACCCCTGAGCTGCAGCAGGTAAAACACTCCAGGAGCTGCCCACAGCTCCAGCAGGGAAAGCTGAAGCAGCTCCCAACACTCTGCAATGCAATTTTTAGTCCCTGACATGATGAGAGCATTCTACAATGCTCACCAAATTTCTGTGAGCCATGTATCTCTCTCATAAGCCATTTTTCTAGACCTGTAGGGACACAGAGACAGAAAGAGTGACGACAGACATCCCTCACTCACTGGTACCAGGAGATGCCTTCAGCATGCCAGGGCTGGGCTCCGCAGTGCTGTGCTGGTGCCACTGCCAGCAGGCAGGGTTTGCTGGCTCAGAGCAGGACTCTCCAGGGTGTGGCTGTGCACACCCCGTCCTCCTGGCTTCCCAGAGAGCTTCCCAGAGCCCTTATGGCCCAGAGTGGAGCTGTGCACAGGGCCCATGGCTCTATGGCACACACTGAACTGGGCACTGAGGACAAATGCAAACCCTCTTGGCTCCTCTGGGTGCCAGAAGAAGCGAGTCAGGAATCGATTTGGGGCATGATGTAACAGTGGATCCAGCTGTACCTCACTGGCCTTGGTAAAGGCAAATACAAAGAGCCTTAAATCAATGACAACAGGATCCAGACCTACCACAGAAACCTGAGTTTGATCTCCAAACTGTTTCCCTTCTTTTCTCCTTCTGTCTGGGCCAGGGGTCTTGCTCCTGTTGTTATTCTCTATGTACTGTTCATATGGTTTATACATGTAGAGTGAATTTATTAGACTGCTACTTTTAATGTTCTTTGTTTTTCCTAAGTACCTGTGCACACACAGGCCTCACATGAACCATTTCCTTCTTGGTCAGAGCAGTACATAAGAAAGAAATGGTCTGGATGGACTATGGCCTGTTAATATTGCTGTAAAAGACATGAGGTAAAATGTGACAACCTAGTAAATCCCAGATACTTTGTGTTTCATCTGCATGTGGTGTAAATCTCAGGAAGTCAACAGGGTGCCCAGAGGGCAGATAAAAGCAATACAGGTCTTTGAATGTAATTTCATTCCCAGGTAACAGACGCCCTTTAAAAACTATAACATGCACTATAAATTATATGGTTAAACTGAAGAATTGAGGGCAGTCCTGACCACTAACAGGGCAGGAACAAAGGATGTCTGTGGTAGTGCTGTTCTGTCCATCTTTGGTGCACGTGGGATTTGGAGTCACAAAAGGCAGCTCAGTGTTCCTGATATATTTTAGAAGGAGGGGAAAAAAAATCCCTTTGCAATCTGCCTCCTCACAAATACAGGCTGGACCAGCATCATTTTCCTATCTGTTTCTCCTGCTACAAGGTGTTATTTGTATTGGGAATATCCCTGTACAGAAGGTGTGATGGGCAGGTTTAATCAGTCAGTCCACAGACCCGACCTCCATCCTCCACCTCAGCTTTCACTGCAAAGAAATATGCAGAGGCCACTTTAAAAAATAATTAAAGGCAGATCACACAGGGGATCCAAACAGCTCTGCCATCTATTAATGGAAATGATGAATGCTCTGTATTAACCTTGCTGTGGTTGCAGCCCTACATACAGAGAAAGAAGCAGCCGTGTGAGTGATTCAGTGAGGTTACTGCCTGCAAATTGTATTAATAATTCATTTGTCTGTGTGAGCAAATCCTTCCTTCTCAGGCCAAAGGGTTGGACTAATTTAATGGTGCAAGGTTCAGATATCCATGTGCTCCTACATGCAAAGATGAAGAAGAAAACCTGCACCTTGGCAGCCATCCTTTTCTGGGCTTTTTGCAGCAGCCAAGGGCTGCCCAACCTTCTTGTGGGATGTAATGCCAGGACAAGGGGGAATGGCTTCCTACTGCCAGAGGGCAGGGTTAGATGGGATATTGGGAAGAAATTCTGCCCTGTGAGGGTGGGCAGGCCCTGGCACAGGGTGCCCAGAGAAGCTGTGGCTGCCCCTGGATCCCTGCAAGTGTCCAAGGCCAGGCTGGACAGGGCTTGGAGCAGCCTGGGATAGTGGAAGGTGTCCCTGCCAGGGCAGAAACTGGATAATCTTCAAGGTCTCTCCCCACCCAACCTACTCTGTGGATCTATGATGGCAGAAAGCAAAGCTGGGGATCTGCAGTCTGGCCTTATCTAGTGCAGTACAATCCCATACACATCCCTGGGAAAGATCTGTCAGTCCCATGGATATGGGCATTTTCTGATGGACTTGTACAGGCATAAGTCTTCTACAATTCAGCAGAGATCCCATCTGCTGCAAACCTACCAAAAGTGTGTCCAAAATTATTTACAAGAAAATCAAACTATCATCTGTGTTCTTAAAAAAACTATTTTATGTTTGCTTATACCCCATTTCTTAACTGACAGCGTTGACTTCTTCATGTCACAGGGGGGAGATGGGAGAGAGGGGAAGGGAAAGCAGAGGGGACAGAAGATGGGAAAGCAATCATGGAATATCCTCAGCTGGGAGGGACCCACAGGATCATCCAGCCCAGCTCATGGCCCTGCACAGACCCCCCAACAGCCCCACCCTGGGCATCCCTGGCAGCGCTGCCCAAACGCTCCTGGAGCTCTGGCAGCCTCAGTGCCCATTCCCTGGGGACCCTGGGCAGTGCCAGCACCCTCTGGGGGAAGAACCTTTCCCTGATAGCCAACCTAAACAACCAACAACCTTTGAGAAGTGTCCTAAATCTCGAGGGGAGGAAGAGCAATGGATTTCAAGAGTGCCATACTCCTGTAAGTGTTTGCACTCCCTTGTTGAACGTCACCAACCTTTCATCATGGCAACCGGTGAAGTGTTAAATTTCCTTGCCTTTCACCTACCTACACAGTCTAATTTGGAGTTACCTGCTAACAGTCATTTAATCCACTGCAGAGATTTTGTGCCATTTTCACTTCTGGAGCAGTCATTTGACAGCATGTCAAGTGGGAGCAGCGCGCTCAGAAATCCGCCTGTCCACAGTAAATGTGGGTGGCAGAAGCAGGGAACCTGGAAAGATCCAAAGGAGGATGGTAATTGCCCAAGAGCAGAGATAATTGAAGCAGATGAGCCTGACATGAACCCATGCAATTATATTTTCTTGCCATCCACAGTGCAGCTGCCCCGCTGCCTGAGAGAGACTTGGGGCGTGTGGTGACTTTTTTAAAGCCCAGATCTGGGGGTTTAACTCTGAAGAGAAAAACATTGTGGCTTTAACTGGGAAGGGTTTAACATGACAGGAAACCGTAAATGTTATGGCTTCCCAGCAGTACTGCAACCATCACTGTGAACACAGGGCTGTGATGCCAGCTGTGAGTGCCTGTGCTGGATGTAATTGCTTTTTTTCCTCCTGGTGTTCTTCATCAACCACCCAACCAACATATGAAGCAGAGGAACTCGCCATATGAGAGAGGAAATCTTGCACAAGGTTTGCTCCAGTTTCTCTCAGTGTTGATTTGATACAAAGAGAAACAGCAACAACAGATTATAAAATGTAGAAGCAAGGAAGGATTGTTTCCCTAAAATCTTGGTTGAATCCAAAGTCACAAGGTAAAAACTGTGCTAGCCATTTGCCATTTTCCTAAGGAGCCCTGGATCTGAGCTCCCTGAGCAGTCCTACCACAAGTTTGGAAATGCAGATCCACTGCCTGGATGTGACTCCAAAGGAGTGTGGACAGCCAGGTTCACAGCTGCTGGCTTCCACTGCCTGGTGTGACCTCCTCCATCTCTGACCTTTCAGCTCCTGCTGCAGCTCCTGGGGCTGCTCTGTAGCTTCCCTGTAGCTTCCCTGTGATCCCCCAGATCTGATGCCTTCCACTTCCACCCTCCCACCCTCCCTGCTTTGTACATTCTTGTCCATGGTACACCTTTGCTGTCTTCCCTTAACCCAATCTTCTCAGGATTCAGCTCCAATGCTGCTCACAGAGCTCAGACTGCCTACACAACACAAATATGAACCAAACCCAGTAAAATCCATCCCCCTTCCACAGCACATAAAGGACGCAGTGGCAGACCATAGAATCACGGAATATCCTGAGCTGGGAGGGACCCACAGGACCATCCAGCCCAGACCCTGGCCCTGCCCAGACCCCCCAACAACCCCACCCTGGGCATCCCTGGCAGCGCTGCCCAAACGCTCCTGGAGCTCTGGCAGCCTCAGTGCCCATTCCCTGGGGAGCCTGGGCAGTGCCAGCACCCTCTGATATCCATCCTAAATCTCCCCAGCTGATGACTTTTGCCAGCTGTTCCTGAGCTACCCAGCATAAGGCAGATGTTTTCCCTTCCCTCTGTGGGTTTGAACGACACAGGGAGGGAAGGCAGAAACCTGAATGGTTCTGTTTGTAGAGTAAGGCAAATGTCAAAGCAGTGAAGGAATTTTTCACAGCCGATAGACCCTGAGGACAGAAATGCAGAAAGAGGCTGCTAAGTGATGTATTTCTTGTTTCCAGACACCAGCTTTTCCAGGCACTCTCTGGCCCTGCCTGAGGAGTCGTTCCCCCCAACTCCTGGGTGAATCTGTGACAATTCTGATTGCAGAACAATTTTGGAATTCTTTGCTTATTTTTGCCCTATTTTTATTTATGGATCTAATTTGTATTGAAAATACTAATATTGTGGGCTTGGGAATCTACTTTCTATAGCTGATTATTTGAGGGAAATGACACTTTCTTTCACCTCAGTTCAAATGAAAGTTTTTTTCCAAGGGGGGAAAAGTACACTGACATCCGTTGCAGATTTATTATTCAGCAAAGAGTCCAATTCCAGGTGTCAGCATCCCCGGTGATTTGCAATATAGACTGTAAGACACTGTCATCCTGCTGCCATTTACTCTGCACTGTTTCAATGTAGAGAGCTCCTGACCCTACTGAACCTGGCTCCGGAGTTACCCCATGAACGAAAATATAAAGCAATGCCTTAAAAGGGAGCTTGAGAATGGCTAGTTTATTACTTGGTTTTTTTAGATGAAAATACTAGTGATTGTTTTTTCCCAGAAAGCCTGATGGTTACTTATAGGTACATTTAAAAGAGGGAGAGAGGTGTTAAAACCAGAACAACTTATTAGCTCGTTGACACTGTAGGGAAATAACAAGAAGGAAAAATGCCTGAAGCTCCTCAGCCCTAACATTTTCAGAAACAAACATTAACATTACAAACACTGCATGAAGACAGAAGAAGCATTTCACAGATGTGGTATTTGTAATTTCAGTTGTGGTATGAGCACTGTTTATGAAGACTCTAACAGATACAAGCCAGAGCTCTAATTTGGACCTTTCATTTTCCTGTGGAAATAATACTAAAAGAAAGTTGTTTGTTCTCTCTCTGGCTGCTCCCAGGTACCTTTCGAGTTAGTTATTTTTAACAAGCAAACAGCACTTTTTGTCACAAGAACTTCTAAAAGAAGTCTCATCCAGAATGACAAATAAATATGAGCATCATTTTTCTGAGATAATTAGCAGAAAACTTCAGCAACTACTCTGATTCCTAAAATTTTAATAGTAAGAGTAACCTTTGCAGCACAGGGTCAAATTCCTGGAGGCATCACAGAGTTGAATTCCTCTTTAATTTAGAGCTACTCATAAATAGAAATAAATATCAAAGTCAGAAATTATGGGCCTCCCTCCCACTGAATTTGCAGTGAAAACCTCATCCACCATCACTGCTTTAACGCTCCCCAAGCACTGATGAAGGTGAAGCTCTGTCCTCCACAGCCCTCAGGGACATGATGGTGCCTTTCCCAAAACTGATGGAACACAAGAGCAGGGGGTTGTAAGGAGAGCAAACCTTACCCAAAAGTAAGTGGGGCCAGGTTGGATGGAGTTCTGAGCAGCCTGGTCTAGTGGAAGGTATCCCTTCCAGGAGGGCATGGAGGGCTGGAACAAGACAATCTTTAAGGTCCTTTCTAACCCAACCCAGCCTTTCATTCTACAAAAATCAGAGGAAGAATAACCAAGAAAGAAAAAGGCAAATAGTGACATTCATCATGAGGAAAGGCCAGTGGAGTCTTGAGGGACTCGTGACAAATTACTTGGGGACACAGCCCTTCTGGAGGACCTGTTTAGGGCCTGATTGTTACAGAAAGCCAGTGCTGAGAACAGGAATAATTTGGGCTTTTATCATGCCTTTCAGACCCGAGCTATGGCAAAATAACTTGAGAGATGAGCTGCAGTGTAATTTATGGCTGGAGCAAGAGAGGCAGGTTTTACAGGCACAGCAGCACCTTGCAGCCTGCCTTTGCCAGCAGAAGTGTTCTGCTGAGCAGGAGCACTCTGGATCTAAAGGCAGGAGCAAGACAATTTGTTCTACTGCCTCTGCCAAGGATGCTCCTCACAATCTGTCTTGTTCTCCCTCAGGACTAAAGCAGGACCAGCAGTGACAAGGACGTGTGCCAGTCCCACCGTGGGGCCAGCACAGCCAAAGGGATGGGACAATCCACATGCCCATCCATGTGTCCTGTCCAAGGCCTAAGTGTCCCCTTGGGCAAACATGTTTAGCCCCTGAGAGCACCCAACAGCACCCAAGGAGCTCAGTGAGCTGCAGTGGTGTGTGGGTGGCCCTGATTGCAGCCACAGCCCAAGCCTGGCCAGGTGGGAGGGCTGCAGGCAGCACCACTTGTCTGCATCTGTAAGGACAGGCTGCACATTCCCACCGGGCAGGTTTTCCTGGGCTGCCTCCTCCAGCAGCAGACCTGCACAGCCTCCAGCTAACCTGCAATCCAAACAACTGGGCTGGAAGGGAATCTGTTCCCAAACTCGGGCTGAGCCGCAGGAAGCAGAGATACACATGAATAAAACAGAGCCAATTTGTTGTCTCGGATTAAACCGTTGGTGGCTTCAGCAGAGCTTGATATGGGGGTTTCATCAGCCCCAAAGTTCAGGGCAAACGTGGCAGAAATATGTGCAAGGAAGCCTGCAAGTCAGGATGATTGGCTCTGTCTTGGGTGAGGGGAACCACACAGCCTGTGCTCTGCAGAGGAATGGATGTAAATTATTGTAAGCAAAACCTAGCAGCTTGTTTACAGTGTGTGTTACCTAAATTATGTCAATATTTCTCTCATTTTTTTTCTGTCAAGCCCTCCTTCACATGCAAACAAATCCCTCTCCCACCCCTCAGCTTTCAAAAAAAAATCAAGCAACCACATATCCTCTTAAAGTGCCAGTCAATCACAGGTTTCAAAGCATAAGTAGAAGAGGAAAATATCTCTTTTTTTTTGCTTTAGAAATGAACACAAAATAAAAAACAAAACTGTAACATCAGACCATCATTAGTGAGTGTTTAATCAGAAACAACAGATTGGTCTTCAATCATCACTAATGACAACTTCTCTGCTGTGAAGTCTGACTCTGCAGGCAAGCACAGGGGAGCTCTCACAGCCTAATGGGGGTTAATTAATACTCTCTGTGACCCGTGATTACATTTGTCCTACAGAATCCCCATACCTGGCATGTCCAGGGCCATCTCTTTTGTGCCCTCCTGAAAGGGAACAAAATTACAATGGATATTCTCTCGTGCTTCACTGAGGTAAAGCCAGTAATGAAAGGAGTTGGATTTTGCTACACAGTCAGGAAGAGAAGCAATAACTCTTCTCAGCAGCCAGAAAGTTCTGGAGGTATATTGTTTTCTCCAGCTATCTGAAATAAATCCCAAGGGGTAATTACAGAACAGAGAAATAACACATAAATCCTGTTTAATTGACAACACAGAGGAAAAAAGAAACACAACAGAGTTTCTTCCCTCCTCCTGCACTCCCCATGTTGCTCCTAATGTCTCTGGGACATCTGGAAACCAGGGAGGGTCAGACCCCGAAATCTCAACATGGATGGGGAGTCTGCCTTAACATAAAGCTCCTATGGGAAAGCATCCATCTCAATCCTGGCTAATGGGTTTACAAGGAAAACCAACAGAGCAGAAAACTGGTATCAGCCTAGATTATCTCACTCCAGGACTTCTGACCCTGCAGGAAAGGATTCACATAAGACTGCAGAGCTGCAGCTTCCACAGCACAGGCACTGAGCAGGGCGTGCTGGTGCCTCACACTGTCAGCCAGAGCAGGGAGAGCTGGAATTCTCATTCCTGCCCCAGCCTGCTGTGCTTCTCTGTCCACAGAACCACAGCCCAGACTCCCAGGTCTTCCAGCTGTGTTCTCCAGGCAGCAAAGGGCCTGAAGGGAAATGGTAAGGATCTGTGTGGTTTTGCTCTCCTGGAATCAGCTTTTGAAGGTAAACTCCTTGGAATAAGCTGAAGGCATCAGTTCATAGGTAATCCAGTGCTGGAAGAGGCAGCAGATCTTGGGGGCAAGATGCCCAGCTTTACACTTGCTTTTATCACCAACTTCTACATCATCATCTTTAGGGGGAAAAAAAAAGGAATGGAAAGGACAGGAAATGCTCCCTGAGCTGTCTGAGGGACCTGGTGGTGGGCTCAGTGTCTTGGAGCAGCCACAGCATCTGCTCCTGGCACTGACACCTGAGGGCAGCTCTCGGTGCTCCCTCGCTGCTCCTGGTGCTCGAGGCCCAGAGCAGGAGCCCCTGTCCTCAGCCCCACTGCTGCACTGCCTGCTCTGAAAGCACAGAGTGATGGAGAGGGACTTCTCCCCAGAGCACACAGTGACAGGACAAGGGGGAAAGACTTCAAACCAACAGCAGGTTTAGATGAGATATTAGGAAAAAGTATTCTTGACTGAGCAGGTAGTGAGGCCCTGGCAGAGGCTGGCCAGAGAAGCTGTGGCTGCCCCATCCCTGGGAGTGTCCAAGGCCTGTCTGTGTATCTGTCATGATCTAAAGCTGACCCTTTTGTGGGAACTCAGCACTTCTGTTCAACAAATCAATGTGATGATGCAAAGGCTTCTTATTATTTAAAATATGCATCACCTCTTTGGGCATCATGCAGGAACTCTCCCATCTTCTAATTTGTACAATAATAGCTACTGATCACCTCTTTTGTGTATTAGGCTTATTTATCTTATACTTACAAATTATACTGCTTTTACATACTTATGTATAACCTATATAGTCCACTTATTTATATTTACTTCACACAGTACTTATACATTTACTAACTGATCCATGATACAGCACATGTACATTTTGCAACTGCTGTGCATGAGATCACACATTACTTCATTGGTCCCTTTACTTTGTCCAAGAGCTCCACACACTTTTCAGATAATACAATTGGTTCTTAACCAGTGCAGCACAGCCCTGTTTATCCATTCCTTGCTGCCTTGGTATTCAGCCTTTCAGCTTCTCCTTTCCCAATTCCAGTTTAGCACAGTTTATCTTTCAGTACCTTTCAGTCCTTGAAGCTCCAGACCCAGGCAAGCAGAGTCAAGATGATGGCAGGAACAAAATCCATCCAGTGAGCATCAACCAAGTTAGTGCAGGAAATCCAAACAGCAAGACAGCTGAGGACAGAGAGCAGATACAAACTTGTCCCCCCTCTCTCTACTTCTTCTCTTCTCCCTGAGCTTCTGGCTGGGTTTAAGAGCCCTTCAGGAGCTGATCTGCTGCAGCTGAAGGTGGAGGGCCAGGTGAAGCTGGTGAGGGTAATTCCAGCCTGGTCTCTCTCTGAGGGCTCCAGTAGGAATAACTAAAGATGGTTTGGCTGGGGCACACTATGATGAGTCAAAACACCTTACAACAGCCTTTTGTTTCCTGTCCTTTGGCTCGGGGATATCTCTGCAAGCTGCTGTGATAACAAACTGTCCTGCCTTGTCCTGCTGCCTGTGGACAGAGCAAGGCCAGGGTGAGGAGCAACCCCATTGCCCTCCTATCCACAGGGAGTGGGTGTTCCCACTCCCAGCTCTGCCTCTTCCTTCTCCCAGTTGTCCTAAGAAGATGAGTAACACACCAGACAGGAATACACATTCCCATTACTCTCATGCAGATGGCTTTTACAGACATACAAAGCCAAAAACGTCCTTAAAATACATCACCATGGAAGATGAGAGACAACACAAAAATCTGCTGATGCCAACATTGAACTTTAACTACTGGGACCCTGTAGAGCTCTCTGCTGAGCAGAGAACTCCTGCAGTGCCCCATGGAAATCGCCCAGGTCCACAGGACAGTGTCACTGTCACCAACCTCCCACCAATGTGTTTCAGACCATCCTGTCCCCACAGAGTTTATTACAGAAGAAACTTCACAATATCACTTACACTCCCCTGAGTGCCAGGGATCCAGCAGCATGTGCTGCAATCCAACCCTTTTGCTGCTGCAGAGCAGCTCCATGGAGCTGTGGAGGAGAATGTCACCCCCACCAGCTTGTGATGGTCTTTGGCTCCCTGTCCCAGCTGGCAGAGACAGCCCTTCCCCTCACAGAGCTGTAACCCGAGTAGCAGTAAATCAGGATGTCACCACTGATACCCTCCAGACCTGTGAGCAGACTTCTCCCTCCAGGGCTGTGCAGAGAGGTGTTGGCAGCAGCTGTCACTCGCTTTTGTTACTGCAGAAGATTAACTCGTGGTGCTTAGAAAGAGCAGAAACCAAATGGCAGGGTGAAGAAAACATCTGGAGCAGGAATCAGTGAGCCTCCCTTCTTTCTCTCTGACACACTTCTTCCTCACACTTTTTTTGGTTTTTTTTTGATCACTGGCTTTGAAACCACGAAGTAAAAGTGAAGTTTTGCATCATTTTCACCAAAGTCAATGGGATGATGCTCGAACTTTATAGCTTCGAGGAACAGGAAAAGAGCCCCAGCATGGCTTAGGGCAAACAAGGCTCCTCTGTCACTGTTTCTCCTTTACACAGTGATACAGAGAGACAAGAACATTGCTGATTACCAGGGATGATACCAGAACCCTCCTTCCATTCCTATGAAAATCCCAGTGCAATTACTGTCCAGTGGATTCATTCTGGATTTCTGGGAGGGGAAGATGGAGGGGGGGTTTATGGAGAGGGTGATTATTTTTCTTCCCATTTATATTTGAGACTTGGCATAAAAGACTGAAAAGAGGGTGAGGTTCCCAGTGCAGCCCCGGTTCAATGTGCAGCCAGCCAGGGACAGAGCTTTCTGCTGGGGAGCACTGGGGGATGTCCTGCTGGTCTCACTCAGGTTCAGATTTGGAACAGGAGGGCCCTCAGGATTTTCATTCCAAACCATTGTCAGCTTAAACCCATTCCCTCACACACTCATTTTTCTTTAAATGTATATTTATTGCTGAATCTAGGCTGCACCAGTGTAGTTCTTCTTTTGTGGCCAAACACAAGTTTAATCTTCTGCTGATCCTTGCAGCATCCTCTTTCCCTCTCACTTTGCTGTCTCCTCCTCTTCCCTTTCATCACTATTAATTCCCATTTCTATTCATTTTTCACTGTACTTACCTACAGCTGATGCACTGAATGCACCTTCCTTGGTGAGCATCTGGGTCTGAAAGTTCTGTAGGTCAGCTCCTGGATTCTGGCAAGCTGCACTACCATGGATTCCTTTGGTACTGCCAATGCTCTCAAAGAGGCAGCTTTCCTTTCATTGAAGCAATTTGCATTCTATTAGCCATGTTTGCATTCCAACACACTTACCTCCATCCTAAAGCACAGGTGTACTTGGGAGCAGAGCAGCAATGTGTTCCTAAGTAGTTTAAAATACAGCAATCATAAAAATTCCAGCAGTTTTGGGAAATAGTCCTGCTGGGTTTCTCTGCTCTACACAGTTGTGTACACAGGGAGTCCCAAATTGTTTGGGATAATGGCCCAAGCCTTGTAAAGGAGCTGTCACAGTGGTGGATCATGTGGTTTCCAGTGAATTAAGCAGAGTCACTTAAATTTGATTATCCCTCTTTCAGTTAGTGCATCTAAATGGGTTGGGGAAAAAATAATCCAGCATCCAAATCCTTCCATTAAACTATTTTGTGACTCCAGCTTTCAAACATGGTTGAGAAGATGAAAGCTTTTATTGCTGTCCCCATACACCCTTCCTTCAGTCCTAGAACATCCAGAATGGAGCTCTCAATGCCCATTGCCTGTGTCAGGTGTCTGCATTTCTGTGTCACAACCACAAAGAACAACAGCAGCAGCAACAAAGCACAGCAAGGCAAACTTTCTAGATATTATCATTCCCCTGATTTTGTCCAAGCAAAAAGAGACAATTCCATATACATTTAAACCTAACCTCAGCACCCCAGTGAAATTGTAACTCTTTTTGAGCATCCACTGAAAGTGCTCCTCAGAGTCCTGGAGGCACAAATGGGTTTAACAACTTCCCTTTCCACACTGATGTGAGCCATGTCTGCTGGGAACACACACAAATCCACACTGGGAAGTGCTACAGGACCAGAAGCCTAAAAAAGAAAAAGGAAAAGCAGAAAGCTGGAGCACAACCAATTTCAAACTGAGATGGATGGTGTTCTCTGCTTGCTCAAAATGCAAGGAAAAAATCTCAGAGATTAATTTGTGAAGGCCCAGCAGGAACTGTGCATGCTGGGGATTGTGGAGGAAATAAAGTATATAAAAATACAGCTTTACTGTGAGGCGAGAAAGCCAATAAATCAAAGCGCATTAGCAAATATCAGCTGTATGAATAAATTGGCAGAGCCATTATATTGTATCAGTTCCATGTAGCTGAGTGCAGATGGAGCCAACTTCATTTCTGCTGGTCACAAAGTTTAAGTCATACAGGTTTTCCTGAGGGGGAAAAAAGCCCACCCAAAACAGCTTTCATGCCTTATCCAGCTGATTGACTGCGATGGGATTTTTTATCTGAAACTAGACAAACCAAAATAATCAATCCTACTCCAGAGTCACATTTGCTTTCAAGTTCAGTGCATGAAAATACCCCCAGGACCTTGGTCTGGCCTGTTCCCCATTACCCCATTTTGCCTTCAGGAGAGCACAGAGCCACCCAAGTGTTGTTTGTGAGTTTTGGGGATGCAGCAATAAGTGAGCACGAGAAGCTGATGGCAGGCAGGGAGGCAAGGGCTGAAGGGATCTCCCCTCTGGATACAGGGAGCAAAGCCCATGAGCTGCAGCCAGGTGAGAACACAGCACACACATCTTCTTCCCCAGAGTGAGAAGGTGCAGAGAAATCCTTGCACAGACTGCCCAGGGAAGTGGGGGAATCACCATCCCTGGAAGAGTTCAAACACCACAGATCTGTGGCACTTGGGGACCCAGTTTAGTTGTGGGCCTGGCAGTGTCAGGCTAAAGGTTGGACTCAAGGATCTTACAGGTGTTTTTTAACCCTGATTCTACAATTCCTTAGGAGACTGCAGATATGATGCCCCTACCCATGGCTGAAAGAGATAAAAATATGTTATGTTCCATTTTCTGTTGAAAGCTCAACAACTAAAGCATAGTTTTGTGGCATTCAGGTGGAGAAGGATCACTTTACAGAGTCTGTTTTTTTATAAATCCTACAGAAATACTACAGACAACACAAATGAAAGCACTTGGAAGCCTCTGTCCTGCCCTTTCCTATTATTGTTTGCATGAGGTTGATTTTTTCCTCCAAGACTGCTGACTCTCTTCTAGGAGTTTAATTATGCTCATAATATTATTTCAGTAGGAGCATTATCATTCCTATACTACAAAATTACTTGATCAAAAAAATTGTTTTAAACCTCCATAGACTGCAGCAATAAACAGGAGATGTTCCATCCACACCCTCTGCAACCTGGGCATCAGAGAGAGGGAGTGAAAAACATGTGAACTACCCAGCTGGTTTCTTGATAATGATTTTAACACTGATAATGAACAGGAACTTGTGGAAAATGGAATTTTCTCCTCTGGGGGAGGAGAAAGCTTTAGGTTTGCTACTTCTTGGATTTGTTTTGGGAACTCCAAGGATCAAAAAGTGGTAGTCACTTCTGGAAATATTCTCTTTTGAATTCCAGCTGAAGCACTTCCAAGGGGAGCATTCTGCAAGCAGGAGGAGGAGAAGTATTGTGAAGTGTCACAAGTTTATTAGGAACCCTGCAGTGCTGTCCCCAAATGGTGCAGGAGGGAGGCTCAGTGCTTGGGGAACTACACTGGGACTTGAGACTAATTCACTTCTCTCCAAATCCTCATATAATTAGAGAGAAGTCCCTCAGGCTCACTGTGACTCAGTTTCCCTTTGCAGAGGTGTCCCGAGAATAACAAAATCAATGAGCTGTTCAAAGGAAATATGGATAAAGACCATCTAAGAAGTGAATTAGAAGCACCCCCACAGCTCTGTGTGTTGGTGGAAATCTGAAAAAGAAAAAACCAAGTTTCCTTTTTCTTGGAACATCACTTGTGGGTATTTCTGGACCTTCTCCTACAACATTAACTGGCACCCAGAGCCAGGCTGAGCTGGTAAGTTCAGCTCTGGGGGCAATGCTCCACAACATCCCATTTGCTAAAGAAGCACCAAGATTTCAGCCCCCAGTTGTAGGGATAACAGGGAAATGGTTTTTAGCTATGGCAATGCAGATTGCTCCTGCCAGCAAAAAGCAGCTCTGAACACAGCATTGAGGATGTTGCCTTCATTTTCTGAGGGCCTGGCCAAAAGCTTGGGAAGGCCATCAGGAGCTGCTCAGGGCACAGAGTCACCTCACATAACATTTGCCACTGAAACAGTTTAGTCTCCCAGGCTCCTTCATCAATTAATTGGGAGGGAGAACCAGACCTACCCAGACATGCCCACGCTCTGTGAGCATCAGAGAACTGGCTTGAAGCAGGTGCCACACCAGGGGCTCCCCTGGGGTTTGAATACATTGCTCATGCAGGCTCTGGACATCAAGTCTTCTTTCAATAATGGGTCATTCCTGCAACAACAAAAAACCAAAAAAAAACAAAAAAAAAAGGTCTGAGCAAGAATGTACCAAATTTACATTCCCCATCTTTTTGAAATACCTGTCAGGCTGAGTTGCCTGAAGCAAACCAGTTTGGTTTAATACCCACTGAACACAGGTACATTCAGGAAAAGCAACAGTTCCAAATATTTATATCTGACCTTTTTTTTTTTTGTATGCTGGCATTCAGCACAGAAAGGGAACAAACTCTTTATTGTGCCTTGAAAGAAATTTTGGTAGAATTTACCTGTAAATACTTCCTGAGCACAAGCATTGCATTTACCACCACCTCTAAGCTGAATCTCTTTTCAAGGGTGCTGCTGGAGCCCCTTGTTAGAACCCACCTCTAAACGCTGCAAACACATCTGACACAAAACTGTGCAGAGGTTCAGGAGCTACTCAGCCTCTAATCTGTGAAGAACCATCACATCTCGGGTGTGAACTGCTCATTAAAGCCTCTTTCTTCTGCTCATATTTGCTGTTTGCCCTGTGCCATTAAGGAGCTAGCAGTGAGAAATGACCCTGCACACCCTGAATGGACTCTTCTCCCTGGGGAGCAATAAATAGCAAGTGAGAAGACACAGACTTAGACAAAGAGGCTGCCAGATCCAAGGCAAATCCTCTCCCTGGAGGGCTGAATGCAGTCAGACCTCAGCCAGGAGCTCCCACCCAGCCCTTCCAAGGCCACTTTTATTCCAATAGCTGGTAGCACCGAGCCATAAGGACTCTGTCACACTTCCCAAAGTGCTCCTTTGGGAAGGCAACTTGCACAACAGCCCTGGTTTATTGCAGCCTCCTTGTCCCGGTTTTATTTCTCTCCAAAGCACCACTTCATTCTTCAGAACAAACAAGTATATTTTTAAAATAGCCAGAGCACTTTGCCCTCACCCCGTGGCTCTCAGGTGTTGTGCTGTGAACTTTGCAGATCGTTCCCCATTTCCTCAGGGGAGGTGCAACCTCCACTCCCAAACCTTCTCTGTTTCTGTGCTGGACTTGTGGGGGGCTGCACAAAATTCCTTCAAAAGCTGGGGCCCTACAGCAGTGGGGTTGGGCAGAGACAGGGAAGCTGTGCAGGTGCAAAGGCAAACCCAAACAGCCTCTCCTGGATTTCCCTGGATGGAGCCAGGGACCTTTCCATGGGGTAGAGCCCCTGCTTGGCTCACTGCAGTTTAAGGTGTGTCAGGTGCTCACAGTTCCTCCTGCTGCCACCACCACAGCACTGTGCTCTATTCCACACTTTGTGTCTGCAGTTTGAACTTCAGTTTCTGGCACCCCACCCTAACCTGAGTGAATTCCCCCCACCTGGGCACCAGAGGCCTGGCCTGGGCTCATCTTCTGGTACAGGGAAGGGCACCAGCACTGCCAAACCTGCTGATGCCTCTGACTGAAATCGTTCTCTCTCCATGGGGACACACGAGGGGAGCCCAGGTCAGTTTATCACAGCCCAGCTCAAGAGCTGTTGTTTACACAGTGACTGAAAACCAGCCCTGGTGGCCCTGAAAGCATCAATGTCCTCACCTGAGCTTATGGCTCACTATAACTCTCGAGGGCAAATATTGCTCAAAACAAGAATTGCACAGCAGAGGGAATGCAGGATCTTCCAGCAGGAACGCTGTGGAAAGGAATGAGGGACTTGTCTTCACAAACAAGCTGTGGGCCTGCTGGAAGATAAAACTAGTACTGAGAGATAAAAGAAACAGTGGGAAGGATTCCACTGATTGATGAATGGAGAGAAAGAGATTTGTCTTTACAAATAAACTGTAGGTCTGCTGATAAATGAAATTGGATATTGAGAGATGAAAGTAACAGTGGGAAGAACCATAAATTCCATAAGAATTAAAATAAAGGGAGGGGGGTTATACATTAGAAGGGAACCTTAGGTATTCCTTCTGGGAAGTCTGTACCTCTCAAGCACCTCAGCCAGTGGGGAAAGAGAGAGGGAAATGCAGCTGGGAAATCAGGATAAAAAGGAGGCTGTGCCCTCCAAAAATCTGAGAGACCCCAGGGGAATTGCCCATGGCCCCTCCCTTTATTGGAATAAAGTAACAGGACTCCTCTGTCTCCTTTTTGGAGATAAACCTCTGATGTTTGAGGATTAATTTTCCTGACATTGTCATCCCAGTTTTGCTGAGCAGCTCTGTCCATCATCAATGGTTTTTGTCATCCATCAGCCATCTTTGCCACTCTGTCTACATTTCCATCTTTAGGAAACCAAACCACCACGTGGCAGAACTGAGATAATGAGGAGACCAGCTGGAATCCTTAGAAATAAAAAGTGTTTCTAATAAAAATAAAAATATTCCATTTTTAGGAATTCAAACAATATGAAAGAGCAGTTAGATTTCCCCCCATGTCCTGGTTTTGGTTAAATGCTATTTGCACTACACCACTTCAAATATCAAGTGGGACAAAAAAGTCACTTGAAGGGAAAGTTCAAAATAGTAAAACAATTTTAAACATCAGTAGTATTCTGATTTCTCTTCTAATGAATAATTCTTTGTGGATTGAATGGTTTGGCAAAGATTTTTAAAACATCAGCTTTTGCAAAAATGGAAATCTGCTCTTTTAAAGTGTTTTGATAAAAAAACTTTCCTTTGCCAGCCAAGGTCACTGTTCTCAGAAGAGCAATTTGTACTGTCCCCCTTACAGGACATTGATCTCTGTGCTACACCTATTAGAACACACACACTTCACAGGTTAATGAAAAAAAGTGTAATATTGGTTTCAAATGCTGTTTTCTGGGGAATTGCCTTTTGATAGAAAGGAGTTTGATAAATTCCCAGGCCCACGTAGGCACTGCCCACACAGGGAGGGACAATTGCAGTGGAACACCAGGAACAGGAGGTGACTGTGAGCAGCCACAGGCACCAAACTGACATTCCAGGGCTGTGCCAAAAGTGCCCTCTCTCCATGAGAGTAACTCAAGGATGGTCACTGATGATAAAGGGACAAAACCATTCTGAGACTCGCCTCCCAACCAAATTCCAGGTGAGGCTTGGAATATTTTGCTTTTCCATAGCACTTTCTTTTCTGATAGGTCAAAATCCTTAATTTTTTTTTCTCTGTCTTAAATGGCCTTCCATGCTTCTAAGAGATCATAGATTGTTGTGGCTCCTCTTAGCTCTGCTCCAAAGGGAAGATACCCAGTTCTTACATATTTTTAGTGTAAATCAAGAGCAATCCCCCTGAAGTCAAGAGTGCATGAAAGCAAAGTGAGAAGACAATTAAGTCCTGCTGTTTACAGAGTGCTTTGGAATCTCTGGGAATAGAAAGGTGTTATATAAATCTAAGATATTATTTATAAGCTTATAATAAATCCACGTGGCATAGTATATGCACACACAAACTCTGAATATTGACAGAGGTCAGTAGGTTGTGTGTCTCTTTTCCCCCCCCCTCTCTGAGAGCTGTGCCTTGTATAACAAAAAAATGAGTAGGAAAATAAAAAATGTGTAAGGGCCAATAAAAACAAGCTGCTTTTTAGCCCTTATAACTGAACATTGTGTTTCAATGGCATCTTCACTTAATACTTCAATTTTTTCTCGCATTGCAAGTCCACAGAGTAATGACAGCCTATAACAGAGAGCTTCAGTGCTAATTTCAGAATGCCTGAGTCAGCCACTTATCTTCATTTATCCTCTTCTGCTGGAATCTTGTTAAGGGGAAAAAAAACAAAAAACCCAAACCAACTGCAATTTCATAATCCTAAAATAAATGGACACACACACTCCCTCTCCTTATGCTTTGCTGAAAATTTAACTTTCCTATACTATTCTCCTGCAATTTCTTGTTACTGCCTTTATTCCCAGCCACAGTTAGTGCCAGCAATCATATTGGCCTTCATGTTAAAGCTGTAAGAGTTCCTATTCACTGGTTAAATTATGCTTTATTTAAAGATTACAGAATGTCAAACCCAACAGACCTTTCCCTTCACAGTAGTTTGCAGCATGTTGCCCATCCCTGTGGTGTCAAGTCTTGTTTTCCAGTGGGGAGATCTTTGTATTAATTGTGTTTTCTTCCAGAATAACTCTAATCCAGCCCAGGACTTCCCAAGTGATCTTTAATTAGCAGCAGACACTGTGGGTGTGTCTGTCTGTGGGGGCTGCAACCCTTCCATCGTGGTAATTTAGATGGACAGCACAAGTTTGAGAATGGTCTTCCAGCTCCAACCCACAAATCACAGAATCACAGACTCTTTTAGGCTGGAAAAGGCCTCCAAGATCCTTGAGTGCATCCATTTACCCACCCTTGCCAAGGCCACCACTAACCCCTGTCCCCCAGTGCCACATCCCCATGTGCTCTGAGCTTTTCAAGGGATGGACCACGCCTATGGTGGTGGAGCAGCCACCAAGCCTAAGGGAATGAGCTTTGAAACAGAAACCAGGCTTTTCCTGGCCTCAGACACTGTCTGGGGATGGTGGCTCCAGCTGGAACCACGGTTTGAGGAATTTACAGCTGCAGGCAGTGGCCATGAGATGGGTGCCCAGGGTTCTGTGTGCAGTGGTGGCCGTCACCTCCTCCTGGGTGCACAGATGGCACCATCAGGATGCTGATGGCTCCTTTGCTGCTTGGGGACTGAGGGTTCACTTGGCACAGAGGCTCCAATGTCCCCTCTACAGATGCTTTACACATCTGCCAGGTGACATGGGAAAAGTGGCCCTGGAAGCTGATGGTTTAGGGTTGTTCTGTGCTTGGCTGACAGGAGTGTGTTGGGTTAGGATGAGGAAATAATCCTTGTCTGGAGCAGGTTGCCAGCAGAAACCAGCAGCTTTTCTTGTGTGGGTGCATTTTGTTCAGGACAGTGGGGTGACAAAAATTCAGCCACTGCCATACACTGTTTTTTACATCAAGCTGGGCTGAAAGGGAGCCCTGGAGGTCTCATCTCAAATCAGAGCATCCTGCTCATTGACTTGTTGGGATGGGATGGTCTCCAGAGATGAAGATTTCAAAACTTCCTGACTACCCTGGAGTCCCTTGCAGGACCCACACCACTGTATCAATGCTATTCCCACTCTCTAGAACACACAAGAGGATGTACACAGATTATGTCTGTCATTTAGATAGCCACAAATGGCCATGGGAGCACCAGAGCCTGGTGCAAGGACACAGCAGTGCAGGCTGCCCAGCTTTGCAGGAGGTGTGGGCACTAAACCAGGCAAATGCAGAAGGACAACTGACATATGAAGGCTGCAAGACAGACAAACCTCTCTTGGTGTAACTGAAGGTTCAGAATTTGCCTCCTTGTTGGGAGCAGTATGAACTTGATGAATTTTTGAGCTGCCACACTATATTTAGAAGAGTCATTTAACTGCTGGGATATTTTTTTCTCTGTGCCCTACACTTCTGCATGTGTTAATATTTGCTGTGCTTTCTGGAAATTGCTTCCATCCTGCATTCTGTTCAGATAACAGCAGAGCAGAGGAGACATATGCTGTGCTGACAACAAAGAGATTGTTGGAGTTTTCTTAAAGCTGGCAAGGAACATAACAGCAGCAGGAGACAAATATCTTCTCCTAGGAGGAGCTGGTCCCCCCAGAGCACAAACAGCTCTGCACCAGTCTGGGTTATGATTTTATCCTCATTTTAAACCAAGCACGGGGTTTATAGTCCTGCCCATCACTGCAGGAGCACATTCCCTGTCCCTCTGAGCAGGAGCAGCTTTCCCAGCAGTGTCTCCAGTGGGGCCCTTTCCCATTGAAATCTGTGCAGGCTGATGCAGATCTGGATGTTTTGTGGATGAATTAAAAGCCTCTCCATGTCTATCCCATTTCTGACCTCTCCTGTGAAAAGAGGGCCATTTTCTGAACAGGAAGGATTTTTTCCTTCTCCCCAAAATATGTTACCCACTACTGCTTTGAGTTCTGCTGAAAAACAGCAGCTGAAATCTCTGTAGCTCTGGCCTAAACTATGATCAAGTTTTATTTTAAAGCAAGACTTAAGTACAACACTGGCAAATGGTTGTTGTTGCCCTTTCTAGCAGGAATTCTGTGCTCCAGATGCCTTGACTGTTGTGTAAGAGGAACCTGGAAACAAAAGAAAGTATTGATCACTCCAGTCTCCATAGTTCAAGATGGCGGGTATTGAATGGAAAAGAATCACATTAACAGAAATTAGTTCAAAAGGGTTGGAATCAGGCCCAAGGTGACCTCTACAATATTTTCAACTTTGAAGGTGACCTCTCAAAGTTTATTTTTGTTTTGTGTTTGTTTTTATCAGAGCACAAATGTTCCTGGATTTCAAAAAGCTGTTGCTTTGGCTGGCAAGAAGGAAAAGGGGAATTGGAAATTTGAACTGTTTTAAATATCACCTTTTATGATATATGGCCTCCAACAACACATTGTCTTTCTGTAGAGTCTTCTGTGTGTGGTCCTTAAATCCCTCTTCATAAATAAAACCATCTGTCTCCTTTGAACTATTGCAGCTCTAATTTAAAAAGTCAGTATTTGCCAATGTCTACAACTCATTAGCTCCAAAGCTGTGAAAAACTTTCCTATCTGGCTCTTCATTCAGCAGGCTCTGGCAATCACTGTGTTTTAAAAATTATGCCTGTTAGTTGTAAGCATCCATTTTTATGAAAGATGTGTTTTGCTTTGGATATCAGGTGAATTGAAAGGTAAAAGTGAGATTAGGAGCAAAAGCTGAGCACAGCTTCCAGTCTGAAAGGAAAATCTCACTTGAGGATCTACCTGGACATCAGTTCTGGGACAGATAAACTCTTCACTTCCAGCTGTGGTGAAAGTGCAGCTGAGCAAGGCCCTGCCCACAGCAGAGCCCTGCAGGCTCCTCCAGAACTGGGGAACGTGACCTGGGGAATGTCCTGGGGGCTGCAGCAGGGTTATGGACATTGCTGGGACTGCAGATTGCTCGAGTGCTGGAAAGCAAAGTGCAGGAAAGGAAAGCAAGGAAACATCCAAGAGAGTCACAGAAACACTGTCAGAGTGAGACCTCAAAGAATCGAGGAGTCTGCTGCAGTATTAACTCTGTTACCTGTCAGGTGCAATTGTGATCAGTACAAATATTGTGATCATTTCAAATAAAAGAACAAGGCTCAGCTTGTTACATGCTAACTGTCACCAAGCTAAAAAAGAGGGAACCTAGTTTGTACAAATTGAATTTTTCTTTCCTTGGATTTGCCAGTCTTTCAGCTGGCACTGCTTTTAGCAAGGGGAAGGATGAGGTGTGGGTGAGCACACACTGCCTGCTGAACCCACGAGTCCAGGACAGACCAGTGAAGCACAGCTCATTCATCACCCACAGCTTGGTGAGGAAGGGCAGGCTGGGTTTGCCTGCCTGAGTTGTGCCTCCTCCCCCTGAACAGGGATTTCTATCTCTAGGGCTGTTAATACAGCACCTTTTAAAGACAGCAAATTCTCTTTAGAAATAGGGAGATAATGAGGCCATTTCCACTCAACACCGCATTTAGATAGAAAACCAAAACAAATAATGCTGTCAAGATTTATAGCAAATACATTATAAAGGGCAATAGAACATTTGTGTAAAGAACTGAAATGGACCTGCAGTAGGAAACACACTTTACTTTTATGATTTTAACTTTGGGGCATGGAAGGCACCTCATTAATGATTAGAGGGATACAGATGAGCCATAATAGTCTATATATCCTTATAAATGATATACAGGGAGAGCTAAAATACAGCAAATTACAGTCTCCACTGCTGTGCTTTTTCATCTTCACTTCTTTCTTTCTCAGTCTTCCAGCTGAAAGAAGGAATTAAAATTTATATTGACCAACCTTTTGGGTATTAACTTAGTCAAATAACTAATCATTTCTAGTAGGTGGCACAGAGAGCTGGTCTGGACTAGAGCATCTGGAAATGCAGTAGCCTCTTGTAAACTCTATAAACTCTGTTTTTAAACCACTAAGCTGTGTTTCCTGGCAGGAGCCAGCTCAGAGCTCACCTCCGTCAGGTCTGGCTGAGAGACAAGTGACGTAATTAACTCATTAAGTCACAGCGACTCAGCCTCTTTGGATCACTTGACCTTATGCTAAAAGACAACCCATTCATCAAAGGCTTGTCCTCCGTGTGCACAGGGGAGGAGGGGAAGGAAGGAAAAGGGAAGAAACAATGAGCAAAAGGAAAATTAAGTGACTTACTCAAGGGCACAAGGGGTCTGCAGGACCAGCAGGGCTGAGCTCAGCACTGAACGCCAGCACTGGGACTGTGTGCCAAGAAAATGCCTTCTCTAATAATCAGGAAAATGTATGTTTGACATCAGGAGGTAAAACACTGTTTTCCCTGCAAGACAGAGAAAAGGACAGTGGTGGCTACTGGCCTTGGCTGCACTGACAGCTCAGAGCTGGACCGACTTCCCCAGAATGGGGCTAGCAGAAAAGTCTTGTTTCTTTGTGGTGGCAAACACTGAAAGAGAAAGCTTTTCTCTGTGGTGGAGACACTAGCAATTCCTACTGCAGACAAGTCCCAGAAAGAACACCTGGGTGGATAATCTAGGAATATTATCCAGAAAGAAGAGAGTGACTCTTCCCAGCCATGGGGTCACTGCACAGCTGAATGGGGAAGAAGCAGAGCTGTGCTGTCCCTCCACTGTGCACCAGCTGTGGGGTTTGGGTGGCCCAGACATGACTGTTCAGGAGGTCAGTGGAGTCCTGAGGCTGCTGCAAGGCAGCACAGGAGACAGTCTGGGCAGCCTGAGCTTTGCATTTCCCTCTGCAGTTCCCTTGGCCTCCAGCAGACACACAGACAGACAGACAGACACGCAGATTAAGGTCAGTGCACCCCTAGGGCTTCTCCAAAGCTGCTCTTGTGGAGGCACCTTGTGATTTCAGAGCCAACTTCTCCACTCCCTTGCCGTGTAATTCTCTCTTTATGGAGTTCTTACCTTGGGGGAAATGGGTTTTATTGCAAAGTCAAAAGGTAATTTTTACATAGACTCTATTACCTGTTTATAATTAAAACCATAAAATCCCTTTGTAACAGGCTTAATAACTTCCCCCACACCAGAAGAGGTTTTCATAAAAAGAGTCATTAAAAGTACTCACAGCTAATGCTGGAAAATCAAGAGAAACATAGAAAATTATTGAGACTTATTTCAGCACTTAACAATGGGCACTTTCCCCCCATTTATATTAATAGTTCAAAGTGACAAAAAACAGCAGATCCATCCCAGCCTTTATGGTCCTTCTCTACTTTTTCCCTCTTCCAGGAGACCTCCTGCCCAGCAGAGCCTGGGTCTTACCAAGGCTGAGAGCCTGAGCTGTGATCAGCAGCTGGGATTTCTGACCTTGAGAATGCACTGAGGAATTCAGCTCCAGCAGTTCCTATGAGCTCCTCCACATCCTGTTTGCTTGGTTTGACCTCCCACCTTTCCTGATCACGAGAGTAGTGTGGGCAGTGAGCTTAAATTCCACCATCCTTCAGGACCATTGAGGCTGAAAGGTGTTTTGGGCTTCTAAAGGTTGGTAAAATATACATAGTTGAGAAGCTATAAGCAGGAAAATGTGACCTTTAAAGCAAATGGATGAAAAATTATGTTTTACTTTGTAGTAACAACTGGCTTAGTCTGAACTGGGCCTGGGGCAGTCAGGGGCTTGGGGGAGCTGCACAGGTCCTTCCTCAGCTTTTGAGAATCAAAACAAGCAAGGAAAAATACAAGAACAAAACAACAAAAAACCAAACAAAAAAACCCACCCACAACAACCCAGAACCTACATGGCAAAAATAAATCCTTAACAAATCTCTAGCAATGTTTTTAAAACCAGGCCATAGGTATCATCCAGGCAGTTTGACCTACATGGATTTATGACCTACAGGCATCTCAACCAGAGACCAAAGCAGCTCTGCCCTATAACCATCCCTATGCTGTGTTTCCTTGTCAAACAACCTTATCTTCAGCTCAGATTCCCAGCCTGTGTTTATGCTTTTTTTTTCCCTTGGCCTAAATAACTTCATCATCATCAGGAGTGCTCGAAAAAGTCACCTTGGCAGAAAATTATGTGTGCAAATGAGCTAAAATTGGATAACTGAAGTGGTAGCACAGTGGAGGTCAGTCCCTGCTCACGCCAAGTTCATGGGTTAATAGGCAAGTGTCAGCATTCCACACTTCTGCAAAGGAGGTGGATCTGTGAGAGCCTGCAAAAGTTCAGTCCCTTGAGAGCCTGGTTGAAAACAGATCTTAGCTTTAATAGAGGCAGAATGAGCAGAGAGACTCCTCAAGTCAGGAAGTTTGGAGCCATAATTTGGGGAGCAATGCCCTCTGAACGTTGCCATAGTCACAGCCTAACAACCTGTTAAACTACAGAGCTTCTTATTTCACCCCCCCTCACTAAGCACTGCTTTCCTTAAATTTACATTTTCCTCTCACAATTACATCTCAAACATCTCTTGAGTTTTTCTGTAAATCATTTCCAGCCCAAAATGCTGACTCATGAGGGAACTGAGGTTAAAGAAACTTTATTTATGTCAAAGGAATTGATCCCGTGTGATTTAAAGGCTTCCTGCACTACTATTTATCTTCTGCCTCTTGCTTCACGCCTTTGTCCCACATCTGGGCCATGGCAGGTGCAGAGCCATGTATCTGTCAGAACAGTAGAGCTGCCTCATTGCTCATTTTTGGCCTCCTTGACCTTGCCTGCTCACCTCACTTTATTAGTACAGTTCTTCAAAACTTCAGAAAAAGCAAAATATTCCCCCTTGATGCCCTTCCTCATTTAATATAATAGCACTTCTAATGGTTCTTTCAAGCTGTAGCAGCCTCTCAGCTCCCTCACCCCTGCCATCTTCTCACTTTTTTCTTCTTCTTTTCCCCAGCTGACACAGCTTCTCTCTTGAGCTCCTGGCCTTTTAGCTTCATCCTTGTGTCACTGTAGCATACAAGCAGCCATTGCCATGATAATCCCATCTGACTGTTTCCTTCACTTGGGGCTGGGTGACTCCAAACCTCCTTCTAGCAGCTCTTCATCCCTGCAGGAGTGTGGCCAACAGGACTTCTTTAATCACTCATCCCCTTTGTACAGTGTCTCCTACTATGACTGAGGGTTTCTTGATTTTGTGCTGCTCTCTGTGGCCTCGAGGGCCTTCTGCTCCTGGAATAGAGACCTTTGTGCCACCTTTCACAGCAGTCCCATCCCCTCAGACTCCAAGGGGAAGTCAGCTACCAGCTGTTGGCTGTTTAGCATCATCCATTCACCCCACAGAGGACCCAGGAATGGCATAAAGGTGGTGGGGAGCAGAGAGCCCACCAAAGTGGGCAGCCTTGGGCTGTACCTGTGTCTCCAAAAGGCAGCAAAACTGTCCCATTTGTAAATGATGCACTAAGTCAACTGCTCCCTCAGCAGCCTGGAGACACTGCAGTGATGGCTGCAGAAATAAAAATAAATTAAAAAGCAACTTTCTCTCTCATTTATTTGTCCCTGGTACATGAAGGTGCCTTGATACGTTGGTTTGTAGCCTGCTGCTTTTTCTCATTATCGGTAACTCTTCTAGAAACTTCCCAGTAATTGGCCTCAGTGGATTTCCCATCAGTTTATCTTTCCCTGCACCTGAACCCTCTGGGGTATTCAGCCTGTAGAGGCACTGACAAAAGTGCCAGTGCTCTCCTCTCACATGCACGGGGTGCCCACATCAGCTGGACCCGGATCCAGGTGAGCAGTGATGGAGTGAGCACCCTGAAAAGTCCTCTCACTGCTGCCCCTGCTCTTGCTGCACCTTGGGTCTCAGACTTCCCTCTGAAGGATCCTGAAGAATTCATAGAGAAATCTGTGATCTGTTACATTGAAAGAATGGAATTTATCAGTTCTATACAACAAAAAACCAATCACAGTGGGAAAGAGACAAAAATTACATGGGATTAACGAGGCTGGTGGTGGGGAAAGTCACTCACAGGCAGATTAAGCAGACCAATCATGTCACAACATTGTTTTGCTGTGTATTACTTGGGAGTTAGCCCATTTATATTTGCTCTGAAAGAAAAAGGACATTTAACTTAATAGAAGACAGTAAAATCTAGGGAAAAGTCTGAAGCCACTTGAAGCACTACACACTGTTATTATGAAGGGGAGAAATTCAGCTTCCTGGGGGGAATTCTGAGCCTTTTAGTTACAATCCTGACTTCAGCAATCTGCCTCCCACATGGAGGGAGCAGGCAAGGCTCAGCCCTCACATGTGCCGAGCTCAGGCCAGGCTGGGCTCAGCTCATCAGATGCAGGAGGGAGCTCTGCATTCCATAGGGCTGATAGATCATTTACAGGGTGCTGGGAGATGGAATATACAGTAATCACACCAGAGCACAGCAAAACAGAGACAAGACAGGAGTGAAAAATTGCAGAATGATTAGTAATTTGTCACAGGCTTGCAAGGGGTCTGCCAGAGTTGGAGGCACTGGTACAACGTGCACTTTCTGTGTCTCCAAACCAACTCAGGCACCGAACTCTCCATTCAATTTCAGGAAATAAATAGCAGTGATAATTGATGAACAGCTCTGAGATGTCTTCCCATGCCTTTTCAGATCCTGATTTTATCATCCTGGTAGGAGAAAATTCCCCCAACAAACAGTTTATTGATTGCCCATTACACATTTTCCCTCTGAAGTTCTCAGAATGCCATCCAGATGTCAGGCACATGATAATAAACCAGAAATTCACCCAGGGAACAAAGATATCCTTTGCTGCAGCACTGGATCTGACATTCAAGAATCCAGACCCCATGTTTACCCCTGGATCTTAATTTATCCATGCTGTACCTCCCCATTCATAATGGAAACGCAAACCTGATTCTAGTCCCAAACTTTCCTGGCCTTTGATATTTATTATGAGCACTCTGAAGAGGTGACTGTGCTTGTGGGGTGGTTTGGAGAGTGCCTAACAGAAAAGAGCTCAAATTTGGGGTTTGCAGAACTTAAAATCATAGAATAACCAGAACTGGAAGGGAGCCACAAGGACCATCAAGTCCAAATCCAGTACAAATCTGTGTGATTTGGGGTCCTTTTTTTTTTTTTTTTTTCCCTCAAGATCAAGCACTAGCAGCCTTCAAGTTTTAAATGCAGTAGATTATAATACTCTTAAATTTAGAAATAAATAGTGCTGGCTACTTTTCCTTAAAGATGCAAGTGCCTTCTGAATAAGTTTTCCTGATCAGATCTGTCAAGACACCTCATGCCTGTCCCTACTTAGAGCACAGGGAGAACAATTCCTGCCAAATTAACTGCTACCCTCTGTAATCAGCAGGAGTAGGCTGAGATAATTGGGGTTGTTTAGCCTGGAAAAGAGAAGGCTTTGAGGTGACCTAATTGCAGCCTCTCAATCCCTGAAAGGAGCCTACAGGAACAATGGAGAGGCTTTTTGCGACACTACACACTTCGTAGTGTTAGGCAGGGGGAATGGATTTAAATTGACAGAGGGTGGGTTTAGATTGGATGTTAGGAGGAAATTCTTCCCTGTGAGGGTGGTGAGGCCCTGGCAAAGGTTGTCCAGAGAAGCTGTGGCCACCCCATCCCTGGAAGTTTGGGATGAGCTTGGAGCAACCTGGTCTAGTGGAAGGTGTCTCTCCCCATGGCAGAGGGTTGAGACAAGATGGTCTTTAAGGTCCCATCCAACCCAAACCGTTCCACAACTCTATGAATCATGAACAGAGCCAAAATTTGACCCCTTGCTCATCTCAACCTGCACCCAGCAGGTGCCCTAAAGATGGGCTCACTCTCTCACCCCAGCACAGCACCTCAGGACAGCTGTTCTTTACAAAGGACATACACAAAGAAAGGAGTAGGAAACGTGTCATTTTTCCACACAAAGGAGAAAGACAGCCCAGAACAAACAGCTTCCTGCAGGAATCGCAGCTGCTTTGGCGTGCAAAGGCCGACGTGCATACAAATGGTGCCTAATTAACTGCTTAAGGAGAGATTAGCTGCCATATGGTGCAGGAGTGATGGGTGTGCTTCCAGGGTGGAATTAATCGGTTTCAAATATGCCACCTCATGAAATACACTGCCAGAAAGATGGGCTGCCTGCACCCTGGGGAGCAGGGCGGAGGGAGCTGGGTGCAGTGTTGGTGTCCCTGTGCTCAGCTGGCTGGGACAGGATGAGCAGGGCACGGCTGCAGGAACACACTGGTCACAGCTTCCCTGGGCAACCTGTGCCAGGGCCCCAGCACCCTCACAGGGAAGAGTTTCATCTTAATATCCAATCTAAACCTGTTATGGGTGCTTGTGCCTCACGTTGAAGGAGCCATGTGGGTTTGGGTGGCCACAACATGGGGAAAAGTGTCTGCTCCACCAGTGGTAAATATCATTTACCCTGTGGACAAAACAGTAGCTGAAGGAACAAGTCAAGACAGCACCGAATGAGGCCTCTGCATGACACTACATATCCTGACAGGCCAAGATGGAGAAAGAGCTAGGTCTCAGAATTTGGGATGAACAACCTATTTCTTCACTCAAGCCAGGTGTCTTTCATAGAGAAATTCTATCTGAACTTTGGGAAGGAAGGACAGGGGGTAGGGGAAGACATCCAGTCTTGATCCTCCAAGTTGTGGGTGCCACTGGAAGAATTGTTTATGACCTCCTGGTCATCCCCTAGCCAGGCAGCTGCCCACTCCCATTCAACCCTCAGATCACCCTGCAGCCCTTTGCTACCCACAGCTCACCAATGAAAAATAGTTGTGTTCTTTAGCTCAGAAAGCTCAATGGACTTGTTAAGGGTTTAGCAGGGCTGGGTTTCACCAGAAAGAGAAATAAGATGGGGAAGGATCACAGGTTTGAGCAGAAAAGAGCTCAGAAGCTGCAGCTCATCTGCCTTTCTCAGCAGTGCTTTACCCCACATGCATTAATCAGGAGAAATCATTTATCCTTCTCACCTCTTTTTCTGCAAAATGGGTTATTGATATATCCTAGCTTTGCCCAGCTTTGCATGGATAAATCCATAACCAGCATTTTATTACCACAACTGTGGGACTCTGTGAATGGGCATGTGCAAGGAAGAAACTCAAACTGTAATTCCTACCTATCCCTCACGTTCTGAAATCACAGACTTCAAAGGCCTGGAGCAAAGTCCCTGGAAAGCACTGAAAGACTCCACTGGGGTGCAAATTAGCCTGTTAAAGTCTGAGCTCCAACATTTCCCCAG